>JAWWES010000041.1:72455584-72514948 GCA_035583135.1 Lophotriccus pileatus
ATAATAATAATAATAAAAAAATAATAGAAAGGATTCTATTTGAATTACTCAAAAATTAATTTGCTGCTCCTTCCCTGGAGTATTTTAATGTGAAATGGTCACGTAACAGCATGGAGGAGAAAAACAGGGACTGCACCATCTTGGATAGCTCCCTTCCTATCCAATGTTACAAGTCTATAGCATAAGTTACATGCCTTTACATCCAAGCTCTGCCTAAACAAATACTGATTCTCGTAGTTAGAACCACAGTCATCAACAGATACACCTCTATCACACAGAGCTGGATTACATCATGCACCGTGATACAGCACATCAATTACATGAAATGCCACGACAACTTCTGCCCCACCCAGATACCATAAAAGCCCTTTAAAACAGGAGATTACCATTATCAATCATCATCAGAAGCCTAAAAAGAATGGAGAAACCAATCCAGCCTCAGAAGACATCCAATCCTGGCTGCATTTCCCACTGTGATGTTGCACTCAAGGCACACCTCAAATTACAGTTTTTCCACAACACATCAGCAATGCAGCCCATTCTGCAACTCTAACTTTTCTTATTCTTTCCTTTGCTCATCACTCCTCCATTTAGAGGTATTAACACTTCAGCATGTCTCTCTGTGAACTCAGTCCTTCCTCGTTACATAACTACTATTTTCCCCAATTCCTGAAGAGCGTGATGTGCCAAAACCAGCTAAGCAGTGAACATTTCTCCTGAAAAAATGTAACAATACTGAGATACAAAATAAATAGTTTACTTACTTTCCCAGAGACTAACATCTTCTGTTTCAATTATTTTGATGCTTTAAAATCCCATCTTTAAATAAACTGCGAGATATTGCAACCAGCTCAGAAATCTGAACCAAATAATAGTTTGTTATAAAGAGAATACCAAGACCAACACAAGCAAATAAATTAGAGTAGCAGCCAGAAAATACTGCCTGAAGAGAAACTATTGAGTGCAAGTCAAAAAGAAGCAGCTAAGAGACAAGGACAAAAGCTAATCTGGTATATATAAAAACAGGGGGATGGTTGTTTTGCTGGTTGAAGGACAATTTTTATAAGCATGGCTCTGTCCTCTGTGTTCACATTTCATAGCCCCAGGAACAAATCTTTGCAAAGAATTACAAAATGTTGCAGTAGTAAAGTCATGCAAAGTGTCAATAACTGCAAAGACATAAATCTTGCAAAACAGACACAGTACCAGAAAACATACAGGCTCCAATTATGTCAGAGAATTAAAAAAGCAAACCTAATCACAATTATTTGGATAGTTGTTCACAGGATTTGTAAGGGGGAGGGTTGTGGAGTGTCTTATTGAAGAATTTGATCCCATTTCGAAAACAGATTTTTTCCACCTCTCCTCAGGTTTTAGCTAGGACAAGAGCATTGTTTGTCAGACTAAGATTTTTATCATTTTACATCTTTGAATTACTTTTCAGCTGATTTTTTTTCCTCCCATATGTATCATGTTGGTCTACCCAAATAGTGGTAAAAATTAGCACTATTAATATTAAGCCTTTTCACCAATTAAAGCAGGCAGCCTTTATTCTCACTATTAACTATTACTTCAGAATGGTAAGAAATAGAAATTAATTTTCCTGCATCATAACACTATACTGCAGAGAAGAAATCATGTATTAACTTACTGAATCTTTCATTACAACCAGACCTACAAGAGGTAGAACAGGTCATGCGATAAAAGAATCCCAAATCTGCACTTACTGCAGCGGTAACTAACCTTCCCTACTGTAAGGAAACACTGATCCTTCTTCAAATACTAATACAAATTAATCTCTACAGAAGAGGAAAAAAAAAAAAAAATTGAGGTGGCCAACAGATTCCAACCTAAAGCTGTATTTTTACATTAGGAAGGGTGATAAAACCTCTTTAAAACAGTAAAGAGAGTTAAAATAATTAAGTTCATTTCATTAATAAAAATTGTTCAAAACATAAAAATTGGAATGTCCACTGTCATAACTCAAGCTTCTTACAAAACTCCGAGACCCTGTTTTGAATAAGAAGCATAGCTTTGTTTATGAACTGTAATTCAAAATGTTTCTCATGTTCACCACAGCCTGTTTCTGAATTTAGCAAGCAGTGGGTCTTTCAGCAGGAGGTTGGGAGAGAGGCCTCCAGAGATTCCTTCCAACCTGAACTCCTGAAAAATGTTATTATGAAAAAGAGACATTCCAGAATCAAAAGTAAATACTGCAAAAAGCAGAAAATAATCAAGAATCTAAGTGTTAGAAAATATTACAAGTTCTACATAGTTCCTAGTACATCCTCAGGTGACCTCTGCACTAAGTACCTACACAAATACGAATATTGAGACAAAAAAAAATTTGTTTCTCCTTACCAAAGCATAAAAACTTGAATATTTGTACTACGCTTGTAGGGATAAAATTATTTTTTTGTTGTAGTAGGGATAAAATTTACATATAGCTTGAGATGGAGAAGATACATTACAGTATAGCTGCTTCCAATTCAGCAAAACTTCTGGATATCATAGACTTTCTGATAAACACTGCAATGAAAGAATAATTTAAGCACTGAAGACTTTATTTTCATCCTCCATCCTACACTTACATTCTATGCTATGGTGCTAAAAAAAAAATTTTTTTACATGTTAAAATATATTCCCCATTTTAATTACTTATAAATCTTAGAGAAAGTGGGGACTAAGCATTAACATTTTTTAACTACATTGTTTCAAAATTGTTCAGCTGACTAAACAATTAACATGCAAGAGTAAATTTTTACAAGAGAAGTTAATTAACTTTTTCAAGTCAAACTCTGGACTCTTCAACTTAATAATTCTCGGGTCAGAACAGTTCATAAGAGAAAAGGTGGCAAACGGCAAAGTTCACCAGGGGAAGTAGTGGTTCTTTCCACCTATCACTGTTCTTTGTCCACTTTGCTGTTTCAGATTAGGCACACTCTCTATGCAATATATGAGTTTCATTTTCATCTCCCTCTTAAACACGTGCCTCTTTAGAGAGGGGACTCCAAGGCATCCTTCTGTTCACTCCATCCTCTTCACAAAACCAGCCATCTTTCAGTTCAACATGTTTCTCTATGTGATGCATGTGCAATGTGTATACGTAACAGGTTCCACCAGCAGAGATGGCAACAGAACCAGTTTCAAATCACAGGCATTCTTCCTTAAGTACTCACAGGAACTTAAACCTAAACTAAAGAGTTAAAAATAAAAGGCCACTGAAGGGCTTTGTGAATAGAACTTCCTTCTGCTGGCCAAAAGGAAAAACAGTGAGTTGAAAAGTTTTGGTCTTAAAGTAAAAGACTAAAAACTAAAACTCAAGACATTTTTTAGACAGAAACCTCTAACCACAGACACTAATCTACTACTTCACTACTGCATGACCAGTCAAAAGAGTCCCTGTTCCACACCAATGGTACTGGTGGATTTTATTCTGTTAATTGCTTCTTGCAAAGGGGGTGACAGAAGAAGGAAGCAGCATTTTTTTCCCCTTAAGCCTACTAGAACTTTCCCCAAAGGTTTGTAATCCTTCCTTAATAGGAAAATATTTCGGTTTCATTTATCAGAATTCCGGTATGAAAGGAAAACAAATATTCTGTTGAGAACTGCCCTCATCAGAGAGCTAAAAAAGTAAAAACATGTTTAAGTAGTCCTGCAAGGAGTTGGATTATCCTTATGGGCCCCTTCCAACTCGAGATATTCTATGAACTGTAACAACTTATTTAGCATTATACGTTGTAAAGCTACTTTCATTGCACCTCGAGACGTTGTAACTGTGCGTAACTTACGGCCACTGACCTCAAAGAACTTATTTAGAGAAAGCTTATTAGCTTTATTTTCATACTAATTGGACTGGCATGTGTCAAGTTTTATTTTCCCTTCAATATACTTGAGAAAATTTCAGTCAAATTATGTGCCATTACCTCAACATGCTCAAATTTCTATACAAATTAGTTCAGCAGCTCTCTTCAGAGGAACTTCACTGAAATAAGACACCTCCACATAATAACTGCTGAATAACGCAGTTTAAGACCGTATAATAAAATGCTCAACTAACCACAGGCTACAACTGAACTGCTATTTCAGCCAAGTAAACTGGCCGAGGACTTGTCTGGGGCCAGTTTAAGTATATTCTAGAAGCACAAAGGCAGCCAATCCTCCGGCAGATGACTCGTCATAAATACAAATGATTGCTCACCTAGAGAACACCAGAGACTTCAGCGGCGGTACTTCTGCTAAGAAAAGCGAGCAATGACCTTAGCGGGGCTGGTGCGTACCGAGACACCGCCAGCCTAAAACCCAACCCTGCTGAGAACACATGACACGTACTCATTATATTTATTGATTACGGGGAGAGCCCGACAAGGAAGAGCCCGACAAGGGCTCCACCGCCCATGGCGCCCGGGAGAGCGCTCCCCCCACATCCTCCTTCTCGGAGGCCTGATCCCTCCTCTGCCCGGGGAGGGAGGTACCCGACCGGTTTACAAACACGGGCACAGCGAGGGCGACGCTAGGGGACACCTTCCCTTCCCCTTCCCTCCCGGTGCCAGAGCTAACGCGGACAGCCGAGTTGCCAGCGCGGAGAGCACGGGAGGAGGAAGAGGGAAGCGGGCGGCGGGAAGGAGGAGGAGGCCGGGAAGGCAGGAGGGAAGGAGGGGGCCGGGGATGCTGCCTGGCCGCCCCGCCCCGCCGCCGGGCCGCCTGGCAAATGGGGCTCCGCGCAGGGGGCTGCGGCGGAGAGCGGGGGAGGGAGGGAGGGAGGGAGGGAGGGGGAGGAAGCGAGGCGGCAGCTCCCCCGCACAATGGCCGCCCGCCCGCCCACCCCCCGTGCTTCCGCGGCCCCCCCGCTCCCTGCCCAGGCTGGGGCCGCCGCATCCCCCGCGGGCCCCGCCGTACCTGCAGCGTCACCTCCTCGGGTCTCCAGTGCGGGCGCAGCCGGCGCAGGAGCTGCAGGGCGCCCTGGCGGTACCCGGGCCCCTCCTGCTCGCTGACGGTGATGTCCAGCTTGGGCACCTCCGGCGAGCCGGGCGGGACGTGGATGTAGTTGGACATGACGGCGGGGCGGGACGCGGCGCGACAAGGACGGGCGGTTCTCGCTGGCGTCTCCTCCGCGGCGGTGCCGGCAACTGAGGGGGAAATTTCCACTTGGGCTCCCGATAAAGCGGCTCCACCTCCCCCGGCGGCGGCGCGGAGCAGGCTGGGAGAGCGGGCGGGGCCGGGCCGGGCCGGGCCAGCCCTGCCCTCCGCCCCCCGCCGGGCCCCTCACCTGCCCGCCCGGCCCCTCGACACCCCCGCTGCCCCTCGGAACCACCCCGCCCGCCGTGGGGCTGCCAGGGAGGGGATTAACCAAATCTCCTCGGGGCTGGAGCGGGACAGCGGCCCCGGGCGTGAAGGAATGCGGGGCCGGCAGCTGCGGCGGCGCCGCCCGGCCAGTCCCCGGGCAAGCGGCTGATCCTAATCGGGCTCCGGGGTTATCGGCTGCGCTTGGGGGTTTTTTGTCTTTAATTTGCTTGCCAGCCTCCGTAACACCTCCCCTCCTTTCCCTTTTGTTCGCCCGTGGCCCGCGGGGCCGTACCTGCTCAGCACCTCTCTCCGCTCCCCGGGTCCAGCCGGGTGCGGTTCGGTCCGTTTGTGGTCCCTCGGGGCACCTGATTTGTATTCCTGATTTGAGCATCCTGACAAAGATCAACCTTTCCGTGAGCAGTACAGAACAGTTACATTCTGTCCTTCTACAGAACAGTTACATTCTTTCCCTCTACAGAATAGTTACATTCTTTCCTTCTTTTCTTTACTCCTTGTTTTATGCTGAAAACCCTGTTGCCTTGAACTCGAGCTATTTTCAGCCAAAAAAAAAAAAAAAAAAGAAAAAGAAAAAGAAAAAAAAAGCCCAGTCTATACCACAGGATTTTACTGACCAAGAAAAAATATTATCTAATGCTTTGCACAAATATTTTGATGCTCCCCCTAATATTCCTATAAATACCTGCCTGCTGTTGCAGTCTGTGATCTTCCCAGGTAGGAAACACTAAACAAGAAGTTCTTCTGAAAAAAACAGCTTTGTTGAGTTTGCTGAAGGCACAAGAACTATGTAAACAGAGTAATGGTTGGTCACTTCCCCAAAGAGTTGTTACTCTAAATAGACCCATGTCAGGGGAAAGAGAAACAATTTCTGCTGGCAAGCAGTTAGTTCCACAGGTTTAGTTCTCATGAATTTCATGTGTGTTCCTCTCCAAAAATACTGTGCATTGTTAAACCTCCCATGCTGTCACCCACGGCCATCTACTTGTGAATGGGTCTTGTCTTTTACCAAGAATTGCTGTCTTCGTGTCACCAAAAGGTTTTGCATTACTTCACTATGTAACTGCACCATTGTTTCTATTGCTATTATTTCTGATGCTCAATAAACAAATTTTCCTTCTGTTGTAATTTAAATGAAAATATAAAATTTATGGGTTTGTGTTATTAGTGTAAATATGTTATTCTATATTAACAGCCTTTTTCTACTGAGGATTAAAAAGTTCAGAAGATTGATGTCTGAATCAAATTTCAAATGCCATAATTTTCAGATCTAAATGTTATAGCTTTAGTAAATTTTTAGTGGTAAAATGCCTTTGTTTAAATCTGTTCCCTAAAAAGACTGTTTCAGGTTTTATAACCCTTTTTCCTATGATTTTGTGCCTTTTCTGTACACTGACTCGCCGCTTTCTTAAAATCTCCTTTCTTCATCTCACCTGATTGGACCTACCTGTTTCTTCCATTAGCCCACTCCACTTTTTCTTTTTTAAAAGTAAGGATATTTTGGAAGTTAAATGCTTTGAAAGAGATTTCTTTAAACACACTCACCTTTATACACTGTTTGGCCCTACAAGTCAGTATTACCATAGTAGCATGGTATCACTCCACCCGATCAAGCATGTGATACATGGTGACCTCTGCTTCTGCCTAGGCAGTTTGGTAGATGATAAACTAAGATTTATTAATAGATTAAGGGCAAAGTGACGTTTTTTGTAGAAATAAAATATCAAAGGTTAAATGCTTCAGCTTCCGAATGTTAATTTCAACAAGAACTGGTCTCAACAGAGATTCAATCTCGCTAATGCTGAGCATAATAGGCTCTGAGAAGCCCTGCTAACTTACCCAAGTCCGACTAGATTTCCGTAAGTTGTTTGAAAGTGTATTTTAAACAAAGAGGGGGGGAAGCTGGAGCAGCCATAGTGCTTAGATTGTTTCCAAATTATGAGAGCTGAATTTCTGTATACTGAATAATTATGAATAGATGAAAGAACGAAGAACACTTTGGCAGTAACACCCTCATCTCTTTGGTCACGGTATAAAGACACATCCTTTTTGCTTGTCCTTGTGGAGCATTGGGAATTCTTAATTCCTGTTTTAAAACACTTTAATAGAAGTTACAGTTACGTACTCACATGGTTTCCTTTACTTTTTATCTTTTGCTTCCTGCAAATATTTGCTGTGTCCAAATCAAACCCTAGAAAACATTTTCTGAGGGCTGGGATTCTTTCTCAAGGTTCCAAGAACAGTACTTTTTTCCTTTTTGAAAAATTTATTTTAATTTTTCTTTTCCCCCCTCTAGATACCTCTACTGTGAAATTCCTTGGTAAGAACTCTAGTGGCTATGGAATATTCAGATCAGCTGTAGCCTTGTTCTAAGAAAACCTGATCTTATGTGAAGTGAGGGTTCAGGATTAAAGAGAATGTTTTCTCTTAATGCCTGTACACCATACTGAGGTGACCAGCAAGGTCTCAGGCTGACCACGGATGTATACAGCATGGAACTGAAGAAAACAGGGCGCTTTGCGTGTCTACCAGGCAGCCTGTCTGCTTATCCTCACTGTTGTACCATTCTCTTCCTTTCTGCTGGTCAAGAACCAGGTTTTGCCATTTAATCTATTCCTACATTTTTCACCTTGTCTTTACGTCAGTGCTGGTTGCTTTACAAGCTCTTTAAAAAAGAATAAATGATTAAAAAAAAAAAAAAGGCACAAAGAGCAACATCAGACCCAGAACCAGTTTTAACTTCCCAGGTGTGGTTCACCTGGCTGCTTTCCAAAGCCACGGATTCAGTAATTGCTTCAGGAGGACTCATCGCATAAATGTGACTATAAATGGAAAATTCACCCCTTCCAGCCATAATTAATTTTTATAACAGTCTGCATAGCAGACAGTCTCAAAATACTTTCTGTTGTCCTAATCTCACAAATAAAAAACCTGAGTCATCAAAAGGTTAAATCTGCCATTAAACCAGTCAGACAGTGGGCCCGGACACAATTTTTTAACTTCCAGTCCAGTCCTTTGATCACAGGATTTCTTCAGTGCTTTCAAGCATGTCATTTCTGTTCATTATCCTGCATGTATTATTTGTGTCAAGATGAATCACATCTCTCCTCAGACAGTGTAAAACTGTAAGTCAATGCTTTTATTTATTTATTTATCATAATGGTTTTTAAAACGCGTGGTGGCCTAGCATCCATATTGATTTACCAGCAGCAACACTCAACACACAAAGTTGATCATTCTGTCACATTTGTTGTACTCAGTAAACAGATTTCATTTTAATCTTGGTGAAGCCAATAGTTTATTTTAGAAGGATCTTGACAGTTTAGAAATTTCTCTAAGATCAATACTGCTTGGTTTGTTGTTGAAATGGTAAAAACTCCTCTCTTGTGCAGCTGCTTGACACAATAATAGGTTATAGTTTTTTCAAGTATATTTTGAAAGCTATATACAAAAGCAGAGTACAAGCCTCAATGCTCACTGCAGTTTTATGGCTTATTTTTCTAGTAGGCCACCAATTAGTGACACTCATTTAACACATTCCACGTGATAACCTAGTTCCCGACCAGCTAACTCCTTTTTCCAACGTGGTACTAGCATGGTGCATAATGTAATGTAGTAACAGATGTGATTACATAGGGAATAGACAAGTCATTTCCAGCCCTTTCAGCTTTTTGGGGTTTCATCTGGAAACCTCAGAAGTTTCTAGTGGAAGTCTGGACATCTGTGCCAGTAGGATTGGTCCCCTCCCAGGCCTCTTCAGAGGAATGCACAGGAGTCTTCCCTCTGTGCTGTCCCTGGCCCCAAGTCCATGAACTCATAGGCTGAACTGCTGTGAGTAGTTACCCAGTTACAAGTCCTGCAGGAAACCTAAGTTAACTGAGCACAACCCTTAAACAGGTCTGTTAATTAATCTCAACACCAGGAAGAGACAAAACCTGATAAAACCTGCTTAGGTCAGTAGGACCACATACATGCTTATGCTTAAGCAGGTGCTAAACCTAAACGAGCAGCTTAGCAAGGAATACTGCAATTTCTCCACACTGTACATTTGTTTAGGGCCATTTATAAAACAATAGAGCCACTGCGTATAAAGAAAGGATTAAAAAAATCTTCATACTAATTACACTACTCAAAAATACAGGTTAAATAAAGCAGTAAAAAAAAAAATCATAATTAAGGCCAGTGCCTGCATTCATTTTAATAGACATATTTGTATTTTTAAATATAAAGAGCAATTACAAGTTAACTGACCTTTGACTAAACTTGAACTGCATACGTGTCCAATGATTTACCATATTATGGTAATTTTCTCAAGGGCAACAAGTACACATGTTGCGTAAGGACCCAAATAGAGTCTACTTCAGCAGATTTAGGATCCTTTGCATACAGCAATAAATTCACCTACAGCAATGTAGGAGGAGTTGAATGGCTTTTGTATCTTCTAGAAATTTACGCTTTTCTAACATTTTATTGACTAATCAAACGTCCTCCTATGAAGAAAAGTTATAAACATCAGCAATTCAAAATACAGTCTGTGAACAAAGACAATATCAAACATGAATTTAAATGTCATGCAAGCTTGTAGAAGAAGCACAAAATGCTTTTTTCTATTTTTAAAGTACTATCAGAATGTCATTCTGTATTCTCTTGTGAAATCTCTAATCAATTTTACAGCATAAAGGAGTGGGGGGAGGAGATAGCTGAACTAAATTAAAACAATTAAAAAATGGGTACAGAATTATCCTAAGAGACTGAGAGTACAGTTATCACATATAAATGACTGCCACTTCACATTCAAACTGAATCAATAATGAAGAAGAGAGAAATCTGTTGGGTTGAGAACCAGCTGAATGGCAGAGCTCAGGGGGTTGTGAACAGTGGTGCAGAATCCAGCTGGAAGCTTGTGGTTACTGGTGTCCCCAGGGCTCAGTGCTGGGGCCAGTCTTGTTCAATTTACTCATCAGTGGCTTGGATGAAGGGACAAAGTGTACCCTCAGCCCATTTTCTGGTGATACAAATCTGGGAGGAGCAAAGATTCACCAGAAGGCTGTGCTGCTGTTCAGTGAGACCTGGACAGGCTGGAGAGTTTGGTGGAGAGGAACTTAACAAAGTTCAACAAAGGTGAGTGCAGGGTCCTGCACCTGGGGAGGAATAACCCCCTGCACCAGCACAGGCAGGGGTCTGGCCTTCTAGAAAACAGCTCTGCAGAGAAAAAACTGGAGGTCCTGGTGACAACAGGCTGTCCATGGGTCAGCAATGCCCTTGTGCCCAAAAAAGGCCAATGGGGTCCTGGGGTGCATTAGAAAGAGCGTTGCCAGCAGGTCAAGGGGGGTTTTATCCTCCTCCTTTACTCAGCCCTGGTGAGGCTGCATCTGGGTGATGTGTCCAGTTCTGGGCTTCCCAGATCAAGAAAGGCAAGAAACTGCTTGAGACAGTCCAGAGAAGTGCTATGGAGATCATTAGAAGTCTGGAGATTCTTTGTTATGAGGAAAGGCTGCTGGAGCTGGGCCTGTTTAACTTGGAGAAGAGACAACTGAGAGGAAGTCTTATCAATGCCCTCTTATCAAGGGCAGTTGTCAAGAGGATGGAGCCAGACTCTCATCAGTGGTGCTCTGAGAGAAGACAAGGGGCAACGAGCACAAACTGAAACACAGAATGTCCACCTGACTATGAAGGAAAACTTCTGTACTTTAAAGGTGACAGAGCACTGGAACAGGCTGCCCAGAGGGGCTATGGAGTCTCTGTCTCTGGAGATATTCAAAACTCACCAGAACTTGATCTTGTGCAACCCGCTCCAGGTGTCCCTGCTTGAGCAGAGGAGCTGGTCTAGAAGATCTCCAGAGGAACCTTCCAAACCCAACTATTCCATGATTCTGTGAAAGGAAAAGAAGGATGGCAAAGTGGGGAGATGGGAGAAAAAAGGGAAAGGAAAGAGCAGGAAATTTAAAGTTCTGTGTCAAGGATAGAAAAAATTACTAAACTGGCTTGAGTGTCTTCCTCACAAAAACACTATTCCCAGCAACATTCTTGGTAGTTTTAATAAATCAAGGACTGAAAAAACACCCCAAATTACGCAGAAGTTATGCTGCATTATTGTGCTTATGTCCAGTTCCTTTACATTAAGTTGACAGATAACTAGGAGGACTCTGGGGCAACACCATTACATTCTTTTCATAAGTATTTGAGTTTGTATGCTGAGGCTTGTGTGTGCAGTAGACTCCAAGCTGGATGCTCTTTTGGTGCACCTGTGAGCACCTTTTCTCTAAGCTTTACTTCCAGCCTTGTTTATAGCCTGAATTAAGGTTAATGTGTCTTTGTGTCTGCCCTCCCTTAATAACTTGAGAAGGAACAACTTTAGAATTTCACTGGGATTTTAAATCTCAGAGATAGTTTAAATCCTGTAACTGCAGAAGAAAGGAATCACTGTTATATCTCATTTAAAGGAAGGATAAGCTAAGCTTTTGCCCATTCTCTTACTGCCAATGAAGTAACTTGTTTAGATTTTGTCTCTATAATTGCCACTTTCATCTGTGTAGAAGGGAGAGGTCCCTTCACTTTTGAAAGGTGTGTAACCCCAGTTTCTCTAGATTAAAATTGACTAGCATAACCTAGTTTAGTTAGCATAACCTGTTCAGACTATGACTCTTTTTTCTTTCTTTTGATTCTCCTGCCTTACTTCTCATGTATTGTTTACCTGCTTTATTCCTTTCCTGGAGTGGTAGCTCCTTAATGAAGGAGTCACATTGCATCGAGGGAACAACCAACAGCACCCCAAATTAGTCCATGGCTCTGCAATCATTTTCCTTTTCTGGAGCTCTTTTGTTTGTTCTATAACAGACACATTTTTTTTAGCTTGTGTTTTCACAGCATCTCAGGGAGTTTGTTTTTAGCCAATTCCCATTTCCCTGTGGTCTTCTTCCTTGTTGTATCCCAGCGTGGTTAAAATCAGTTACGCCAGAGGAGCAGACCTTTGAGCCGCCTGTTCAGCTTCCTTTGCCGTCACCAGGATCACCACCACCGTTTACTTCATTAGGAGCCAAATGAAGTGAAACAGGCTGCCTACGTCTGTACGGTCGCATGAGCCTGGATTAAAGTTCAGAGCAGAGCCCTGCTCACTCACTGCCATCCCCCCCACCCAGGAGGGCACAGATTCCACCCACCTCTTGGGGTGCAGCACCCCGCAGTGCTCTGGGGATTTGGGGGTGTGGGGCCTCCCCCTGGGGTGGCAGGGTAGGCTTCATCCCACCACTTCAGCCAAGGAGCAGGGCAGCTGGGGCTGAAAGGGGGTCCTGAGGAGGCCACTGGAGCCCACGAGCATCCCCAGAGTTTGGCAGCATCTCACTGGTTCCACTCCAGGGCAAAACATCCTGCTCTCAAGGGGATAGAGGAGTAGCAAATCTGCCTTTCAGAGGGGCAGGCTCATTTCCATTCTGAGCCTACAAGCTGCAGGTCATCGTTTCAGGCTGCTTTGGAAAGTCCTACAGGTTATTATTGTTTTCAGAATTGTTTATTTCATTATTTCTTCCTACAGATCTTATTTACTCCCAAGGCATTGAGTCTCAGGGGCCTTGCCAAAGAAGCTCTGTGGGCATAACAGAGGAACAGCTCAGAACAGCCTGATATTTAATCACAGGCTGCAAATACCTTTTACAGACTTCTCTGTTTGCAATTTGCAACTGTTGCTAAGCATATAAAAATTACTGAATTAGTCAGCTTCATCTGTATTTTTGTTAAGGGAGAGATTGAAACATTAATTAAATTACATTTTGAGTTTAAGGATAATAAAGGTATGTATTCCTGTTGGAAAAGTAAAGCAATAATATGATAAAGAAATAAATAAATTATGAAAAAATTATAGCAACTATGCCAAAAGTAAAGGGCCAAATTTTGCCAAATTTTCTGTCTCCCCCTCCATAGGGTCATAGAGCTCAACAACCACAGAAGCAGAGAGGACTGCAGGTGAGAAGAATTGCTTCCCTGCCAGCTTGGGCAACAAATCATTAAGCAATCAGGAAAGTTTTCAAGGAGAAAGGTAGCAAGAGTTGCTCCATTTCAAGAACATTGTGTCTTACTAGAAGCTCCCAGTGCAAGTGAAATTCGGAGTTTAAGTTTTATCAAAACACCCTGAAAGAGAACTGGAAACCTCATTGCTATGTAAGCAAACATATTCTTAATCATTACCAGCTTTCCTAGATTCTGTTCCTTTCTCATCTTCCCTTAAAATATTTTGGTTTGTGCAGCAGATCCAACTCTACAGCCTTTGCACTTGAAGATGTGACATACCAGAAAGGTTTGTGTTTGTTTGAATCCACAAAGCTTTTAACATGTAAAAAGGAAAGAATATTCATTCTGGCTGCACCCCCCTCCCCAAAGCACCAGAGGTGCAGAGCTATGCCTCTGAGTCTTTCTCAGTCACTGGAATTTTGCATTTCTGTGTCAGCTGGGCCTCCCTGCCCTCAGTCCTTAAGGCTGAGGTTCACACGGGGTACAACAGAAAACCTTTTGCAAGCAGTTCCCGCTGCAGCGTTTTGTTTCCTTGTGATCCCTGTACCTTTTGCCTCAATGTTATTCTTATAGTTACATTTTTATCTTGATTTTAAGTTTCTAAGTGAGTAGCATTTTTATTTAGAAGACACTGTTTTCCCTGGTATCGTTACAACTGGCTGTGTTTCGAGTATGTCAGGAGCTTAGTCAGCTGTTCGTGCAACCGAGACTTGTTTTTCTTCTTTTTATCCCTTTCATCCAGTGGAAAAAGTTTCCTGCTGCTCTCCCTACTGATATTTGATATCCTGGCTCCAACTGATGTACGTCTTTAACTTTTAAAGAACAGCATGTCAGCTACTCTGTTAATTATGACTCTTTTGGGTTTGTGTTGCTTGGTTTTTGGAGTGGTTGTTTTTTGTAGGGTTTTTTTTTTTGGGGGGTGCGGGGGGAGGAGGGATGTTGTTTGGAGGGTTTTTTTTATTGCAAGATTATTTTAGAGGTGTTACTTCTCAGAGGAATGACTTTTTCTAATCCAACTCCCTCTTCTTAATAAAAATAGTAATAAAAATCACTTGCTCATGCTTTGCAGCAATTTATTTAATCTACAGAACAAAAGGAATGCCTAGGGTGAGCAACACAGCCAGTCAGCAGCTTTTCTGAATGTCTGTTACAAGTCATTATAATGCAAAAAAACAGAGAACTTGCGTTGTTTATTTTTTAGTTTCTCTGGAAGTGTTTTCCACGCTAATAGCTTTCCTGATAATCACCTTTCCTCCTCTTTTTACCAGAAATCCTATTTCTGGCCCCACCAGCAACTACCTAAATTGGAAAGAAACAGTGGGGAGGCATTACTATACAGTTATTGATCATGTTATCAAATGTATCACTAAGAGTCATGGTAGAAGCTGTCCACAATGAGTAAATGTCAAAAACATTTCCAAAACCTCATTCACTGAACACAGAACTGTTTACCTTTACAAGTATTTGTTTCCCACTGTCTTTGGTAACAGGAAGCTTGAAGAGGTAAAGCACAAGTATACAAAAGCAGAAATACTGAAGGAATGTTTGAAGGGTAGATTGACTGATCTTACAATCTCATGGACTAATTGCCCAGATCTGTTATTTATAAAACTCCCTGTAACATTGTTCATATACCCTGAGGGGTGGACAAGTGGAACTCCCGAGATAGGAGCTCTGATACGGCCACTTCTAGTTCAATAAATCATTGTCTTCCTTTGCTAAGCTGCATAAAGTCATTGGCTCAAGGTCAACTTCTATGTGATCCTTAATGTGTCCCCAAACCAGCTCTGCAACAGCCTCATACAAGGCACACTGTAATGAAAAATATAGAATACACCCAGATATTTGAACCTTCAGAATCCACTTTAAAAAAATCACCTTTAAAACTGCTTTGATGAATTTTAGGTCACGGCTTATTTGTATTTCACTTTCTGCCAGTCAGGGATTTACATTTCCTCCACCAAGAAGAAAAAATTTTCCACCAAGAAAGTTGATGCCAAAAACCAAACCTCTAGCCAGAATTATTCTTTCTATAATAACATCTCCCTTGCTTACTCTTTTATAAAGCAAACTCCTTAATTGCTTCCAGGAATATTCTGGACTTCTGCTCTTCTCTGGTGTATTTCAACTTGCCCTTTTGTATCTTTTGTGGTGCTTTTCAGCATTCTTTCCTTGGCTAGCTGTTCAAATCTAATCTTCATAATTCCCTAGATTTTGTAATTGGGAAAGAAAAAAAAAACACAAAAAAACAACCAAACAAACCAAACCAAGACAAGGAAAATAGAAAAAAAAAAACCAAACAAACAAAAAACACCCCCCAATCCTGAGATTTCTCTTTGAATGTAAAGCTCACAAATAAGAGGTTTTACCTGGCCAAAAGACCCTGGAAAAATCTGAATTTCATATGGGAAGGATCACAGAGCAAATACAAATACAAGAACAAAGCATACTTTTGAAGCAGCTGCTGAAAGCATAAACAAGATCAGAAAAAAATTAGAAAATGAAAGGTAATTACTACAGGGTCTGGGGTTTTGTGAATACTGTATTGGGAAACACAATCTTAAGTGGAGGGGGGGAGGGAAGATGACAGAAAAACTGCATGATAGAAGCTTAGGCTTAAAGTTCAAGAAGTAGCTGAAATAGGCACAGAAGTAGTCGTGGAGAAACACTTCTTATGTCTTTGACCCAATTTTACAAAACCTCAAAGGTAATTCCAGTTTTACATGAGCAAGAGAGGTTTCCGTGTGAACACAAGATGAGTGAAAGCAGTACAGGCATTTAAAAAATAACATAAGGTGTTTCTATATACAGAGCCTATGGAAACCTTTTCCAAAAATTAATCACTACTTTTATGTCCCTTATTAGCAAAACCAAGGAATTCATCCAATAAAATTTATGTCCATTGAATTTAGAATGAATTAAAGAAAGCATTTTTACCTGCAATAGGTGTGCAGTAGGAAAATAATGCTTTAGGCAGTTTAGGTAAATTTTGTGGATGAATAATTTTATGGCTGATAATAATACCTGCAGTTATCACACATACCAAGTTAAGGAGAATTGAGATAAGGGCGATTAAATCTTATTCTTGTATGAGAATTCTTTATTCTTTATAAACTAAACCCACAAAAATCTTCCAAACCTTATTTATTATGGCACTCTATATATTTTTAAGCATTACTAAAATATGTTCATCTATTTTTGGAAGCCTTTGCTTCTTGGATACAGCTGATAATAGAACAGTGGATCACTGATATCATCTGGCATCAGACTATTTTTGGTGTCTTTGGTGGAAACCCACAAGGCCTGCAAATGCAGAATCAGAAATTCACAGCAAGAACAATATATTGCATTGTGTATATATTCTAAAGGATGTTAAAACATTAATGTGGCCGTCTTCAGTATGTTTTTAATTTCCTGCCTTGGTGCTCTGTAAGACTTAGAACCTTTTTCTACATTGAGTATTCAGAGCACATGCTGCTGCATGTTGGCGTGGAGATCTGAAAGAGGGAGTGCTGTCACTGCGAATTTCTACGACCTTAATGAGCTCCCCAGCCCTTCATGGACTGCTGAGGAAATCCAAGTCCTTAGAGGGATAATTCTCAGTGTTTTTTTTCATTCACAAGCCCAGCTGCATATCAACTGCTGCTGCATGTGTAGAGCACACAGATTAGCTTCTAATTTCTACAACTCTATTTTTATAATTGACCTCTCATAGGGCATTATTTATTCTGTTTTTATAAACTTGTCTGTCTTACTAATACAGTGCACTTGTCAAAAAGGCAAAAGGAATCCCAGGAGGCATCAGCAAAGATAGTCACAGCAGAGACGACCTGCAAATACAGAGGTACATGGGGTACAGAAGTAGTGGGACTGTAGTACAAAGCACTGTTGAGGCCTCATCTGAAATACCATGTGCAATTCTGGTTTCATATATTAAAAAACAAAACATGTGGGTAACAGATAATAACATGATCAGGTAAATGGAGACCCCCATTCTCCTCTAAGAGAGAATGGCAAGTTCCACATGGTAAGAAGCTTGGTAAGTTCCATATAGTACGAGAAAAGCTGTGTGTGTACAGAACCATTCATCACAAGTTTCTGCACAGATATATCCTGAAGGGAAAATATCCATTTAGGCTATAAAATAATACTGGTGTGCAAAAAATAAATCAGGCATAACCTGATATTGGAGTTCTAGCTGAAAATTTCTAATCACCATGGAGGGTCTGAAACAGTCTTCAAATATGAGGACTGCGGACAAGAAATATCTTTTAATTACAAAAACAAACAAACAAACAAACAAACACCAAACCAAACCAACAAGCATAGTTAAATCACAAGAAAGTAAATCACTCTGTCCTCTTTGATACTGAATCAAGAAAATTGCACTTCTTAATGTTGGGTAGTGTAACATCTCCAAGAAACACCAGACATTCCCAGATGTTTATTCTCATCAGAGAGGGAAATGGAGAACAAGAGCTAGTAGGCTGTACTTTACATTGTGTCCTACTATTTTCAGTCATGGCCATTTGGAATGAGAAGGGCTGTGTAGAGAGGTATAATTGAGTCTACATCCAACCCATCCCTATGTAAGAACTTTGATACTTCTCTGCATATGACCATATGGTTATCTGGTGTGGCAAAAGAGAATTATTCTTTTTCCAGTTTACTTTTCAGCTACATCAATTTTCACTACTTGATTTTGTTCCTCACAATTTAGGTACTGCCAGTTAACAAAGCCGTGAATGAGGATTGCATTTTACTACATAACAAAGTATACTTTTCAGTGACTGCACGAAAAAAAAGTGCACAACCACCATGAACAGAAAATGAAACCGTGACACATATCTGATTTATGAGCTGAAGGTTCATTTTCCTCTGGGAGCCATTCAGTATCACAGATAGATTTGAAATACAACTTCTCTAACAGCAGGCTCTGATAACAAAGCCCCAGTTAGAGACTGGAAAAGATCCTAGCTGCAAAAGCTGCATCTGAAAGACTGAGCTGTTACTTCTCTGCTGCAAGCAGATAACAAAAAGTGTCCATGGAAACAATTTTTATGCTTATCTAACAACGACTGATGAGCAAAAAGACTTGCATGATGTGAATTACAAAGGACAGGCAAATATCTAAAGTGATAGGGGGAGTCAGCATCC
Organism: Lophotriccus pileatus; assembly: GCA_035583135.1. NCBI lineage: Eukaryota > Metazoa > Chordata > Aves > Passeriformes > Tyrannidae > Lophotriccus > Lophotriccus pileatus. The sequence continues at coordinate 72,474,047 of JAWWES010000041.1, forward strand.
TTTCCACACTTTTCCATCAGTTCCTCTAGCTTGGTAGCATCACTCCCAAAGAGACTTTGCCTCGGTCTCTTAGTTCTCACACATGTTCTGATCTGTCTGAGGCATCATGCTAAGAATTCCTGGCTCAGTGGAATGTCAGAGTACATGATAGACCTTGTGAGTATCTCAAATTAGGAACACTTAATAGCACATTCATGAGAATTTCTACTTGTGAAGAATAAGCAATAAACCTCTACCAGAGCTTCCCCCTAGGCCACCAACTCAGCTCTTATCCTGTGAGTGGTCTGACCACACCAACTACCATCCCCATGTCAGTGGCTACGGATTAATTCGAATCTACTGCAGTATAACTCATCTCTTGTGATAGTTCACGTGTTGTCTTATCTCGGTGGCACCTAAAAACCAAACCCAAATGCTACGTGCGTGTTTTTATTAAACAAGGTCTTACATGGCAGATATACAAGAAAAATGTTTCAAATGTTATCTGAGACAGCTTGTGCTTTTTTAAACTCAAAGATCAATGTTGTCAGGCTGTTTCTCCACACATGCAAACAGTAACAAGGCTAAAATAATATTAGATCTGTCTTAATTTCAAAACAATCCTCCAAAACGAAGTGAAGGCTGATGAAGTGATTAATCTGCTGACTTAAAGCACAGAAACTTACATAGTGCTTTGAGATAATCTCTTGCACAAATGGAAAATCACTGGAAAGGGAGGCCACGGATAAAACATGATACTACAGGTGACAGCAGTTAACTCTTTGGATTCAGAAGCTGTGTGAGAATAAGGCCTTCAAAAATTCAAGGCCTTCTCTCCACACAGATCACAGCTATGCTTTGCAACGTGTTCTTGAAAGAGTTGACCTTTGCAAAAATTACACGGACACTTGGCTTTGAAAACGTATTATATCAATCTCCACTGCCTTTCTCTGTTGAAGTGTTCAGGACTCACAGCAATAAAATCAGGAAAACCAGTAGATTTTCCCACTACTGAAAGTCATCTGTGAGACATCTCAGGACTAGGAGTGTAAAATTATGACACAAGTTTAGTGAATATGTTCAAAATTGAGGATGGATATTGGAATATTCTTATTTCTCCTTGCCTCTTTCAGACTGTTAAAAGTAGTCAAGGCAGGTCTGTTACACTTAATAATGGCAAGATAGCAGAGGTCTTTCTTACTCCAAGAGCCTAAACTGTAGGATATAACTTTCATGGAATGACAAACCTATATACAAGAAAACTCCTCTCAGCTACTGTAGAGAGGAATTTTTTTGTTACTCCTTAAAATATAGTAGTGTGTCTTCATATTAAGTGTTAATTTATTTTTAATTTTAGCAGAATTTTCCCAGCTGCTAGATGCCTTGAGTGCTAGTTAGCAGCCGACTTACCCTAAATTCCAACTTGAACAGAGTACCCTCCTTGAGGCACTGACTGTACCAGCACAGTTAGACCAGGTCCAATTGCTCTCACCAGCCTGCATCCACCTGCCTCCATAATTCTCCTTTTACAGTCCTTTCCATCTCTCTCCTCAGTCTTTAACTGCCAGACTGAGATGAGAACCAAGGCACCACAGCTGTATAGCTTTTGTGAAAACAGGTAAGTGCTGAGAAAATACTCACTCGTAGCCTCTGGCGCTTCTGTGCCCACAGGGAAGGAAGGAGTCTGACATAGGCTCAGGTCCCTGCCCTTGCTCCTTCCTTAGGCCTTGCCTGAGAGGTTTGGTGGGTCAGCAGCATCACAGCCTGGCCTTGCTACCTTCTCTTGGCTTTCAACCTGCCTTGTTACAACAGACCTGATTGCTAATTACCAGGCTGCTAATTGAACTCTGTTACCATCGCTGGACCCTTTCAGCTCTTCTTATTTGGGTGCTGCGGGATGGCACCCTGGTTGGTGATGTCATTGCCCCTGCCTGATGTCACCTTTACCTCCTGACCTGCCTAATTAAGGTCTGTATTTAACGTTCAACAGAGGATGCAGGGGCATTCTACATTATTATGTATAATTAAGCAACATATTTAGCAAGTATTTCTCAAGTTGTACTGCTCGTGATAATCTTTGCTGAGAAAATCAAAGCAGTACCTCCCTCAGCTGCTATCAAGACAGTCCAAGGTGATGATCATAATTCTCCTGTACATAAAAGAAGAGAAAAGCAGAACAGGCCTGATGAATGAGAATTTTTGTACTTTGAAGGCAGTCTGAAGACACTGTCTTCATCTTTCAAAAGCCCTATAAATTGCCATTAACAGGGTCAAATGCAGCATTGAACATGACTCTTGTCAGGAATGAATTAATACTCAAAAAACAGGCAGCAACAACAGGCTTCTCCCTTAGTTAGCCAGATTTCACTCTACAGGATTTTTTACTCAAGAAGTAATGTGGTAAGTAATGAAAATGAGCTTGTTTCAATGGCTGATAATCAAGAGAGTGAACTTCATTAATTCCCATTGGATAATAAGGAAGGGTCAATACTAAGACCATCCATCTTACTTCCACTGTCCATAATTCAGCTATATAAATCCCCAGCTATATACAAATTAAGATTTTTTTTTCCAAAAAATAAAGGCTTGTGAGGCTTCAGTTATCCTGCAGTTCTGGAACTTTTATGCTTTCTCTGTGAATGCATATTTCCTTCTGACCTCAGGTGGGAATGCACCCAAGACTTATGACAGGACTAAAAAAATTATTTGCTTTATTAGCATTAGCCATCTTTCTTGTTCCATTAACTCATCAGCCATAAGTAAAAACACTCAAAGACTCTCTTCTTCTTTAGGCTTCTGTATGGCTTCTAGCTGTATAATAGATTTGTATAGCTGTATATAGATTTGATCATTAAAATGTGATTCCTAGTGCAGAACCTCAAATCCTGTAGCAGCAGCATTGTTCTCTCTCTCATCAAACCATACAATGCACATTCTCAGAATTGAAAACCTGAGTTTGGGGCTTCTGTCTGGGGCTCTCTGCCCACCCCCTTTCCCTGCAAGCTCTGAATAAGAAGATGGCAGATTATTCCACTTCTTCACCTTTCCCCCCCGCACTGGGCACCCAAAGGGAGAGTTTTTGTATTCTAGCCTGTGAAGTGCTTCACCTTGTAGCAATCACAGTTTCCTCTTCTATATTCACAAGATGTGCCAGGACCACTTTGCTAAGATGAGCTTGACTGATATTTTCTGCAGCAGTAGCATGTACTTTTCACAAAAAACAGTGATGGAAAATGGTTTATAAGGACATTACTTTTTGATTATAGCTTAAACTTCTAACTTTACCAGCCTGAGTTAGGAACCTAATTTTATTGTTCCTCTGTACTCAGGGATGAGACAGAATTCAGGTCATGAGCCTCTTTGGTCTCCTTTGGCTTGGCACAATGCAAACCCCTCTGTATCAGATGTTTTCACAGCAAATGGGTATCACTGCGTAGACAGAAGTTTGTATCCCACTTTTGTAAGCAGCTCAACACACTGCTGAAAACCAAAACTCACAGGTTTGCTTTGTTAATGAGTTTTTATTGTTTATATATTAAAAACTTTAATTTTAATAACTCACATCACCATGCCTGTTCCAAATGGGACACAAGAAGCAAAAGCATCACGTGGTTATTAAGAACTGCATTCACTCCATGTTTTAGAATACAAAGATTTATTGTTTTGATTGTAATCCAAATTAATCTCTTAATGCACCAGGAAATAACTTGCATATCTTGTGATGGGTCTTGAAGACTATAGATAGTTTATGCAGTTACTATACTTAAAATAATCTCCTCTAAGGCACAGACCGACTTGTTGAGCAGCACGTATGTGCTCCTGCTGCCTGTGCCATAGTTGTTGATGAGACACACAGGGACCATGGCTTTAAAAGAATTAACCTGCTTCAAAATTTCAAGATCACCATCTTTCATCCTGATAGAAATTTCAATATGTAAATATACACAGTCATTAATATTCCCATGTGTTGGTGTGGCACCTGAATAAATGACCTGTTTATTACATTTAGACAGGAAAAAGGAAAATACCAACAGCGTTAAGCAGAATAAAATAACCAGCAGATATAACTGTTTTAATAACTGTGTAAGTCTAATACATATTACAGTCACATTTAAATATCTCATTTGTCTCAACCTCTAAAATGAGGAAAGGCAGAAATACTTAAAGTGTCACTGAAGGACTAATTATCTTTTAATGATAGAAATGCTGCTGCTTACAATTACATTTAATTAAATTATTTACTAGGCACTGACTAATTAACTAGAGGTTTGTATGTGTGAAGGAATCTGAGTAGCTATTATTGTTGTACTTCTTGTAACTCAATCCATTTGCTAGAGCATGTGCACACGGATTCTTCTGCAATCTCCGTGAACTGATATCCCAATTATGCCATTGCCACTCATTGCTCATAAAAAGCACCAACTCATATGCAATGTTATTTCCCTCACAGAACTGTGAGAAAGAGAAATGATATCCAATTACTAGCTGAGAACATGACATCAGATCCAGCTGTTTGATTCCCCCGGTAGGTAATTGCATACATTCCTGTGTTGGCGAATATTTATTTTATCCTATTTCTCTAAAGTCTGTATGGAAAATTGAGACCTTCGTACAGCAATGGTATAAGGAAATTGAATATTTTGATGGTTCTCTGCTCTTACAAATTGCTTGATATGGACCAAATCCCAAACTGCTGAAGTTACCAGAAGATTGACATGAGAAGACTGTTGGAAGGGTGTCACGTTCGGCAGTATATAAAGTGTTGAGATCTCATTTTCAAAGAAAATACTTTCATTTGATATCCAAGAAACATAAAGAAACCAGAAATATAATTTAAGTACTATGATATAATGGTCTTTATTTTTACCCTCTTAGTGTAAGCCTTAAGAAGAATCCTTGGCTTCTGTTTTTCCTCAAAGAACAATCAGATTTTATTCAATTCACTAGATCTGGATGCGAATATTATTTTGAATATCATTGGAATTAGAGTTTGCTGAATAAGCTTTTTTCATACATATCATAGGACATTTAAAAGATGAGTAGATGTGGCACTTAGGGTCATGGTTTAGTGGTGGATTTGGCAGTGTTAGGGTAATGGTAATGGACTAGATGATCTCAGAGGTCTTTTCCAACCTAAATGATTCTATGATTCTATGACATAAGCGCATTTATCTGGATCTGATTATCTGTTGTATCACCAGGTCAGTATTTGAATTTCCTGAGAATATTTAACTTCAAAAATTAATTCCAAAACACTGTCTCCATGAACATTCTGTTTTACTTTCTATGTAATATAAAAGAATATCACCAATGTCACTTCTGTCAGCCTGGAAACAGCTTGAATAGACTCAGCACAAAAGTAAACTATCCCTGTGTACCATTACTCATACCTTTAATTTCATCAAATTTCCACCAGGGAAATCACTGACTATGACCATTTAATTTTTACCTAATAGTTACAGCATCAAGATTAAAAAGCACCATTGAGAGATGCAGCTTTAGGCAATGCAGGATAAAGCCAACAAAACTGAGCCCATAAGAGCCTCCCCAAGTAACTGAGAGACAAAATGAACCTGAAGTACTTATTTCAAGTTTTAATTGGTCCTGTTCAGGCTTCCATTTTTGCCTTATCACACCTGCTACATTAGAGACCCTTAAGGGAGCAGGAATTTGATCCTGTACATAGTAAGAGACAATAATACTGCTGTAATCTTGTGTTTAAACAAGCTAACTACAATGAGCTCCTCCAGTGTAAATCAGTTAAACCTCAGTAATGAAGCCTTTGTTCATTCCAGGAGTTCACAGTAAAACCCATCTCTTTATTTCAGTGAGTTTTACCTTATCGATTTTATTGAGACAGGATTTCACTCCAGATCTTTTAATCAAATGAGAGGGATTAGGGTTGCAATGTCACAACAGATACATACAGGCAATTATAAATAGTATGATTGGGGTTTTGCCCCATCTAGACCCTTGTAGTGGGGACACAGCACAGCACACATAGAGTGGAAGGAAGTTTGGGTTTTTTTTATGGGATGCAGGGGTCCTCTACTAAGGATCCACCACTTTGGATACAGGAACACTGTGAGCATTATTAAAAATATTTTTGAATTGGTGTCCAGCAGATTGAAGCCAGATTGATCTGAAATGTGTGGTTTTACAAAAAAATGTAGGGATTTTTCCAGAAACCAAAAACTGTCACTGCAGTTTTCCGTGACAGTTGAAAAAGTCTCCTATTTCAGAGACTACTTATCAGAGTAACTGTAGTAGAAATGGAGCCAGTAGCTTCTATGAACAGCAGATACAGAGCATTTTTTGGTGTGTTTCAACAATTTAAAAGAAAAAAAAAAACAACAACAAGAAACCAAACCAAACCAACCAACCAAACAAAACCCCCCCAAAAAAACCCCCAAAAAACAAAAAAATGAAACAAAAAACCCCAAAACTTTTTCATTCATTTCTGTTGAAATCAGCTCAGTGCAATATAATCCAACAGCCCTTTTCTGTATGATTAAGAGGCAGCCCATCACATCCCAGGTCACATCGTAACCTGAGGAAAGCCTAGACTACCCCCTTCTAATCTGTATCTTGAAGGCTGGCAAGTCAATATAATCGAAACCTACCCTGAAGTGATGGTCAGCAGACTGAAGTTACAGGGAAAACCTTTTCTTTGAAGTATCAATTTCCAAACTAAGGGTTCAACGTTCATGTCTGTCTCAAACTCCCTCTCTATCATATTTAAAACAACTCAAAAAGAGGAAATACATGGACCTTCATATTTAAGTGGCAAAATCTCCCAGCTGGCCCACACAAAACCCTCCTATTTTCCTGACATTGTTCCATAAAAGATGCCTTTAATGTTATAATTAGCAATATTATTGGTTGTCTAGTTGAGTTACAATGCTATTTCATACATAACAAAGCCTGCTCCAGTAAGATAATGCTGGTTTTAACCATATCATACTTGCTATCTTGCTGAAACAGACTTCTATTGTCACGACCTGCTAAAACACCCCTTTTCAGCAGGAAGGAAAAAGCTCACCAAGAAGCCAAGTGGATACTAAGGTGCAAAGTCAGGTATCACATCTTTTTTTTTTCTTTATTATGAATATAAACTTTTTAGTATTTACTGTGGAGTTCTGGCATGAATTTTATTGAGCAAGTATTTACTATAGCTTTAGTTTCAAGTATATCCATTGTATTTGCCTGAAACTGAGGGAAGTTTAATGCTATTTTGGAAGCCTCAAATAGGTCATAAATTCTAGGGTTTTGAGTATACTTTCAGCTGAGTCCCTTCTGCCTTCCATGAGTCCCCGCTGGCCTTGGAGAACTGGAATACTACTGGCATGAAATGTGTGAAGTAACATGCAAATTTACAGAAAGACAGGTTTCATTCTGCCAGTACAGAAAATCCTCTGCCCCGAGGCAGGTAAAATACACCAAACAGGTTTCTTAATGCCTTAAATCATTATCTAATTGATCTTCCCAAGTACTTTAAAACCAGATTTGAACTGGTTCTCCAAAACAGGTGTTTTTCATGTTTCCACTCCCTTGACTAACCCAAATCTTCCACTGAAAAACTAGATTTTCCTCAGAAATTTTTTGAGAAAGCAATATGCATTACATTAATCCCAATATTTCATAATCACTGGGAGAGGGAGATGTTCACCAGGACACACTAGGAAAGCTTCCCTGGAATTTTATTTCCTGTTTGAGATACTATATTTTAAGAAAAAACATGGCCTATTCAGGGAGTCTTCAAGGCGAAATTAAAAAGAATGTTTGGAGGCAGAAAAAAGACCAATGAAGAAAAAATGGAAGAGTTTAAGTTACTGATTTCAAACAAGTCAATTAAAAGAGTTAAATGATAAGTCCATTAAAAAAAGTCCATTAAAAACTCTGCATGAATAAATGGAACAAGTCTTCCTTTTCTCTTGTAAGATATAGGAGCCAACAAGTAAAACCACTTTGTAAATTCAAAATAAAAAGGAGACAAATTTTCCCAAAGCAGGTACTTAACCTGTAGATCTTACTGCACCAGATGCTATGAATTAAACAAGAACAAAAATTATCTAAAAGAATATGTATCAGTCTAATCTAGTAAGTCTTCTAATGGTTGTAAGAGAATAATCTGTTCTCTAAGTTAAGCAAATAATACAAGAACAGATATATTTCAGAAAAAAAATCAAACAAAAACGAAATAAAAAAAAAACCAACCCAAAGCAACACAGTTTTAACTTTAAAAAATATATATTTTTTAAAAGTTTAAGAATAAGAACCACTGAGGTGAGTTGTCTGGGAAGATGAGAGAGATCTCTCAAATTCAGTAGGGCTGCTACCACAAGAATAAGGCAGCACATTTAGCCAGGTATTCACTGTATTAACTGGCCATTGGTCAGACAAATTGTCTGATCTTCAGTGAATAAAGAGCCCCAGAGTTTTGTTTGATATATCAAGGACTAAAAAGGGGGTTAGGAAGACCCTGGCATCAGTAACATGTTTGATAGAGCCTCGTACCCATCTCTAAAGAGACAGATAAATTACATTTGTGTCCTTTTGCTTATAACATACAAGGCAGTGTCCATCTTTTGTTCAATGGGCTAAAAATTCCTCTTCCAAATTAACGATTTTTTTTTTTTAAGGATTCATGTCCTTTTAAACAAAAAAATTTGCTACAAATCACGAGACATAGAATCATAGAATGGTTTGGGTTGGAAGGCATCTTAAAGATGCTTTAGTTCCAAGCCCCCTGCCATGGGCAGAGACACCTCACACTAGACCAGGTTGCTCAAAGCTCCACCCTACCTGGACTTGAAATCCCAGCAACTTAAGTGTCTTTTAATAATTGTTGCATTGCAATTTAACTACCAAAAGCAGCAATGAAATAGAAGTTTTGCTAGAAATAAAGAACACATGGCAAACTTTACTTTTACACTGTTTTTACTTTTTTGTAGTCCCACCTGCTGGTTGTTTTTCTACTCCAACGGGGAAGTTAAGAGATGAGAATGGCTATGTTAACAAGTAATGTAGTGGATCAATGGCCCCATCTTTAGGGTGAAACAGTGTTGAGGAACCATCACCCATAGCACAGGCAGCTCTGGGGAGTTAATTTAATTCTAGCTTTAATTTATTGCCACAGCCCAAATGCCTCTACATAGTTCCAATGTATTTTATGTACTGCTACCTTACCTTTCCAGTTCAGCTCCAACCAACCAAAATACTCAGCTCATATGCTCTATAAATGCCTGATTACATGAGCCAAAACAACACTGAAGCAGGTGAGATCAGGAGATTCCACTCAAAAAGCATGTTTCTGGTCTAAACATTAGTAGCACGTTTCCTGTTTCTGATTTCCTTCCTGGATCTTTGCTCTTTACTACCATCCTGCCTCCAGAGCACCCTCAGAATCACAGAGTCATTAAGGTTGGAAAAGACCTCCAGGATCATCGAGTCCAACCCCTGACTGATCACCACCTTGTCAACTAGACCAGAGCACTAAGTGCCACACCCACTTGTTTTTGAACACCTCCAGGGATGGTGACTCCACCACTTCCCTTGGCAGGCCACTCCAGCGCCTGATCACCTTTTCAGTGAAGAAACTCCTGATGTCCAAACTGAACCTCCCCTGGCACAACTTGAGGCCATTTTCTCTTGTCCTGGGACTTGTTACCTGGGAGAAGAGGTCAACCCTCACCTGGCTACAACCTCCTTTCAGGTAGTTGTAGAGAGCAATAAAGTCTCCCCTGAGTCTCGTTTTCTCCAGGATAAACACCCCCAGCTCCTCACAGGACTTACTCTCTAGAGCTTTCCCCATCTCCCTTGCCCTTCTCTGGACCCTCAGTGTGAGGGGCCCAGAACTGAACACAGGAGTCAAGGTGTGGCCTCACCAGTGCCAAGTACAGGGGGACAATCCCTGTTCCAGTCCTGCAGGTCACACTATTTCTGATACAGCCAGATTGCCATTGGCCTTCTTGGCCACTGGACACACTGCTGGCTCAATGTTCAGCACCCTCGGGTCCACTGGGCTGTTCCCATTACAGTATTCCACTTGAACAAGGAGGGATGAGGGAAAAAATATGCCTGTTGATAGTTTACTTGGATACAATGAATACTAGCAGCAGTATGGACTGTTCCAAAGACAACTTCAAAACAAGCTAAAGAGAGGAAGTGCTGTGTCAGTGAGACTGACTGCAGCGAGCTGGAGGACAGACAGCCAAAGATCTTCTGTACAATAATTTGCCACACCCACACTGCTGCATTCCAGTCATATGGTTTGCTTGATGTATCACATTCCAGCCCATAAGATTATTTAGTCTTTTTGTAAGATTAGAAAGAAGGGAAAATAATCCAAACAGATCTACTATTTGGCTCAACACCTGGTGACTGCTTAACCAAAACACAAGGGTTCTTTTATGTTCCTGCTCCTGGCCACACCAGTGGCACAACCCATGTCCCACGGGTTCTCACACATCCTGGTTCTGTACTCCCACCTGTAGAACCACACTTGACCCAAGTCCTGCCCTGCTCCTTTGCTTTGTCCCAAGCTTCCACGGCGCTATATCCCAAACAAAGAGCTTTTTCAGGCATCAGAAAGTCAAGACCTGGCTACAGGAACCATATCAAATCCTATTTCTGATAACTAAATTCCATCTAATCTATTCCTAATCCTTCAAACACTGTAAATATTTGTCTTTTGATTAAGAAAACAAAGCTCAAGCCACAGGGGAGGAGGGTTGGATTGAAACTCTTTGCAGGACTCTCCCACCAAGTGCCTGGGGGTGCACGTGTGCTCCAGGTCTCCCTTTTTACGAGCCCTCATCCCCGAGGCTTCACCAGCTCCTTCCTCCGGGAAAGCAGAGCATGGCGAGGGTGTACCGCCTCCTTCCTGGGGAAGGCAGAGCATCCCGAGAGTGCACCTCCTCCTTCCTCGGGAAGGCTGGAGGCACAGGCTGCAGCAGCGGAGCAGTCCCGAGGCTGCAACAGCTCCTTTCTCTGGGAAGGCAGAGCAGTCCCGAGGCTGTTCCAGCGGCCGCAATCCGGGATGCGGTCCCGGTCAATCCCACTGCGCTCGGGATCGCAACTCCCGGCTATCGATGACTCGGCGCTCAGCGCGCCGCCTGCCCTGGGCGACGCCGCAGCGGTACGAGTCGGGGCCCATCGAGGAGTCGGCGCTCGACTGCCCGCGGCGTGCCCGGGGCCGCCATGTTGGAGCCTGGCAGGGTCGATGCCGGGGGCGTCCACGAAGGGCAAGGGCAGGCGCTGCTCCTGGCGGGGAATAACCCCGAGTCCCAGCACAGCCTGGGCACTGACCTGCTGGAGAGCAGCTCTGGGAGCCTTGCTGGATGACAAGTTGACTATGACCCGCCAGTGTGCCCGTGATGCCAGGAGAATCCATGGGATCCAGGGGTGCATTGGGAAGCAGGTCGAGGGAGGTGATCCTGACATCTGGAGTGTTGTGTGCAGGTCTGGGCTCCTCAGTGCAAGAGGGGAGAGGAGCTGGTGGAAAGGGTCCAGCGGAGGCCATAACGATGATGAGGGGTCTGGAGCATCTCTCTAATGAGGATGGACTGCGGGAGCTGGGGATGTTTAGTCTGGAGAGGACTGAGAGGGGGTTTCATCAATGCACATAAATATGTCAAAGGCAGGTGCCAGGAGGACGGTGCCCAGCGACAGGACGAGAGGAGCAATGGCCATCAACAATTCCAAACCTCCTTGCTCCTGCGCCACCTGTTCGCGGTGCCCCTGCCCTGGCGGCGTGCTCGGACGATCCCATTCCCGCTCCCATTCCCGCTGCCGTGGGCGGGGCGGTGGCGGGAGGGCGGCGCATGCGCAGCGGGGCCGCGCGGCGGTCCATGGCACAGGCGCGGTCGGGCCGTCCCTGCAGCCCGCGGGAGGAGGAGGAGGGCGGGGGGGAAGATGCCGGGGAAGCTGAAGGTCAAGATCGTGGCAGGGCGCCATTTGCCGGTGATGGACCGCGCCAGCGACCTGACCGACGCCTTCGTGGAGGTTTGTGGCGGCGGACGGGGAGGGCGGGAGGGCGCGCAGGGCCCGCGCGGCGGAGGCACCTGCCGGGCCCGCTCCGCGCCCCCGCGTGTGCCGGGAACCAGCGGCGGGGCGGGAGGGCGCAGCCTTGGGCTGGACATCAGTGGGGATTTATTCACGGAAGAGCGTGATTAGACGTTGGAATGCGCTGCCCAGGGAGGTGGTGGAGTCACCGTGCGTGGAGGTGTTCAGGGACCGAAAGACTGGACGTGGCACCCGGTGTCACGGTGCTGGTGCCGTGGTCTGCTGGTGTTCGGTCATGGGTTGGACTCGGTGGTCCCAGGGGTCTTCTCCAGTCTCACTGATCCTGTGATTAGACAGATGCGTTGTAAGAAGGATGGAGAAGTTATAAAAGCATATTTAAATAATTTGTGTCACTGAATATATAAATGGTTGTACAGGCTTTGCTTTTAAGGCCAGTATTCGTGTTTCCGTTTAAAATTTAAAAACGCTTGAAGATTTTGAAAATTTAAAATGTCTGAAATAATAAAATGTTTTCAAAGAGGTTTTTTTAGTCGACAAATATTTAACATTATTTGCACGTTCAATTCACTTCATTGAACCCGAAGCATCTAACTTCAACCTTCTTTACGATCATGTAGTTAACAGGCAATACGTAGGGTGCTTTTTCAGGAAGGGGTTGTAAGAAAAGTTGATGTGCAAAATAAGTGGCAGTGTTCGAGGCCAGGTTGGATGGGGCTCTGAGCAACCTGATCCAGTGGATGGCATCCCTGGCCATGGTAGGGAGGTGGGAACGAGATGGCCTTTAAGGTGCCTTCCAACCCCAACCATTCTGTGATTTCTGTTTTTTCTCTTACATAATCCTTATGTTTTTTGATTCGTTATTTCCAATATAAATAACTTAGGACATTTCCAAAGCACTCCATAGATTCAGGAATCATACTCTCAGAAAAAAAGGGAAGAGGTGTTTAAAAATGGTGTGCAGTGAAAATGCATGCTGGTAACCACAAACAGTGACTGAGGTTGGCACAATACTGAAATTAAAGTTGGGAAGGTAGAATGTCTTTCTAGAATAATTTGAAAGGTCTGATGATGTTAATATCAAAATAGATTTTGAGTATATAAGTCCTGGTTTTGTTTGGTGCTTAAAAATTTGGTTGACATTAGACACTAAGGCCATTGCTTAGTGGGACAGTAAGTTGGTACTAGTAAAGTGAAAATGTATTTCCCCTGTGCTTTCCAGTGGAGCTGAAGTAGTACACCATTCTGTTTTATTACAGGAATGACAATCGTTTAACTTAATTTTTCAATGTTTTGTCAGCTGTTTCATCAGTCAGCTTTTAATTTAGAAAGGCTTCTCTTGTAGGCTGCCTTATAATCCAGTTTAAAGTTACAACTCTGGTGTGTGCTACTAGGAAACAGGGAAAACAGGGATAGGAAATACAGTTCTCTGAGTTTCACTTGGTTTGTTTTTATGCTGTCTTAGGGGAAATAGCTCTCCTCCCCTGCGGGTTACCCGTTCCCAACCCTACTGTCTGTGTAGTTGTGGAGCAAAGTAAATTTTGAAATTCATCTAGTTAAATACTAGCTTAACAAAAAAGGAAAATAAAATTTGTCAGTAGGATCAGTTTTCTTAGCTGGGTTAATATGCAGTTCCAGGAATGTCTAGGCACAAATAAGGGTAAAGAAATACATAGATGGGGGCCTTGCTTTTAGGACTGTTATTTAGGAACAGTGTGGAGTAGCTATCCTTTCCTCAGGTAGAGTGGGCAGTGCAGCAGGTGAGATTTATTTCAGAATGAATTGACCTTGAAGCTGTTGTTTTATTTTTCTGTGTGAGATTACTGAAAACCTTTTCCACATGTTCTTCCTTCAGTAAGGATTAAAAGCAGCTGTTACGGTTCTGGTTGATCACTAGCCTTTAATTTCCTTGTTAAATATTGCAGTATAAACCTAGAATTAGGAAAGAAAATGAAAAAAGAAGTGAGAGCTCTTACTTGGCACAGGTTGTGCAAAATAAGGATTTCACCAGCGTGTCTGATCAGGAGAAAATGAGCACCATGATCCTTGTTGGTCTCTTCCAACTCAGAATATTCTGTGATTCTGTGGCACTTTCTTCCATAAACGTACTTCTAACTTTGTACAGCAAACAGCAGTGTGGTTCTTAATTATCTCCATAAGCTTTAATGAACTAGCTCCAGTACTGGAGAAATGCAGTTATAACTGCCTGGGGCTCTGAGGGAACTATTTTACTCCCGAGATAAGGTGTTAAAATAGGTTGGGTGGAGCTCGGGACTGATCTGCCTTGGCAGCTTCTGGAACAGAACTGGTGTTTAACTGGTGGCTGGGTTAAAGCTAGTGCCAGTATGAGTTTATGGCACTACTCTGTGTCATGGATACACATTCCACGGGGCTGTGCTGTCCGTTCTCCGAGGGCACACAGGCCCTATCCACCCACTTTGGGATAACCAGATGATTTTGTATGGTAAGGTTGTTTAGTCCTGTGCTTTCATACCACTCCAGCTGATGTATGTACAGTGATTTATACAGAGGTCAGTGTGAACTCATAATTGGTGCTTTAGGCTTTCTAAATTACCTGGGTGTACTTAAACAAGTGCAGAATCTCTTCAGAGTCAGGGAATGCACCTCTGCAAAATAATCAACATATTATTGAAATACATGAAGTGTTTATTTAATGCTGTCTTAGCAAAAACATTAAAAGAATTATTATACAGTTTTCAAATCTAGGCCTAAATTTAGTCTCCAAAATCCATTTGAACTTTTAAAAGAAGACAGCAATCCAAACCCCACAACATAACTTTGGATACTTCCAAGTACCCAAATACTTGGTATGAGTTGAAGTACTATTTTTTTGAGAGGCAGCCTTCAGAGAACTACAAATGTTTGTAATTGGTTTGGAATGGAAGCTGCAGGGAAATAAAGGCTCTTACATGGTGCTGTGTGGTTTTTGGATGTATGGAGCATCACAGAAATTCAGTTTCATTAAAAAAAACCAAAAAAACCCTAAACTGGGTCAGGCTGAAATAGATGCCCATGGAGACCAGATGGAGACTCCAGAAATAGGCAGTTATGTGGTTGAAGGTGCCTTAATCAGTAGAAATACGGAGAATATTTAATTTTTAGTAGTCCTCTCTCTATATGTGTCACACAGTTTGTTTTTATATTTTTTAATCAATTTTCTGTTAAGCTGATTCAGAAATCCCAGAGAGATGACTAACAGGCCATAAACTATCAATATTTAGATAATTTTTCTTTACAGTATTTCTAAACAGAAGGCAAAGAGAGTATACCAAGTGACTTTGAATAGCCAATATAAGCAATATTTTCGCTTCTCAAGTGATTGAGTAGGAAAAGAAACAATTTTAATATTACAAGAGTGAGACTGGTTGGAAGTGTCTTTGGTTGATGGATACTAATATATGTAAATCAATTTAAAAAACCACTCTCAGTGAAAAGAAAATGATTTGTTGAAATTACTGAAATGTGTATTTGAAATTATTTGCATGTGTAGCTTTAATGAGTCTCTGAATTTACTTACTAGTATTTATTTTTGATAATTGAATGTTTGTATTTTAGGTGAAATTTGGAAATACAACATTTAAGACAGATGTGTATCCCAAATCGCTTAACCCTCAGTGGAATTCTGAGTGGTTCAAATTTGAAGTAAGTATTTTTTAAGAGTTTGCCTCTATCTGTGTAGACACTCTGGTTTAGATGCCCTTAATGAAACAATTGCATTTCAGGCAGAAAATGAGTTTTGAGCACTGAAGTGTGTTTCTGCCTAAACACACACAAAGCCTTTTCAGCAAACCTATCTGCAGCTATACCTTGTTTGCTGAAGGTGTCTCATTGGCTTTTTCAGGAGTGTTTGTGAAGATAAAAGCTTGCCAGGTTGGATCCAACTCAAATGTTGTTCTGGGTAATACTAGAAAAGACAAAGAGTGAGGTGAAATTGGGGGGAAAATAGCATGGATTAGGCTTTCAGATATGGGTACAGGTATTCCTGTATTTTTTAAAAATTTTGAGTAAGGAAAGTTAATTGGTACTTGAAATGCTACCTTGGGTTGCAAGAATAATGCACTTGACAAAGAAGAGAATGGAAAATTCCTGTGAGAAGATTACAAAATAAAGAACTTGGACAACAATTACTGGACACTTTCTCTTCCCGTTTCCTTATGTAATAATGAGGGCACTCTGCATTTTCCTGTAATTGCTTGTTGCTTTCCAGGATCTAATTTGCTGATGTCCTTTGACATTGTGCCCTGAACAAGTGTTTACATGTTCTTTTTTGGGGTTTTTATTACTACATTTTATTTATTACATTTTTAAAAAAGGTATTTATAGTAAATTAATTGATAAAACATTTGCATATACAGTAATTTCATTTGTAGTGTTCTAAGGTAATATCACAGGATAAACACGGTTGTAAATACATGCAAGTGACATAATAGCTGGTAATGTTAGAAACATTTTAGAGCAAATATAAAATAGTAAGGATGGGTAGATTATTAATCAACATGGAATGCATGATTAAGAGCATCTCTTAATCAGCAGCAATGTTAATTAAGAAAGCAGTACTGTGATGTTGAAATTCAGTCAGTTTTCTTTTTTTATCTTTCAGTTCCTGGGCTCAGTTTTGTGGGGAAGGAAGAAGGAGGTTTAGCTCTGTTCATGTAGAAAGTTTTTCTGACAATAAAAAAAGTCCCCACATTTGTCCTTTTGCATGGAAAATGGATCTGGGAAAGTCCCGAACAGCAACATTGAGAAAATAATTAAAAAAAAGCGTTCCACATTTCAGAGAGTGGAAGAACATTTAACTGCTTAAGACATCTTAAGTGTGTGCATGTGTGTGTAGTTTGATCTTTTTTGCAAGACTACCTGTTACAATTCTGCAAACACTTATATGAGTTATTCCAACAAAAAGTTGTACAATGTCTGTCCTAAAAAAGAGTCAAGGTATCTGCTGGTGGATTATTGCATTTATTTAGGAAATTACCTGTCTGGAATTACTGAATTTTTGCAGCAGGCTGTGTAAAATTTCTTCTTTTAAGCCACCCACCAGTGGTGAAAGCACCACTAATCATAACATCAGAGTATAATATAATAATATACATTCTCTGGGATATTTGATATTAAATTTTAATTTATTTTTTTTTATTTCAAAGTATATATTGGGGAGATAGGTGGACAGTCTAGAGAATGGAATTTTGATATATATAATCACTGTAATCTTGCTTTTTTATTCTTCTCCCAGTGATAACTCTCTGTTTCCAGGCTGTCACCAATCTCTGAAGAGAAAAATCAAAATAAGTTGTTTAGCTCCAGGAAACTGAATTTCTAGATTTACCTCCGCCAGGTTACTGTACATAACTAACTCTCTTCTGTGTTTGTTTTTCAGCAATGTTTTCCTCCACTTTTTTTAAATACTCAGATTCCATGTTAATATTTGTTTCCAGGTAGATGATGAAGAGCTACAGGATGAGCCTCTCCAGATCACAGTTCTTGATCACGACACCTACAGTGCCAATGATGCCATTGGCAAAGTGTACATAGACATTGATCCTTTGCTCTATAGTGAAGCAGCTACAGTTATTTCGGGATGGTTTCCAATTTATGATACTATTCATGGTAAGATTTGCTAATTTAAAACAGTCTTGTTTGAGATGTAATCTCCTTATAATCTTCCTTTCTGTAAGCTGTCTTCAGAAATTTGTAATAATTTTAGCTTTGGGAGCTGGAAAGCTACTTTCCTGGCTTTTTTTTTCCCCCTTATTTCTGGCATGAAAGGATTTCTGGCATAGGAGTCCAGATTAGTGCTTGGCAGAACGCCTTCCACAGGGCTTGTGACAAGTGGAAAAAAAAAATCTCCACTTGGTATTTAAAGTAGTTACTGCAAAAATAACATTAAAAAAAAAAAAAGACCCAAACATACTTTTCCAGTTACCATGTTTTTACTAAGTGAATGTAATTTTGCTGAAGTTATTTGGGGAGTGCCTTCCTGGGATTTGGGATAAACTTCACTTGAGATCAAGGGACAGGATGCGACATAGCTTCAACAGGATGATACTGCTTTTCCCTGCAGTGAGTGCTCTCAGTGCTAGGTAGATTTCATGAGAATGTCTTGGAGAAAATGAAGTTAATGATATTTTTGCTTTTGATTTTAATGAAACAACTTTTGTCTTGGAAAGTCAAGGTCAGTTACCATTACCGTTTAGCTTGCTGCTTGAGTAAAGGACATTTACAATGATATTTATTTATGTGGTTGCCATTACCCTCTTTTTTCATTATTCAGTGTGAATTAAGTCACCTCACTGTGTTAAAAGCTAATTATAAATGATTGTTGTGAAATTGTTTGTTGTGTTTACTAGATGGGCATCATAACTGATGCAAAGTGTTTTTTATATTTAAAACAGTTCCATTAAAGAGGGTTTTTTTGAGAAATACTGCATACGTTTTTCTTATTTATCCTCTTGTTCTATGCATGTTTTCCTATCATACATTTTCTTTTGAAGCTAAATTAGGTGAGCACTTGTCTCAGGATGTGTACAACTTGCAGGTCAGAGAGAGTTAGATTTCTCTATTTTTCTAGATTTATTGGCATTTCATAGCTTTTTGCTGTTTCAGTGGAATTGCAATTAGTATATCTTCATGCTCATAACACTAGATTCCAATTATCTTTCTCTTGGCAAACATTAATTGATACTTCCTTAAAAATAAGAAATAATGTTCTTAAATTCCTATTAAAAAATTTTATTTTGCACCTCAACATGATTAACTGTGAAAATATATTACCCTGAGGCAATTACAGTAACTGAAGGCTTCTTTCTATTGGAATTTTGGAATTAGATCTTGCTGACTTTATTGCAGCAGTATCTGAGTCGAAAAATGAATCTAGTGCTGTTGCTTGTGTCATATACTTATGTGATAAAGGCTTCTGAAGACACTGGAGATCAGACTCATCAAGAAGATTAGTCCTCAATATGTCAGAACCTATAGTATGTGAAATGATTTTGTTTCTGGGTGAGGAAAAAGAAGAAAGAGCTCAAAATAGGGCAGTAAAAAAGTAAAAAATGAATGGCTGTATGTTAGGAAATATTCCATTATTAGTAAGGTTTAACTGCGGCTGAAAACTAAGCTCTGTCTGAAAGGTCTGTAATACCTTATTTTTTATATATTTCTTCTCACAGTTAAGGTATTTTGCAAACAATTACTATGCCAATTTGGGGCTCTAGAAAGAACCATAAATTTTTCTCATTTAGTTGAACTTTAGAGAGTGGCTTTACTGCAATTTTGAAAATTCAGCAGAAGGAGCACTTGCATGTGCACCCTGCAGCAGAGGGGCCACTGCAGCGCCAGGAGGCTGATGGCTTCTCTTTCCCAATCCCATCTTTCTCCTAAAGGCCTGTCTGGTGTGACAGGTATTCGAGGACTGTTGCTTGCATCGCTTCAGCCTCAAAGACTTGGCAGAACTAGAAACTTGCTGTCAGTTGGCACCTCTGCAGCTGATCTGAGAGGCAAGGACGTGTCATCCCGCTCCCCTGGCCCGGGCTGGAGTTGACACGTGACCTGCCAGTTCATTATAGTACATTCTTTGCAGAAAAACTGACT
Organism: Lophotriccus pileatus; assembly: GCA_035583135.1. Taxonomy (NCBI): domain Eukaryota; kingdom Metazoa; phylum Chordata; class Aves; order Passeriformes; family Tyrannidae; genus Lophotriccus; species Lophotriccus pileatus. Next base: position 72,493,658 of record JAWWES010000041.1, read on the forward strand.
CAGTGGTAATAGAAACTGCATTAATTACTAATAATAGGGAATAATTAGTAGGGATAGTTTTGTATTGATACAGCTTCTGATATTTTGTGGGTTTTTTTGATAGGTATACGTGGGGAGATCAACGTGGTGGTGAAAGTAGATCTCTTCAACGACTTAAACAGATTTAGGCAGTCGTCCTGTGGAGTCAAATTTTTTTGCAGTAAGTAGAGGAAAAAATGTTTATTGGAACAGAAAACCTCTCCCCCCTCCCCCATTTTTCTTTCTTTACCTGTTCTGTCAGTCTCCTTTCTATCACCAGCTTGTTGCATAAGCCCAGTGAAGATTACATTGAAGCCAGTAGAAAATTCATAGAATTGTTTGGTTTGCTTTTCTTTTTTAATACATTTTTACTCTCCATATTTCAAAACAATGTAAATAATTGATTTTTTTAAAAAAATTATTTCCTTAAGTTCCATTTCAGTGCCTATGAATACATACATTGTGTTATTTTGGGTCTATATCTTATTAAAGAGACACAAAGTGAAAAGGTTTCATAATGGTACATGTTGTAGCTGATACACTGGACAGTTATCTTACTGGTGTTCCAGGGTCTCCCAGAACAAAGCTGCTTGGGCATATCCACATTTTCACATTTTCACCTTTCACAATTTTAGTTTTTCTTGTAATTCTTGGCTCATAGACTTATGTCTTACATCTTTTATATGTATTTTTTAACAGCTACATCTATTCCTAAGTGTTACAGAGCAGTAATAATTCATGGATTTGTGGAAGAACTTGTAGTTAATGAAGACCCAGAATACCAGTGGATAGACCGAATTCGTACTCCAAGGGCATCGAATGAGGCCAGACAAAGACTTATTTCACTCATGTCAGGTATTAAATCATGTAGACTGTAATGGTTATTGCTGCTTTTAAAAATATGCACCATTTAAGTAAGTGCCTTGCTTAAGATTGTGTATGATTTTTGGGATTAATTATGTTTGGTTTTTTTCAGTTCACAGTGTCTTCTGTTTCTGAGGATTATACCATTCTAACTGATGGCCAGTATGGCTGCCTTTTTTTTCCCCCTTCTTTGGTGAAGCCATACTGCTTTTAATTTGTGGGTTGCTTTTAATAAGGTCAAAGCAACCTGTGAAACTTCTTTGCAGATGTTCTTAACCCATATGAGGAGTATTACTAGAATTTTAACTCAAACGGTTAAAATTATGAACAACTCCACCCTCTTTAGACTACTTTGAAGTATGTGAACAAATGTACACCATCTGAGATACAGTGATGTTAATACTGATGTTATTCATCCCATGTGGTTGAAGTCAAGCTTGGGTCATTATTCTGTGAGGAAAGGTTGAGAGAACTGGGGTTGTTCAGCCTGGAGAAGAGAAGGCTTTGAAGTGACCTGATTGCAGCCTTCCAGTACCCAGGAAAGATGGAGGTGGGTTATTAACAAGGGTCTGGAGTGACAGGAAAAGGGCCTGGCATCAAACTGAGAGTAGGTTTAGATTAGATATTAGGAAGAAATTCTCTACTGGAGGCACTGGAACAGGTTGCCCAGAGAAGCTGTGGATGCCCCATCCCTGGAACTCTTCAAGGGCAGGTTGGGTGGGGCTGTGAGCAAGGGGTTGGAACAAGATGATCTTTAAGATCCCTTCCAACCCAGGCCATTCTATGTTTCTATCATTCTGATAACTGTATTGCCTTGCACTGATTCTGCAGAACATACTTAGAGTTCCTGGAGAGACTGGTGATTAGAGTCGGTTGTCTCCACAGTGTCAGGTACCTTCACAGATTTTTTTATGTTGTTCTCGTTGTTACTGATGCTGACCAGCAACATAGAACAGAACAAAATACCCTTGTGCTCTTAGTAATTGCACACTAAGACAAGGCAATCAATTGAAGTTAGATAATCCTGAAGGTGTAAAGAATAATAAGAAATGAAACATAAGACACCAGGATGATAGGAAGTGGTTTCAGTTCTCTACTTGGCTCTTAAAGTTGTCGGGTTTCTGATAATTTTAAGGAAGGCACTAAAAGAAATGGTGAATTGGGTTTTGCAAGCATGTGTGGAGATCTTCAGTAAGTGGGGCAATGTAGAAGAGATCATGGAGATGTTACTCTGTGTCTTTACTGTGAAAGCACATTTTGAGGAAATAAAGTGAAAAAAACATTGTCATAACTGACATGAAGACACTTTTAGTAAAGCGCTCTGTTAGTTTACAGGATTAAAATTTGCATATCTCTTGTCTTGCACAAACAGTGCAAGTGGATAAAGTAGCACATGTGGAAGTGTTCTGCTAGATTTTATTAATGGAAGTGCTTAAGAGGAATAAAACGAAAACACCTCACAGCAATACTGTTTCGTGTCATGTAATAAAATAGTTCACATCGCAATCCATTACTGATGGCCAGACCTGGAGAATCCTGGAGAAATCTGTAACTTCTGAGAGCAAGCCAGGCTGTTTCACAGATCTTTGTCATGTTATGTGTTGTTTATGTTAAAAAGAATATGGTCTCAACCTTGGCTTGGATGAAATAATTTTTCACTCAGCTAGGAACTACCTCAATCTTGGAGATTTTTTAAGATCAGTACAGGCATGATTTCAATTAAGAAGTTTTACAATAGTAACCTGTGCTGGTAATTTTAAAATCAAACTTCAAGAAAGTAGTAGAAACCAGGGGCAGAAATAATAAGACTTTTATTATTTTATTCCACTGAAGTTCTCAGCAGCAGTGACATTATAGGGCTGTCCTTTGTGACAGTTAGGATCTTTCAGTTTGTTAAGAGAGGGTTTTGGAAGTCTATTATTTTAGTTGTAAGAGAGATGATATTTTCTACTTAAGTATGACCAAAGCAAAGCAGGAACATAGATCAATGTAATATGTTTTTTTTAAATGTCCTGCTAAGTAAGCAGCAATAACAAACCAGTGTGTTACAGTCACAGTCTTTCAGTCTTTATGTGCAGCTGATAGAGAAGTGGCAATCTATTGTTTGCCGTGGGAGAGGGCAAAAAGTATGAATTAAGTTGAAATATGCTTGAATAAATACGTAAATAAAGAAATTATAGATGCGTGTCCACAGACGTGTCAAAGATATTACACTTTTCTGAACTGTGTGAAGGAGTATTTAGAAACTTACCTGAGTTCCAGGACACATCTTGACTGTGTCTTTCTAAATAAATAGAAAAATGAAAAAACTAAGGAAAATAAAAAGTGTGTGGGGGGAGGAAATCTGAAATAACATGTTGTTTTGACAATCAGAGTAGATTTGGAGAAAAAAAGCTGTACAAGACATTGGTATCACAGCATGTTATAGGAGGCAGAGGTTGTGACCAGCTCCTTGGCATAACTGGGTAGGATTGGATTTATTACCTGTTCTACTGATTTGCTTGGCAATTCCAAAAGTAGAGGTCAAAGACCTCAAAAGAGGATAGGTAAAGTTCACTACGGTTATGAGCTCTTTATCTTTTGTTTTGTAGGTGAATTGCAAAGGAAGATTGGCTTGAAGGTGCTTGAAATGAGAGGAAATGCTGTTGTTGGTTATTTGCAGTGTTTTGATTTGGAGGGAGAGTCTGGACTGGTAGTGCGAGCCATAGGAACAGCCTGCACGTTGGATAAATTAAGTAACACATCAGCATTTTTACCTGCATGTAACTCCCCATCCAAAGAAATGAAGGAGTAAGTATGAATTAGTAGCTTGTAGGGAAACAAGTTTCACCTCTCTTCTTTTCATACTCATTCAGTTTTACATAACCGGTGTGATTTCTTTTTTTCCCCAGAATTTGTTTTCCTTTTGTAGTTTTATTTGTCGGCAACTCAGTTTATATTCCACGATTTTGAAATGTTTTAGGTTGGATTACTTACGTTATTTCAATAGAAGATGGAGTGGTAATCCTTACTTACTTTTGAATTCATGTAGCAACAGTATTACATATCCTTGGGTTGTGATCCACCAGTTTAACTGATCATTAGTTCTGCTTTGATTCTATGTTTGTACAATAAACATTTCTGTGAAGGCTTCTTAGGGTATACCTTTGGTTCAAGTTTGAGTGTGTATGCTGACCATGTAAGAAGATAGAAATTTTGAATTCAGACAGTTCTGCCAGTGATTTAGGCAATGACCCCGAAAAGGTCTCATCTTTTGTTGTGTGCTTTCCTTTTTTTACTGTTGCAAAACAAGTAGGGCTAAGGCAAAACAGGTAGACAGCGAACTTGCAGAAAAAACTTTTTATGATGAGAGGTAGAATTTCGTGATCTTTGTCATATCTACTGCAGCACCAAACACAGTTTGAATGCAGGTTTTTGATATGCATACAGATTAATAGAAGTATACTTGCAGTCTTCTTCAAACTGTTACTACTTTATTGCTTGGATAAATTTTCTGTTTGCTAGAGCAATCACAATTTCTGGAAGGAAAAAACAGCACCAAAAATTGTCCTACATATGCTATATTTCTAGAGGTATTGATTGAAGCAGCCATTTTCATTAGTTTGAACTGTTGTGTCATGGCAGTAGAAATTAGGCATTTTTGTTGTGCAGGCATCAATTGCTCTGCAAAATACTGCAAAATATGCTCTGACTTCTAAAAATTACTGGTTTCTATTTTAAATGATAGCTTGTTTAACTTGTCTTAATTTAAAAAAGTTGCCCTCAAACGAACTTCTGGATACAGTACAGCATAAAATAACAGTTGTGATTTAAAGGAAAAAAGGTAGACCTGGTAAAAAGCATCCATGAATAAATCGGTAGCTTTCGCTCTGCAGCAAAACGTGGAAATTCCACCTCCCAAATTATCCATGTTCAGCTTGGTGGTGGATACTGTCTCAGTTCAAAAAATGGGCGTGTTTCTCTAAAGCAGCAAAATCAACTAATGCTTCTTATTCTTGGCTTTACTAACTTGATGCCCTGTTGCCAGAGAATCAATTATGCATTCACAAGCTAGTGCTTAAAAGCTGTTCCTTTCCCTCTTTTTATTTCATCTGGAGTCTTGCATGCTAGGAATTTAAATTCTTAGAGTCTGCTTAGAGTAAGAGATCTCTTCTAGCTAAACTTCCCTGAAATCATTGATAACATAACCTTGCAACCTGTTTGTATGTATTGTTTTCTTTTCTTCCACCTTGGCTGCAAATTCTCTCAGGTCTCCGCTGGTTCATCCGCCAAGCCATGGATGCCGCTCGACTCACAACAGCCCAATTCACACTGCTACTGGCTCACGACTTACTCAGAACTTCTCTGTGTCTGTTCCCACTCTCATCTACACTGGTACGAGACTGCTCAGACTCCAGAGCTGGGGAGAGGCAGGCCACAGGCACAGTGGTCGCAAAGGGCAGGCAGGCAGGCAGTGTAGGCAGGTACCACCCATCCTTCCTCCCTCATTTTCTCATGGAGACACCTCCTGTTGTCAGGGAAGAACTGCTCAGTGTGCAGCTGCTGAAACAAAGGCAGTAGTTTCTTGGAAATGCATCGGAGTCTCTTCCACAAGGCCACACTCTTCATTTCGTCTTAACGTGCTTGCTTCCTGAGAAATTCAGTAAAAATTAAGTTGGTGTATTTGGGAAACGTTCACTGTTGTACAGTCGCTGGAGAAAATCATGTTTTGATTAGAGTTTATATTTGCGTTCAAGCATAATTCTGATATGGTATTTAGGTTTTAAAGTGGTTATAGGAAGGGTCTGTGCCATTTGTGGAAGAGATGGTTTTAGAGAGCAGGTAAGTCAACCTGTGTATAAGTGAACTGTTTGTCAATATAGTTGTTCCCATTAAGATTCTCCTCTTTGCTCTGTTTTTAGCTGTGGCATGCTGCTGATGCTATAGGATAAGGAAACGTGTTTTTTTTTTTTTTTCTTAAAATGCATATGTGTGTATATACATAAATGTATAAATATGTATAAACACAAATATAATTCGAAATCATTTTTTCTTTATTAAACTAACTCAAAGCATTGTGTATTTGACCAAAATTTTAAGCCATAAACTTTTCAATTTTTTTCTTTTGCATATATATATATGATTTTTTTGTCACATCTCATGCCTTTCATTTGGCTTAATTGTTTCATTGTAGATTATCAGCATCTATCTGTAGAATGCTGAATGGGTAAAACAGCATTTCTTTGCCTCTGGCCTCATCCCCAGTCTCGCACCTAAGGAATAGCTGCTGGCCCTGCCCCAGTCCCATCCTGGTGTTTGGATCATGCTGCTGTCAGCCAGGTCCTTTGGCACAGGATTACTGAATATGTTTCCACCTTCTTCTGGCAGGATTCCTTTCAATGAAGATCCCAATCCCAATACTCATTCATCAGGACCCTCCACCCCTCTGAAAAACCAAACCTATTCCTTTTCACCTTCCAAGTCCTACAGTCGACAGTCCTCTTCTTCTGACACAGATTTGAGTTTGACACCCAAAACTGGTAAGGCGCTTCCACCCACTTTTTGTTTGATTTGTGTTTCTCTTTTTATATTTTCATTCAACCCCTTTTTGCTTTCTGGCATATAAGTTATCAAAATGATGTGGAAATTGGAGACTTCACATAGCACACCTCAAGCTCAGAAGGGTTTCTACAGGGCAAAAATTTCAATCCTGCCTGTTTTTCCACTGTCCTGGATAACACTAAAATTACTTGTGTAACACAACTGTATCCAAGCCAAAATAAAACATCTTGGAGCATTAAGGGAGTCCTAAGTAATTGCCTTTTTCGTATTTCCTCCATTTCATATCACAAATCATGGGAGTACATTTCTCACCTCAATATGTCAAGGATGGTGTTACTAAAACTATGTAGTCTTCAGGCCTCATGTGTTGTGCTATAAATATACTGCATACATTTTCTGTTTTTGAACTCCTTTTTGCAAATGCAATACCAGAAACATAGCAGCTGCTGTCTTTTTGTTCTCTTGGTATGTGAAAATGGCATTACATACACAGTATATGCTTTGAAAGTAACTTAAATTGCATCAGGAGTAACTCCAGTCATCTTCAAAAAACGTTTTTCTTTCTCCATTGGTCTATCATAATTTTTTCAACTTGTTTCCTCCCTCCTTGTTTTTCAGTCTGTGGTTAGAATCATGTTAGTAATAGTGTCAGCACAACTTCAAAGAGTTAGTGTCTGTTTACTCTCCATTATGTGACCAAGGCCCTGAATTTTGCTACCATAGAGCAAAATATTTTGCAGAAGTGTTTGTAGAAGTTTGGTTACTTTTCAAATGATGTTTTAAATTGTGGTATTTGAAACTCAGAACATTCTTGTCTCCGTCTAATTAGACAATTTTAAAGCACATTAAAGCAGATGATTCAGTTTTACTTGATAGCACCCCTTTCAAGAATGGTGATCACTTGATTAAAGGACATACAGATATAACTGGATGCTTATGACATAACCACAAATTCATGTTTACTGATGATTTGAAAACTGTTTCATTTGATCAGATTTTCCATGGTAAAGATCATGTAATATAAAGGATTTACATGTAGCATAGGTGGTCGTCTTTATAGATGTAAATGTTCTCAAGTTAGGAAAGTGACAACTCACTGTGAATTTGTTAGGGTTTTAAAGCAGCAACCTTACATCATTCCTGACAACATTTTTTAGATGGATGGACCCTTTTGTCTTTAGTCAGTTCATTCAGAACAGAAACAGATTGTATAACTGGTAGCTCTTATTTTTAGGGAGTTTTCAAGTATGTGAAGATATTTTTTAGCTATCTTTTTAGTACTAAAGCTAACAGTGGGCCCAGTTTTGCTTACCAGTACTGTCTCCTTAGCAGCTTTTAACTCTGCTGCTGAAACTTTTCCCAAAAGGATTTGCTGGTTGCATATAAAAATTCCATATCTTACTATGACAAACGTGATTTTGAATCTTAATAGATTAAAACAACAGTTTAATGACAGTTTAAATGATTCTTGAATCATTCATATTACCTTTCACCAAATATTTGGTGATGTTTAGACCTCTGTTTTCCTTTCCCAAGACTGTTGCTAAGTTGGAATATTTCAGTGTGAGAGTAAGTGATGTTAGTGTTTAAAAAAAGTTGAAGAAATGTGGACTTCTCATGTGGCTCATCAAACATTATAAAATTCAAGATAACCATTATTTGAATTGGCTGATGTGCAAAATGAAGTATTTTCTGATATTTCTGCAGTATATTATATTCCTCTTTATTTCTCTGTCAGGTAGTTTGTGTGTTCACATGTCTGAGACGGAGACTAACCTGGAGAAAGAGTGCAGATACCACAATTTCACAATAGAAGTAACAAACTAGAGGAGATTGAAACTTGGGTCTCCTTAAGCATCTAGTTTTCAGCTCCAAATCAGGAGAATGTTGCCTTAATCTCTTTTGTAAAAGACAATTGTGCTCGTGTTATCCATTCTGGTCTATAAATACATATGCTGAGAAAGTTTGTTTGGGTTTGAAGTTAGACTTCTGTGAGTAGTGATAGATTTTTATGCCACTGCAAATGAACAGAATCAGGCTGACGAAAAACATGACCTATTTTAATCCAGTAATACATTTTAATGTCACATAGTATATGTTTGGAGGAAATTGAGAAGGTGGGAACTCCTTTGCTTTGTGGGAACTTAGAATTCTGCAAGATTTATTACTCTAGAAAATCATAAACCAAATCTGTGACCTCTCTGGAAAATAACTTTTTCTACCTAAATAACGAAAGTAATTAGATTAAGTGTGTGTGCAAAGACTGTGTTACTTTTATTTTACTCCATAATATTTGTTTTCAAATTTTGTTTGAAATTTAAAATAAATGTTAGATTACCATGGCTTTTAAAAAAATAATTTCAAAACGAAATTAATCAAGTCATGACTTTTAAAAACATGCTTCTCATTCACATTGTGGAGCTGTATTGTCATTCTGTTTCTTTGTGTGTTGAGAAATAATTTAGCTGTAAGTGTTGATTCGTTTAGAGAAAACAAAAATGCTTCATTTTGATTTCTTTTGTCCGTTTCTTTAGTCATCTTCTGAACCTACATCTCTTTGTCTCTATTACTTTCCTCCACAGCACCTTCCCCACAGGGACCTAGGATTTTCCTGTTTCCCAGCTCCCCTACACTCTCTTGTGATTCCCCACATCTTAAAAAGTCCTGTCTCCTCCTCTCGGGGTCTAGCATTAAACCTCTACACTCTAGCCATGTCAGCCCAGTTGTTCTGAGGAAAAGTGTTTCTTTCACTGAAGAGCTGCTTCTGGCTGCTTCTGGTAGGATCTATCTATTATGGCCTTTTAAGCAAACTTTTAAGGAAATGTTGTTGTTATTTGATACGGGGGCAATTAACACACAGCCTTCTATAACCCTGGTTTTGCTTAGTTAGCCTCTGAAAACTGCTGGCTACATGACTATTCATCCCATCTCTCACCTCTGCCCCAGGAGCTTGTAACAGCTTCAGAACTACTTGTAGGATTTGAAACATGTAGCTTATGCTACGCAACTTTCTCTTTTACTTGTTCCTTTGGTAAATGGACTAAAATAATTTACCTTTTTTTTTTTAATCCCCTACATTCTCTTCACTTTGTTGTTCCTGTATTTTGCACGGAGCAAATGCTCCTTGCACTTGGTCGTTAATTCATTCATAGTTGGTTAAAACAATGGTTATCAGATGGCTAGCAACTCTGCTTTTTCATTTAATCTTTTGAACAAAGCCTGTACCTTTTATTTTTCTGCCCATTTTTCCATTTCACTGACATGCATTATTTTCATAGATTTAAATTAAATTGTTGATATTACTGCTTTTTTTTTTTTTTTCCTGTAGAAGCTATTTGGGTTAGTTTGTATTTTTTGAGTTTGTTTCATGTCCAGTATTTATGCTCTGTTTGTCTGTATTTATTATTGTATAGTCCCTGGCAATGATGTTTAGAATCAATGCCAAAGAGTAGAAGCAATTTAATCTTACTTATTGGGACTATACAGATACTAATATTTTTGTTTCCTTATCCAAGAACAGCTAAAAATATTTGTTGAAAATCGTAGTATTTTTATATCTAATTATATGGTAATGGTAGCCTAGTAGCTCTTGAAAATGAATGAATTTAGGAATGATTTTACATACATTATTAAGTCTGGTATTATTTCCAGATCTCCCAGTCTTTGGTTAAAACAAGTAACTACACTTTGATGTATACTTACAGTTTTGTTGACCTTTACCAGATGCTTGATCAGAAGAAAAAAGGAAACTAGCAAGGAATTGTTATGTTAAATTAACTACAAATTCTGTAAAAGAAAATCTTGGCTTCATTCATAACTGTTTGCACTGTGGTGTTTGTATTTCATCCTGCTCCTGACACCTTTTTGTTCTTTATCCTGTGCTTTCCTATACAACTTAGATATTTATTTTTGCTGTGTCAAATTAGCCCTGATGTCTTTAGAAACAAGGAATACCAACGATAGTATGTCTTTAGCCATGAAATATTACTAAGAAATCTGATTCACCAACATTGTGTTTATTTTAGGAAAAACACAATCTTGGTATGTGTTTATTTTTTTGATTTCTAACCATAGTGCACATAATTTACTGTCATACATATAACCTGCATCTCACCACACTCAGTTAAGGTCGTTGGGAACAGGTAATTCAGTGGCAAACATGTCTTTGTATCTGATAAACTTTCTCTTCAGAAAAATTCCTGTAGTGGGGGGTGTAGGGATGGAGATAAATCTGAAAGAAGGAAAGAGAAAATTAACCATATTATGCAAAATCGGAGTTTATCACTTGTTTTCACTTACAGATAATGTGCAGGTTATGTGTGTGCAAATATAATAATTAACTAAGTGTGGCAGTTTTAAATGCTGAGCAGTAGCCCTTGGCTTACGTGAATGAATCAGATGAGTGAATATTTCATTGCATTAAAGAAAATAAAAGTAATTGGTAATTTTTTTCAGAGTTTATATTTCAAATTAAAGGAGGTGCATTGCTGTTGCAATTTTCTATTTGCTCCTAATCATGTCTTATGTAGCTACTGCTGTTATTACGTATCCAGTCTCCTACCAGTGGTTTGGAAAGGTGATTTAGTTACTCTGAAACTGTTAGAAAGCCAGATTTTTATTAATTTCACTTAAAAAAAAGAGGTAATGATAGTAGTGAGAAATACTTAACTATAGAGTAATCTGGCAGAGAGGCCCTTTTTGATAGGGACTGAAAATCTGCTTATGTAGAAGCTTTCTGTGAATAGTAGAGAAGGCAGATCTATATTTAAATCATAGGCAAAACTCCCAATAGCAACAAGAAAAGAAGAAAAGTTGTATGTCACAGGAAAGAAATGCAAGCCCAGATCACAAGTCTTTGTATTTTGGAATTGTTTTTAACTCAGATTGACAGCAGAAAAAAATCTTAGATCGTGGGGGGGATTTGTCCAAATGCTATAAACCCACTGATAGTCGTGTGAAAACCTAACTCAAGAATACCCCTCCCACATCCAAATTAAAGTGTGATGCTCAGCATTTTTAAAATTAAAATTATGGGGAGAATTTGACTGTTTTCAATGACTATTTTATCTATTTTTGTTTGCAAATTATAATATATGTCTCTTTGAATGTCATTTGTACTGATACTCTTCAGGAATGGGCAGTGGGAGTGCTGGAAAAGAAGGGGGGCCATTTAAAACTCTTTTAAGACAACAGACTCAGTCAGCTCTGGAACAAAGGGTAAGGCATTTTATACTTACATTTCTGATCTACTAAAGTGAAAATTTAGCTTGTAGTAAGTTAATGTTTCCTGTTACTTTCTGTTTAAAAATATGGGTAATTTTTTAGGTCTGAAAACTTATTACAAATGTTGAATGTTTAGCCCTTATATATAGAGATTATGTAATTTTAATATACTACTAAAGCATGAAGAATAGTGAAGCAATTAACTGTGAACAGCATGCAAGTGATTCCAATTGCTGTTAAAAGAAAAAGTTATACGAGAAACTACTGTTACTCGGTTTCTGTAAGTTACTGATGCATGTGTAAGTTTGATAATAAATAATGATAAAGTTTTTACAGAAGCCAAATTCAGAAACATTGGAACAGCTTTAAACCAGGTGAAATTCCCATTTAGAATTGGGAAGACTTTCAGTTTTGGGGAAATAGAGTTGGTGGCTAGTTTGGCCGTCATGGAAGCTAAATGAGATTTGTGTGCATGTAGCCCTTAAATGAGAGCTTAAACCTGAACTACTTGCTGAGCAAAAGAAGGGTTTTATAGATTTAAGCTTTTCCTCTATGGGACCGAAAATGCTATCTGTCATTATACTGAATAGACTGTTAATTCTTTGTTTATGGTTGGAATGAGTCCTTGCAGCTTTGTTTATAGATTATACACTGCTTATGTCAAAATGATATTAGTGAGATGTCTTGAAGGAAAAAATGTGACTATTTACCTATTCCGAAATATAGGCAAGTTTAATTACTGTTTCTGAGCACCTGAACTGCTGACATAGAACCGTGTATGTTTGTTTGTTTAAAACAAAATCACCTACATCTGTGAAATATAAGTGAGTAGCTGCTGTTTTGAGTAAGTGGATGATTCTCTTCTCGTTTCTTGTGTTACCCATTGCTAAGGGAGGATCGCCTCATAGGTTCTGTAGACGGCGGGTATGTTCAAAATCACTGCGTGACTCTTTGTAGCCCTTTCTTCTCATACTGAGGATTTCTAAACCATTATTTGAAGTGTTTTCATTTTCTTCTTTGAGGCTTTGCAGATTTCTTTGTAATCTTTGTTTATGTGGGATTTCTTTTAATATTTTTGTTATTTTTAAGAGCTCTTATCAGATCAACGTTTTTTTGCCTAGTATTTTGCATGTTGATACGTTTCAGTTAAAGTTTTATTTTATATATCAATACAAATCCGTGGCTTTTTGCTTTTAATGTTTTGATTTGGCAAAAAGAATGTTTTAAAAAGAGGCTTTTTTCTGTTTACCTTGGATTTTGCTAGCATTTCAGACATTTCATGGCTGATCTGTCATTTCCTTAGGAAGCTTTTTAAAGACAATAAAAATGTAAATTAAGAGCACTTGATGTATTCTTAGAGCTTGAATTATTTGCATATTATTTTGATAAGGCCTGTGTATTGTCTAGTAGAAAAATACTGTAAAATGGGATGGAAACATGTTGAATCTGTTAATTGATGATGATGTAGCAAAGCATGCGGACTGTTAATTGATAAAAAAATATTCATTTTCTCTTCTGAAAATTTCATATTGGATGTGTTTTTGCTGTGGTGTTACCTTTTATGGCTACCTTAAAATTGAATTACTTAACTCAAATAACATTTATAAGTTACATTGTTTTTATATCGTAGACATAAATAGTGTGCTCTAGTTACTTGTCTGTATTACTTAGGGTAGCACTTATTTGGGAAAACAAAGAACAAATTAAATGTCAATAATATATTTCCTCATGTATTAGTTATATCATGGAATCACAGAATGCTTTGGGTTGGAAGAGACCTTAAAGATCATTTTGCTCCAACCCCCTGCTGTGGACAGGGGATCTTCCACTAGACCAGGTCATTTAAGTTCTTTTGAGTCTTATTTAGTTTATTTGGGTATCTGGTGCTGCTACAGCACATTAAAACTGGTTCATTTAACTGGAGGTCTCCACAGCTTTTTTAAATAAAAAGTGGTTTTAACGTATTGTTTAAATAACCCTAATTGCAAACAGCACAGGGTTTGGTAGAAGGGTAGTCTTACTCAATTTCTTCTGTGAAAATACATCAGCTGTGGAAAACTCACGTGTGTTATATTGTAGTTTATAACTTTTAGCAATTCACAGGATGCCTGTAGATAGCAAGTGTAACTATAGCACACCTACCTATGTGTGTATTTTTAACTATAAACGAATATGCTCTATGTCCATCAGTGGGAAAATCTGAGCTTCCTCTACTCCTAAAAAATTAGCCTATGTTTTTGTAGAAATGGCCAAGTGCTGCTCTCGATGGTATTTTGTATCTCTGTTGACCTCAACTTGGACAAGTGCTGTTTTATTCCTCCACGTTTGCATTCTGCAAGTGCCTGAGAGATCTTTACCACTGCGTTTTCAGAATGGAGATCTGTTGATCTTCATCTCTGAAGGGCACTGCTGGACACTTGTTGTGTTAGAGTGCAGTTCTCTGTGTGATTCCTTTGGCCGAAATCCTGACTTAATCATCTTTTCTTTCCAGTGACTTATCCAGCCCATCCTCTCAGTTCAGTTCAAGAAAAAGATTGTAAGATTGTTGGGCCACCTTGTGAGATGGCACAGTAGATGTGCTTAAATAAAAACAATTCAACTGGGAAATTACCAGTATTTTAGTGTGGACCAGTTCCCCACTCTGGTTCAGCTCCAAAATCTGTGAGCACACCTGAACATTATCTGAGGGAGTGGTTAAACCATGGGAATGAGTGAATGGCTGGAAGGGAATTGGAGAACTGCTTCAGCTGGCACTAACACCAAATGATGTGTGTGTAGCTGTGTTCCATCTGCTTTTTTCATCATTTTGTGTGCCTTTGTATGAAATGTAGTTCTAAAAAGAATACTAGCAATACATGTATGTGTGTACATAGACACTTTTAAACATTGTATTAAGCAAATATTTATGAGAATTTTATTGTAGCCTTATCAAACGTCCCCTAAATACCAACTATAAAATCTCTATGTAGTTGTAAGGATGAGACCAGTAACAGTCTTTCAGGATCTATGCAATCTTTGACTGTGAAGTGGCACAGTGAATTGGTATTGGTAAAATAATTGGTCATCCTCAGTTGTAGCTTGGAAACTTTATCCTGTTTTGTCACATGATGGAATACTTTGCTTAAATCACCTTGATGTAAAGATAGTCCTTTGCAAATTGTAGTAATAGAGGAGATTTGTAATATGAGAACACAGCATCTGGTTCTTATGAAATCTCTGTTCTCTCAGCAATAACTATAGATGTGTAATTTTGAAGTATTACAGATTACCACAGGAAATTGAGGCTGGAACTAGTATTTGAATAATATAATAATAAAACCTCCCAAACCTCTAAATGAGCTTAAAAAAAAGAAAAAAAAAAGAGGAAATAAAAAAAAAAAAGAATGGATGAGAGATTGTTAAAGGAATCATGTCAGAATGGTTTAATCAAATACCCAGATTTGTCTGTGGCTGGAATTCACTGATAGGACATAGGTCTAATTTCATCATGTATTGTAATACAGATTTGCAAGTATTGCTATATTGGTTGAGAGAAAACCATGTCATTATTTGAGGATTTATTCCTGATTTGTGGTGTAGGAGATCAGGCAAACTGGAAGTCTGAACATATTAAAGTTACTTGCAGTACACAGCCTTATGAAAACAAAAAATGAAAATGACTTCTGAATCTCCGTATAAGTTAAAAACCATTGAATTTGCTTAAGCTTTAGAGTATGGAGTGTTGTTTACTTTGTTCACTCCATGCTGCTTTAGCACAGTTTAAGTTTGAGTGTATATATATGTATATATAAAAC
The DNA here is from genome assembly GCA_035583135.1 of Lophotriccus pileatus. Lineage (NCBI taxonomy): Eukaryota > Metazoa > Chordata > Aves > Passeriformes > Tyrannidae > Lophotriccus > Lophotriccus pileatus. The sequence continues at coordinate 72,509,098 of JAWWES010000041.1, forward strand.
ACAAATGTAGTATAGGCTTAATGGAATTTCATATAGGTGGCATATGCAGTAAACTTTTTTATTGATTTCTCTAGTTCTGGAAAAGCTGATAATCTGAATGCCATTAAAGTGGAATGACTGTATTCAAGGGAGAGAGCAGATGTGTATGTTAGATATTTAAAGATGAGTTAGGCAAAATGAGGGTCACGGAATTCTATGGAGAGAAATATTATCAGCATACTTGAGAATTACTGAACAGCTGCTATTACAGACCCACAGTGAAATAGGGTTCTAACAAAATGTTGATGTACTGCATTTTTTCCATTTTTCAGCGTGAAAGACATTTGGAGAAGGAGTTCAGGTTGTTTTAGTCAGAGCTTTTTTGAGTATTCTGGTAACTTGCAAAGCATTCTGATCTGTTAGAAGCTTCTGGGGGAATCTTTACTGTAACACTCTCAAGAGATGCATCAATGCTTCTAAAGACACATTAGTTGAGCGGGTTTGCAGAGTCCTGTGGTGAAATCTTCCTCCTTTTTAATTGGATCATAAGACATGCCTGCAGGTTTTGTTGGGGTTTGGGGTTGCTTTTTTTTATTGTTTCTGGTTGTTGATACTATATGGTTGTTGATTTTGAAAGTCCAAGCCCAATGAAAATTCAGAAAACCTTACAAGTTTGTAGGATCTTCTAAAAGTTTTAAGAGTACTCGTATCAAGGGCAGTAAAAATTCTGAAGTATTAATTTTTAAATTCACATTGGGTTTTAGTTTAAGAGGACTTTTCATGCCATGTATTGCTGGAAGAACCATCATCCTCATTTAATCTGCAGCATGTATGCTGTTTAGGTAGAAGGTCAGTTGAGCTGTGCTGTTCCAAGTGCTTCAAATATGTGAGAAAGGATTCTATGCTGTACTTTCTCTCATAAAATTATAGTGTTTATTTTTTCCATTTATCCAATTATGATTATACAGACCATGATTGCATGATTTTTCTTCCATATTGTTTTTGCTTCTCTGCATTTAAAATTGCTGAACATGAATTATTGCCTTTCCCCCATAAATGTGCTATTACATATATATTAGACATTTCATAGAATGTCTCTATAGAAAATAGTCTTCAGTTTTGGGCTCAACTCCTTTGAATATGACTTCTTTTTCATCACATGTAACATGAAAAATTACTGTTATCACTTACTTTGCCTCCTGGAGGAATTATGTTCTTGAGTAGTTTTGGAAACTTACTAACTCTTTGTTTTACTTATGAATTGGTAAAGACTAATTTTTGCAAGTTAATTGGAAGTGAATTTCTTTGGTTTAAGAACTTACAGTTGTATTTCAAAGACTTATGCTTTATTCTACAAGATGGATTTTTATTTCTTGTATTTAGAGCTTATGAGCAGAGCAGTCCATTAATATTTTTTAGGTATGTTTTCCTGAAATAAGACATTCATCATTCTTGCAAGACTACAGTTTGTTTCACCCTGTGCTGAGGAACCAAATTGCAGTCAGTTGTAACAGTATGACCTAAAAATGGAGAGAAATATTTATTTTGTATGAGCTAATGAAAGTAGATTTCTGTTGTTTAGCTGCCGTGGTAAAAGTGGATCAATAGAGGCTTCATCAACACAAGTGTGTAAAGTTTTGATTATTTATCACTCTTGTGCTAAGAAACAACTCTATGGGGGAAAAGTATTTTTACATTGTATAAATACCTCTGCTTTTATGATACTCTGGGTATATCAAGACACATGGTTACATAGCGCTGAAAGACGTGTTTGGCCTAATGTAACTGCTCTGCTTGTATTTTAGGGAAATTTATTGATTCATTGCATGTTTATTGGCAATCAGCAGTGGTTGGTAAGCAATCACGTGATGTTTGTTTTTAATCATAACAGGAATTTCCATTTTTTACCCTGACGACCTTTCCACCAGGCTTTCTTGTCCACGTTGGTGGCGTTGTCAGTGCACGGTCTGTGAAGCTCCTGGATCGCATCCACAATCCTGGTATGTTGACACAAGAATGACCTCCTTGCACAAGGCCTGTTGTAATGATCTCCTGCTTCTAATCTTTGTAACGGATCAGCATTTGGGTGGATGCAAATCTATTCTAACAATATATATTAAAAGCAATATTTTGCAGACAGTCGTTTAAGCCGGAAAAAGGAGTTACTCAGAGGGTATGTTTTTGGTGAGAAACGTTTCAGCAAGTTAAAGAATATTACAATAAAGTACTTTGAGTCAGTAACTTTGCACTGAAAACTGTCTCTGAATTATGGAGGGCTTAATTAATTTTTTTACCACTTTGTTGAATTTAAACTTGATGCAAATTTTCCATTCAAACACAAATAAGATGAAATGCTTGATTTTAACTATGAATGTTTTCTGATTTTCAGCTCCTTGAAATCCTTAAAGACTAATGGCTACAATTTAGCTCAATATGTGGTTTTTAACCTCTTTTGATAAAACCTTTACAGCTTTGTTCTGATCTTAAAAACCCTATACTAAACAGTACTTTAAGATTTTTATTTAATATTTACCTGGAAATCCCAGTACTAGAATGTGTATTTTGCATGTTCTAGTTCTAATGTTAGAATTACAAGACTTTTGACTCTGAAGATTTTGTTGGTTTAGTCACTGAGACAAGATGATGAGTACTCTGTAAAAAGCTGGAGTTAACAGTGCACTTCAAAATGCAGAGGAGAGTAAAAATAGCACCTATAGTAGTTTTGCATGCACTAGTCAGAAGTAATAAAACAAAGTTTGTGCAAATGCATCTTTAAAAGCAATTACAAAAAATAATCTTCTTTTCTTTCTTCTTCCCGTGGCCCAAGGCAAGCAATTCTCCAAGCAAGTAGATTGTTGCTGATCTAAGGATTCAATAAACTGGCAACATGAAATAAAATCCAGGACTTAATTTGAATTAACACCCCTACTTTAAGGGATTCTTTTAAAGCATGTGACTACACAGTATTGTTCCTTTTTTCCTATTTGTAAGAGCTATTTATATGATGAAGAGAAGATGAAAAAAATCTCAAAATATAATTTAAATGTGAGTTTTCCCTTTCTTTGCCACAAAGTTATTTTAGGCTGCTGTATTTTCAAGAGATTTCTGATACGGATCTCTGACATGCAAAATTTACTGTATGATAAATTTATTTAAGACAAAATGGAAAAAAAATCAGTTTTGCTCAGAAGTTTTAAAAACTAATCTTTTGCATTATGCATTCCTTTATTTTTACCGACTGACTGAAAGTAGGATAAGAAAAAGATAGAGATGCATGTTTGCACAGCTGCAGTGTTTTTGTGGGACTTGAAAATTGCTCCTGACAAGTGAATGTAAAATGCGTGATACTTGGAACTCAGTATATTGCAAAAGGGGGAGTGAAGGCACATGACTATGGGAGGGGAGGTGAAGTAAAAAATAAAAAAGAATCTGATATAGATATGATCATGAAGCATTTGAGTCAAATAAGTCCGTAAAATATTAAAGGAATAAAGTAACTGGCAGATGAAAAATCAGGAAAATGCAGAAGAGGAAAGAACGTTTGAAGGTGGATTGAGAACTTACCAATAAGACAATAATTGCTATATACTGTACTCTTTGGTCACCCTAGTGCTAGATTGCTATAGCATGCTCCTTTTTTCCCTTTCTCTTTCAGCCTCTTATTAACTCTGCTGTCTGTGTCTTTCCAGTTCCTGTGGATTGGTGTTGTCAATTGTGTTCTTGTTGGTAGTTTTTTTTCACTATTCTGCTCCTATAACTGATCTACTAATTTGCTGTTTTGAACTCAGCCTTTGTCGGAATTATGGGTAACACAAGATCATACAAACTGCTAGACTGGAATAGTTTCAATTCAGGTATTTTACTAGTCATTCAGTACTACATATGCTGACAGAAATTATGGCAGCTCAGTGAAGTTCTTAGAAATGCTGTAGAATATTTAGGTTAATGCTTCAAATTTAAATCTGTTTAATCATCAAATGCCTAAATGTCATGTTTAAATGTTGTTAAAGACTTTCTTTAAAATCACCAACCATTGTTTTAGTATAAACTAGTATTGCTAAGAATAATTTAATATTGATCTGGAAAGCTGAATCTTCAGATACTTATTTTGTACTAGCTTTCAGCTCAGTATCCATGAAGGAAGTAATTTAGAGAAAGAGAATGGATTCTTTCTTACGGTTGGGATCATGTCAGGTGTGATTTTTTTTTTTTTTTTTTTCGCTTTGGTTTAGTTTTTTGGTTGGTTGGTTTGGGGTTTTTTATTTAATGGGTTTTTTTTGTTTGTTTATTGGTTTGATTTGAGGGGGACTGTGGGTTAGTTTTGTTTTGTTTTGCTTGCACTTTCTTTAACAATGGCTGTACTTCTGTTGATTTCAGGAAATTGATTAATGTGTTGGTTCTAAATAATAGATGTAAACAATTGCCCCAAAGAATGAAAAATAGAGAGCTACCTGTTTAAAGAGAAGTGTACCATGTAGTCCAGGATTTGTTGCTTCATAAATCTTCTATTGTAAAATACAATCAGCTTGCAGGAATTATAGTGTAATTATTTGAACTTCTAAATCATTCTAATACCTAAATTGAAAAAAGCCCCGATATTCTATTTTTGATGCAATTTTAGGGTTAAAAATGTAGAACTTCATTAAACAGCTGCAGAAAGAATAGATGGGTTGATGATGTACTTTATATAAGACCTAGATAGAGTACTGGTGTGTTAGGGGGAGAAATAAACACTTTTCCCCTTTACCCTCTTCTTCTGCTTTGGAAGACAGGCAGGCATAACTTTGGTACAAATAACATCCAAGCCAGCAGACTTTGGCAAACTTCCATGTTTTTAAAGCTGCCATAGTAGAAAGGTACAAAGCTGACCCCTGAGGGTTTGTTTCCCCTGGAAACAAACTTTCCTTCATGGTACTTCAGTGTTGCAATGCAGCTCTGGGTCACGCTCTAAAGGTCAGCTTAAGTTGTCTTCTATATGTTTTTCATGTTACAAATAGTTCAGTAATAGGTACAGCCTAAAACTATTGGCTCTTTTTTTGTATCCCTGTTCCTTGCTACAGTGAGCATTCTGTAATATTATAATTATGAGCTTTTCTGGTGTTGTTGGTTTTCTTTGCTTGTTCTAAAGTGAAAATCTTTTATCATTAACTTTCAGTATGAAAATTAAATCTCAGTATGAAAAGAGTATTATAAAATTCTCAGATCTGTTGATCGACACTGATGTAGCATATTCTGATGCAAGGTGTTAAAAATGGGTCAAAATTTTTCATTTTGTATGCTACCTTGAAAAGTTTGAATTAAATATTGCTTCTTCCAGACTATTTTAGCAGGATGTTACCATGGAAGAATTGTATTAGAATAATGGAGAAAATTAGTTATGTACAGACACGAAACATGCCTTGAGCTGTATTAGAATGTGATCCATAATGTAAGCCTAGGAAGCTAAGTGGAAGTCATGAATTTGTTTCTTGACAGAATATCTAAACTGTAGTCTGATTTTCTTAGAAATTGCAGGAAAAAGAAGGCATGTGTGTGTATATATATATATATTCATGCATTTTATACCCAGAGGTACTTGTTACCTAAAAATATTGGCGTAGAGAGGTTTAAACCAAACAGTCATTGTAGAGTTAATACCTTGCTGAGAACTGTCTGAGACACTAAGAAAAGTGTTTCTGTTGCCAGACCTGTGTCAGTAGGTCTGTAGTAGGAGCTGATTAACCCTGGTGGTTAGGGACTGAGCGGGTTACGCCCATATTCCTGGAATTCTGTTTCTGTTGCAGTGCTTGGTGGGCTGCTGGACAGAGAAGAAAGGAGGAAGAGAGTAAATCAGTCACTGATAATAGAGTTGCAGATTGCATACAAGTTCGCT
>JAWWES010000041.1:72515048-72542760 GCA_035583135.1 Lophotriccus pileatus
ACAGTTAAATTTTAAACTCATCCAGGAAGCTGCTCCAGCAGTGCTTCTTCAGCTCCAGTAGTCAGAAACATGGAAGGATAAAAGACTGTTAATAAAATTCCTAAGCATCTCCTGAGCTCCTTGTGTGATATCCAGTCTCGCTGTCGGAGTGTGAAATTCTCTGGAGCTAGTTTTGTATATGAGGAAATGCAAGAGGAAAGCTTGGATATGCTTTGGTTCTGTAACTGAATGTTTTTCTTTCACAGAAACACAAACATTCGTGAATGTGCAGATTACATTTTGTGCTTCTGTCTGGGGTGTAAGTGTGGCCGATTCATAAGAACGCAGTGGGAAATGTCAGAATGTTTATGTTAGTGTCTGATGTGGGTATCCTTCAGAACTAGTAGGAAAACCCCAACATTTTAAGCTTGCCCTCTTGCCTTTTCTTGGAGAATTTCCAGGTTGACTTCTTGTCCATCAGTGTGTGTGGATATGATAATGGGAGGTTAAAGCAGTTGTCAGAGGCTTTTTCTGAACAGAGTGAGGGTTTTTTTCAGTAATAATTTACTCTAGTTTTCTGCAGCCTTTCCAGAGAGTGAATATTCCTAAGTAATTTTTATGGGTTATATGTATGCTTTCTCCAAGCAGATATACCCTTGTATGTTAGTGAAATAATTTTCTTTGGAACTGTGCATTAATTTTTTTTGAGAGCTCTAAGTAGATGTTTATATACTAAACAAAGGGTGGTCACTGTCAGTGAGCACAGAATTATATTCACATGTTCTGATAGAAATTCATAAATTAATAAACTTGGCATTTAAAATCTTTATTTAGAATTCTTTTCCTAAGTATAACTAATATTATTTAATCTGTTCATGTTGATTTAAAACTCTCTCTGAAATCTGGCTAATGGTGTGAAAGCCAACCCAGACTGTTCCTTGCACAAATGCTCAAAAAAAGCTGTTGCTTATTGCACAACTACAGTTTGAATTGAATTGGTAGTAATAAGAGAGGGAATCTTGGTCTTTCAGAAAATTGTTGTTCTTGCACATAACTCTACCTAGGTAATTTCAAAATATGGATGTAACTAAAACCATTATCTTGATACCATTTCCTTCATGGATTACAATGAGTTTTTCCCATTTTTTTATGTTTTATTGTGTGCTTGCCAACATACAGTTGTAGAACTACTTGCCTCATTCAAAATATATTATTGTTAGATGAAAACCAGAATGATTCTGGGTTGAAAGGACACCTTCCCAACTGCTACATAGTTAAAGGTAAACTTGTCCTTGTAAAATGCTGACAGACAGTATTGTAAGAAAATGTATAGACAGATAACACAAGTTCTAGCTGACTGTAACAGGATTATAGAAATAACTGTGATAAATGAGAAGGATAAGATTATGTTCTGAGCTGAATTAGGCAGAAGAGTTTTTCTTTCTAAGTGTATAGACCAAAGTTCCTCAATCTGTCATGATTCTTATAAAGAAGTACCATAGTTGTGGCTTGGTTTTTGTTTCCTGGTTCACTTTGTACTTTGGATTTTGTTACAGAGTGCAATTTGTCTTTGGCCTTTTGCACTAATATTTTGACTGGTTTTTTAAGTTGTGAGGTTTTGGTCTCTCTCAGTGCAGTCTCATTGAGGTCCTGAACTCGCTCCAAAAGGCAACTGTAGGAAAGGCTTGGATTCAGAAGTTCAAAGAGGTCTTTCTGACTAGTTTGTCTTAAAATAAATAGTTGTAAGTGTGTAGAAATAATGAATACAGAGATTCTGCATTCACAAGGAATCTAAACAAGGAATAGGAAATTTAGAGGCAGTATCACTTTATGCCAAATAAGGCCATCCCATTTCTGCAGTTATAAAATAGATGAAATGTGTTTTAGAAAGACCTGTCTTATTACAGTGTAGTGTGCCCAGCTTTGGGTAATAGGCCCTTTGTTGTGGCAGTTTGAAGCTGTCCTTTGAAGATCGCTCATGTTTTAAAATAGGTTGTATTTATTGTGCCAAGATGATAAAGGAACAGAGGCACAAATTAGAATAAGTAGTTTCTTTATTACCTAGTGAGGACTTCACCATTCTAGGATGAATGGCTGATCAAAGTAATAACTGTAAGCTGGAGTGACAAAAGTACATATTTAGGCCTGGAAATGGTTTTCCAGAGGAAAATTTATTTCCTATATTTAACATCTTGTTATGTTCTGGGCATTAGTTTAAGCTTTTATAATTCTAAGGGAGCACAGTGATGTTGAGAATATAAAGTTATTCAGGAATGTATGGCTGAGAGGTTTAGCTGGTTGGAATTTAAGATAGGATTTCAAAAGCCAAACCTTGAAGTAGGATTTTTATAATTCCTGTTTAGGAGTGAGATAGGTAAAAACATCTGATCCATTTGAAAGCTCCCTAATGGAAGTATAATTCCCTGTGTTTCTGAGTTAAATACATTCACTCATACAAGAGATACAGAAGCTACAGAGGTTCTTTTAATTCTGTATCTTTTTATTTTGTAAGAAAATCCAGAGTACTCCCCAGCCTCCTAGCAGTGATGTAGGTGTTTTCATGGAATTCAGAATATAAGAATTCAGGAGTTTTGGTGGGAATGTTAAAAAGAGGAACGCCTCACTGCTTCTCTTGGGATATATCTTGGAATTAAAGCCAACACTCCTCAATAGTGAGCTGCCATTAACTAAAAGGAATGATGAATGGAATTTTCTGTATGGTTTCTGCCATATACTCTTGGAGTCTTCTGGTGGTCATGTAGTGATTTGATCCAATAGAAAACTGCCCTGCAAATGAATGGGTTTGTGTTTAATCAACCAGCTAAAATACCTCAAATCTCTGTAAACAAACAAAACCTGTGTGCAGTTTTAATCCTAAATATTCTTAAAATTGTTTCCTCAGTAATTGAAGAATCTCTTCAATTGAAAGAAAGTGAACAAACTTAAACTTGCTATTTATGTGCTTATTCAGCAGTTTGGGTTTGAGAAATGAGATCCATGCTCTGACTTCATCTGGCAGAAAAGCAGAATATTGTTCTGCAGGCTGGATGTTTTATTCATAGTTTAAGCTTTGTAGGAGCAAGTGTACCTGTTCTTCTTGGTGGTGTTGGCTGCTGGTTCAGTGTATCTTAGTTTTCATTTGATATATCCCAGTAATCTACTTCCTTTGCTTTCCATATCATAACCTAAGTTTCATTTTCACATCCTAAAGATGAATATAGGAAGTAATTTTTTTAAACAAGGCTGTAGTGACTTGGAAATTTTTTTTAAGTTTTAGGTTAATCTGTTGTAGGTTTAGTTATTTGCTACCCGAGTTTGCGTTTAAACTTTGCAGACAAGAGGATTTGTCTTTTCATACACTTGTTCAATTGTTAAATATTTTAGAAAGTTTATAATGTCAATGTTTATGGGATGACCAGAAAGGATTAGAGAACTTCAAGGTCCAGGGAAGGGTGCTTATAAACCTAACAAAGGTGACAAACCAGCCAGACCTACAGAAAAATCCCCACTTCTTTATGTAGAAGCTGATTAGTAGATTTGAATTGAGAAGATACAAAAATGAGGGGATATGGCAGGTGTGGATAATGGCTTTGCCTAGTGACTCAAAAACTGAATTTGAAATAATATTATTTGTGTCTCCATTACCATTTTTGAGGCAACAGAACAATGAGTCATTTATAGACTGTGAAAACTTTCTTAGTATAATTGCCCTCCTTGTTTCAGAATGTTACAATACAAATGTAAATATTTACTAAATTATACAATGTATAATAGGTTGAAATGAATCATACACTTCCTGCTTTGGAGTAATTGCCTTAAGATGTCTAGGGATTCAGCTTTAATGCAGGAGATCTTGAGGATGAACTGTGTACTCAAGAGTCCATTCTTAATTTTTATTCAGTTTTTAAAAATCTATATGGACCTAGCTTAATGCAGGTTCTGGCTAAATCTTGAAAGACCCCGCACCAGTGAACCTCTAGCAAATAACTTGGGGAAGGTGTCGCTTCTTGTGAATCAGAAACTATTGAGAGTGTCTAGGGTTATCTCCAGGTGAAAGATTTGGACGGGATATTGTCCTATTGACAGTACAGCTCATGGAAGTCAACCTCATATTTTGAAGGAGATAAGTGGCTTGGTGGTGGATGGAGCTGACTCAAGGAACATTTAGGGCACAACTGAAGTACGGTGCTGTTTGTGTCTCCTAAAGCTGCTGAATAAAATGAGCTTGGGAAGTTACAGCTGGAGGAGGTTTGAGTTGGCACGATTTTTATAGAACATGGTACTGTTAACAACATTGTTTCTCAAGTCCTCAACTCTGGAAACAGTGTGCTTTGCATCCACTTGGTTATAAATAATATGCCAATTTGGAAACATTAATAAAAATAGGTTGAATATTCAGTCTTTGGTTTCCAACAAAAGGCGCATAATAGCAGTATAACTTCTTGCAAACTTTTCTGCTTCAAGTTGTAGATAAACCTTGCTATAAACTACTTGATAGATCTGCTAGAAAAGCTTGTGATTGAGTGCTCTGTATGCTTGCCTTTTTGCTTCCACCTAGAATCCAGGGCCATTACTTTCTGTAACCATTTCAGTGAGCTGCCATAGTTTTCAGTCTGTACTGTCACCTGATCCAAGCATGCGCCAAAATACCCACCGTTTCTGGCTACTGTCTGCTGAATCTGCTTTGCAAACCCTTAAGTTCTTTAAGCTTTTTGCTTAGCAAAAAAACAACAGGCACTCTTACAGAGTGTACTGGACACATGCCATCCTGCTTCCCTAACTCCTCTAATTGTTTATGTAAATCCTTAGCTTTACTAAACTTGTAAATGCTACAACAGCATCCCCATGTGAAATTGTGTGGCTCATGTGTCAAAAAAGGCTGCTTGTGAAAATATTTGTCAGAAGAATATGAATGCTACACATTGCACTGCATTCAGTGTTTTGTATCAACTTATGATTGCAATGTCATGGTGTTTGGTTTTAATTGTAGACAATAATTTTGTGTTTTAATACAAAAAGGTAAGTTCATGTAAACTGTGAATGTATAGTATTTTTATATAAACATAATGATTTGTATTTTTGGCCTCTTTTTTGGAAGAAAAAAAAAACTTAAATGTGATATGCAGAGGTCCAAGTCTTCTTTACTAACACTTGTTTATGCATGACTCTTAGAGAAAAATTTGATCTTGTGCAATAATAAATTACTGGATTTTTTTGGCCAGATCCTTTTTACACTGAAGACAATGGCTGGAAAATTGTTCTTATCTATAATAAGAATGAAAATGCTCCATTACATTACTGTAGTTGATAGTTTTGTACTACTGATGTTGAAGAGATTCTCAGAATAAAGGCTTAAATGTTGCATTCACAAGACATAGTGTTGAGCAACTTCACAACAGTATTTGTTTTCCATTATGATAAGGCTTTCTTATGGATAAGTTTGGTGAGAAAACTAGTAACTTGTTCCTAAACTTTAACAATTTAAGCTATAAATTTTTGTGTAGGAAAGCTGAATGTTTGCATAGGGTTTGGGACCCGTCACTATTTCTACCTTTTCTGTTCCCCTCAAGCATACCTGTTTTCTTTCAACATTTCATTTCATTTCAGTTTTCATTGTGACTGTCACACCTTTTCAGTGTCATTTTCTTGTCTGTAATCTTATCTTTATTTCATAGCACTTTCTCTGTTCATCCTCAGTCACTTCACCTGTTGCTCACTCTCATCATGACTTCACATTTTCTTGCACTTTGTCATGGAAAGATCATTGATGACAAGTAGGAGCAGTTTTTGCCACATGGTACCTAAAGCTGTAAAAAGTTATGAATTAGAAAATTGGCACTTTTTTTTTTTTTTTTTTTTTTTGGCTAGGAAAAGGGTACTGCTGCTTTGCAGGTGTTTTTCTGTGAAGTACAAAAATTGGTGTGACTGTTCAGTCAGTGTTTATAACCAGCTGCCTGTAATCAAATCTCATGGAGCAAGAGTTGTTCTTCGTGGTCAGAGAACCACTTTTCCTACTATTCACACTTTTATGTTATAGAGAGAAACACGTTGCTTATCTAAGCAATCTTCCAGTCTGTGACTGGAGGGGGAAGGAGGAATTGCTCTATTCCACCAAAATGAGTTGGAGATAACATCAGCAGAATGTACTTGTGGTCTTGTACCTTCCATAGAGCTCTGCTTTCTGTCAGATGCAGCTTTTGTCTTACAGTCCATTTCTAAAGTTGCCCCACTTGAACCAACCCTACTGCTGCTGCTACCTGGTGGCAGCAGGAACAGCTTCTGTCCAGAGGTGCACACACTAAAGAGAAGATATTTTGCTTCCTATTTGGGGTACCACAAATGGTTCTCAGAGCTGAGCTTGTGAGATCCAACCCTGTGATGTGATGGCTTATTTCTGTATGATTCTCAGTTTTGGAAGCTGAAGTATGAGCCCTTTGCTAGCAGGTGCTCCTGCCATCTGAGTATCATCTCCAGCAGTTGATATTCCCAGTCAGTGAAAGGGTTTAAACAATGATTTCAGACTGAGAGTGTAAAGTGCAGCGTCTCGAGATTCTGCCAGTAATGCAGTGAAACCTGTGAACTCTGACATAATGAAACATATCAGTTCATGGAAGCCCTTTGGTTTGTGCCTTAATGTGTGTATTTTTGTCAATTGCAGAGAACATTCCTAAGAACTCTCACTGTAGGTTTTTGTTCTGTTCAGCATTCATTTCTTAAAGCAAAGGTTGGATAAACTTCAGTCTGGGCACCCAGGCTGCTGTTAGTGAGTGCAGTGTTGTGAGTTACACAACAGTGATATCTAAAGTTATGTATAGTTGAATGTAAATACATACCTGTGTGCTCTTCCTTTTAATTAGAAAATTATCATCAGTTCATTTTAGAAAGGTGAAAGCCCAGTTCTAAATGCAAATTGAGGCAAATTCATGAATGAGTACATTTTGCTATACAATGCTTCTGTTTCAGTAAATTTCAAGTTATGTGTATATCTACATCTTTCATTTTTGTTTGTCATGTTGTCAGAGAACCTAGTGTATGATATGGAGTTATCATACACGGTAAATATTCCTGATAGTACAAAATTGGTTTCCAATGGATCCCAGGTTTTGACCTAGATACTGTAAATTGCGATTCAGCGAGGAGATATCAATGACTGGAAGTTTGTGTCTGTGCAAAGTGCAGTTGATTTCAGGGAAATTGTATAAGAATCTCTCTACTCAGAACTCTTGGTAGCAACTGAGTGCCTGTTGTTTGTTACTGGTTTTCCCCTTATGTATCCAATTAACATAGTTTTCAACTAAATTCATTGGCACAGGTAAGCAATTTGGATAGAAGAAACAGCTGACAAAGTAAAATTGTAAATGTCAATATTTGTTGAATTCATATGTAAAAAACTTTTGATACAAGAGCTTTAGTTCTAGGAACTAATTGCTGAGCAGTTAAAATAAGTGGATTGTATAAACTTATTCTAGCAGCACTCTTTTTTAAAAATATTTTTAATGTAGTGCTCAAGAAAAGCAGGGAGGATACATTTAACATATAACCTCCAGGACAATAAAGGTAATTAGAATCCATTGGCAGGGACAGGGGAAGTTGCAGCTATCACGATACTGAAGCAAAAAAGCACCAACAAATACATAGTCAACATATATCTTGTACTACTTAATGTCGTAAATATACGTTAATTTCAAATCCCTATGGCTTCTCAAAGTTAGAAGTGCCACAGAACTGTCTGTTTGACTAGTGATGCAGTCTTCTACAAATCCTTTTAAAATCTGGTTAATGGATAGAGAACTACTTGAAATGGGAAAAACTGTTGAGGTTATCTCAAAGACATCAAGTGTATAGCCAGATAAAACATTACTTTACTATTACAAATACTGTTTCATTACTATTAGTAGTTTTTCAGAATTACAGAGTATCTGTGATGCTTTGTTGCAAGTTACCTGTCCTTGGAAACTGACATGGTGCTCTTCAAGTAGGCAGAGATTGGAACAGCATCTACAGTATTTTGGTGTTATCCGTCTTGTCAGAACCTGTTCACATGGGGGCTAAAGAAGGAAATTAATGAAAAAGTCCCATTAGTGTTTGCTTGAGGTGTGATAGCTAGGAAATAAAAAGTGACCAGGTACAACAAAACACTTGAATATGAAAAATACAACTTTTCAGATTAATTGCATGAAGCTTTATGTTGACATTGTGCAGAATAGTGAACTGATTTATACTTTGTCTTTCAGATGAACCAGAGACACGAGATGCATGGTGGGCAGAAATCAGACAAGAAATAAAATCCCATGCCAAGGCATTGGGTTGTCATGCTGTAGTGGGCTACAGTGAATCAACTAGCATTTGGTAAATCATGATGATGATTTGATTTTCAAAATGCCACAGAAAATTTTATTGAGTCTTCAGTGGATTAAAAATTCACTATTTCATCATGGTTGTTGGTACTGTCTAATATACCTACTATAATAATGTAATATACCTGTTTAGTATACCTAATTCAGAGAGTTCAAGTGACTTTGAGATTTCAGTATTAGATTTTTTTTTTAATGTTTGATTTTGGTTTTTATTGACTCTTAATTTGTTTTCCTTACAAATATTACAATTCTTTTTTTAATGAAGCCTACATATTTGCTTTTTTAGTAACAATGTTAATTTATCTGTGAAGTTTTCTAAACCTAATCTACCTAAATAATTAAGACTCTCCCCAGAAGTATACATATTGAAGTTTCATTATTGGGTAGCAACTGGCAGACCAGTACTTAAATGGCGAACTTCAAATTTAAGGTATTTTCTTTATTAGGAATGCATCAATTGTAAGTTAAAGGAGAATATGCTGCCTGATAGATGTAGAATACTTCAGGTGTAAATATTCTGTATTTCTTTCTGGAAAATGTGTGCCATTATTTTTGTCTTTCATATCTACAGTAGTGTTTAACATACTAAACTGCAGCTCTGCAGTAGTCTCGGTGAGGTTGAATTCCAAAACTCCATTGTCTCGCTGTGTTTCCTTTGGCTAAGAAAAATTCCAATCTTACGTATTTTAGGGGCCGAATAACAAACTTAGTGAGAGGCTCGGAATTTGGGAAAAATAATTTGGGATTTATCTAACCACTTGTCCTTTTCTCTGAGCCCTAGAGACACTAGAAAGTGTCTCTTTCTAGCTCTGTAAAGTAATCTGTGAAGAGCAAGTGTATCTGGTAGTATAAAACAAAAGCACTCAGGTTCACTATTTGTTTTGAATTGCTGTATGAAAGGAGCAAGCATATTCAGACATCTGTATTGCTTTCTGTCAAGTTGATTTTGCCTAAATACTTTAAAGTAAAAGCACTGAAGATTTGCTTTTTTAAAGAGAGGAGTTGGAAAAAGAAGTTTGGTTTCACTTTGCAGTTAAAAAGTTGAAGAAAGAAATAGAGTTACACAGTGCTTTCGTGAGGGCACAGCATCTGTCTAAAGTCACATTGATTGCCTCACATCTGTTGCTTCTTCATTTATATTGCTTCACTGCAGGTAGAAACAAAACAACTACCAAATACATTCATCTTTCACAAAACTTGAAAACAATTTTTGGAAGTCAATTGCTTTTAGAGTAGAAAAAGAAAAGAACTTTACAGGCAAGGCGTGGTTTATATTCCTTATGTTGTCTTGTCTGGTTATGTCCTTTCATGCTTGGTGTATTAAAGACCATATTTACCTCAGAATTACTCCATCACTAAGGGATGAACTTGCACAAAAATGAAAAATTTATTCCTTTGGCTGTCACTCTCCTTGTAAAAAGCATGAATATTTTACATTTTTTTCTACCTTAGCTATAGGGAAAGGATATCAGAGTGTAGTTAGGCAATCAGCTATTGGGTTATTTCACACTTTCATTCTTCTTGAGGAATTTAATGTGATAGTATTTGGTTATTGATTAAATAGTTTATTAGAGTTTCCATGCTTATTTGGCAGTTCAACTTTATTCCATGCTTAAAGCACAAGCCTCTGTGTCTAAGTACTGGTCTGCCAGCTGTGTAAAAAATTATTCTGGGAAGAGAAACAACGATTACAAAGGTACATGTATAATTCTAGGAAATGGGGGGAAACATTTCTCCATATTTTGTTTTAACATAGTATTTTAAGTACTGAATATTACAGGTTTGTTTAACAATTTGACAAGTATTTAAAGCTCTGTGATCATTCTGAGCTCTAACATTCCTAAATAATAAGTATTATCAGTTACTTTACATGCTGTGTTTGCCATTATTCTAGTTATTCATACTTAGTTTTTACTGTTTTGCTACTTCTTACCCTCCAAGAAACACCCTTGTCAGTGTTGTGTTGTAACTTCATTTTGAAAATTGAATGTTAATAAGATGATGAGGCTCTCAACTTCTGTTTTACTTTGGTAAACAATTGCACCTTGTTGGTTTGGTTTTTTGTTTTTTGGTTTGGTTTGGTTTGGGGTTTTTTTGTTTGTTTTTGTTGGGTTTTTTTTTTGTTAATGTTTCTTTGCTTTTGTTGGTTTGCTGTATTTCTCTGCACTGCTAATTGTAGAACTGAAAACCATACTTAAACCTGGTTAGCCTTTCTGTTCTGTTCTGTTATTTATAATATAGGTCAAAGCTCATTAGTCTTTCTGTTCAGTTCTTCTTATTTTTAATTATACAGTGGTTTAAATGCCAGAAGAGTTTGTGAGATTGAATGGATAAAATTGCACAAATATACAAAATTAATAGTAATATTGAATTCATGGAGTCTTTTGTACCAGCCTTCTTAATCTAATAGTTTTAGATGAAAGCATCACTGAGTAGCAGGAATTCACTTTGTTGTCATTCTTTTCTCTTATAGTGAAGAGGTCTGTATTTTGTCCGCGTCTGGCACAGCAGCTGTACTGAACCCTAGGTTCCTTCAGGATGGCACCATGGAAGGCTGTTTGGAACAAAGGTTGTCATGGCAGCCTGGCTTCTTTTCCATAGGGTCAGAGAAGGGAGAGGTTGATTTTTTTCCTCAGAGCCAAGATAGTTCTTCTCTATTAGGGTAGGTTACAGTGTTACAGTGCAGGATGCGGGACCAACCACTTTACTGCTTTTCACTAACAACAACAACCACAGAAGTAATGGAACTCTGCACCAAATTAGATATTCTGTTTTTATTTCTAACAGTCTGAATAAGGTAACACGTTTGACTACTAACACAGATCATAACTCAGTTTTTTTCTTTGCTGCTCTTCAGGTATCTTTCTCAACTTTATATCACTCTGTAGAAATGACAGATGTTTGATAAATTATGTAAGCCAAAAGCAGCTGTAGCTGTAATATGTGTATATATGCTCTCTATATATACTATTTAAGAGCTGCATGGGAGATAAAATAGCTTGGTTGTGAAACAAAGATGGTGCCAGATTATTACAAAATGTTTTATTTGAAGTTTATGAACAAAATTGTGAAACTGAAGGACAAACATGAAATTTCCATTTGTTTCAATTTTTGTGAAGAAAATTTGAAGAATGGGTATTGCCAAACAGTTATTTTGGGGAAAAAATAATAATAAATTAACTAATGCATGTTGGTAACTTATGTGTTCATCAGGATAGTGTTTAAATATTTCAAGGGATTATTGTACCTGTAAGCAAGGCTATTTATTACACTTTAGCATTTTCATTACTTTTTCCGTAATAAACCAGCCAATGTAGTATTATTTATTATTCTTTTTTGGCTATTATCTTCTGGTGTAGATAGACTTTTAAAAATCGTAGCCAGAACAAAAATACTTGGTTTTGTAGTCACTATATGATGGAGAGAAAGAAGTGTCATGTTTATAATATAAAGAAAATTGCACTTTTATCAAAATATGTATTTTGGTGCTCCTAAGAGTGTTGGCATAGATTAGAAATGCCAAAGGAAGGTAAAACAACTAAGCAGACAAAGCTAATGCTTGGACAAAATATATTTGCCAAAGTCTTATGATAAATAATGTTCCAAATCTATCAGATTTGCTTAATCACCTCTTCAAAATCACTGAGAATTGTTTATGTGAAACAGAATCAACCTGCAGTGATGCACTTAGCCTGTGCTTTCCTTGGTCATATTTTTATAGTGATCATTGCTGGGTATTGTTTGTGCAGGAGTGGGACTAAGTGTTTTAAGTGGATAACTCAAGTTTTGCCTAATAGTTAGGAAATAACCTTGCTATTCTTCTTACAATGTTAATATATATATTTTACTGCATCCAACAAGGATGGTTGGTTTGTTGTTTATATTCTGCTCGTTGGGTTTGTATAGGTTTTTGGACACAATCAAAGTGTCCTTTTCATTGTGTTTGGTACAGCATCCAACTGTTGCACCATGGACTACATTTAGAAGTTTTGCCTAAAGGCAGCTCAGTAATCTTTTACGTTTATATAAATTGTATTTTTTCTCAATCCCTCCATAACAAGTTTCAATGCAAGTTTTATTTATAGTGTTTTAGCTAGTACCATTTAACCTAATTGTATTCTTCTAATTCATACAATGTAATACTTATCACATTGGTATAATGGAGCAGGGTAGAGCTGCAGTTTATAATTTCAGGAGGTATCTGTAGTGTTTATACACATGCACTTATTGATCATCTTTAAAAAGAAGCAGATGTTTTAAGTATGTTCTCCATAATGTATTTTTAGGATTGAAGAAGCTTCACCACCAGGTTGTGGATTTTGCCATATACCATATGATGAATTGAACATGCCATTCCCTGCTCACCTCACTTACTGTTACAACTGCAGGAAGCAAAAAGTTCCTGATGTCCTTTTCACCACAATTGATCTTCCAGTAGAAGCAATAGTTATTGGCAAGGGATGTCTTATTCAAGCCAGGTGTGTATCAAAATGTTTCCTTAGTAAAGTTTTGGAGATCCTTGAAATAATTTCTGTTGCTAAAATCCAGTAAGTCATCAAACTTCATATTCTTATGTTGAATTGCTAGGTATTAGGGAACAGGAGAAAGAAAAAGGAGGACAGCCTACTTCTCCCTCTGTGTTGTGTCACATTTGTTGATGGACATCTGTAAGCTTACCCATGTGGATAAACATTTGCTAAATGTTCTGGTTTTGTTTTTAATTGCCAGTGAAAATTGTTACCTTTCTTTCTGCCTGGATGTGAACTTTTTCATGCTTTTTCTTGCTGTTTGGGGCTGCTAACTTGGTTAGATACAGCTCTTCCACTGGAAACTTAATCATCATAGAATCATAGAATTGTTTGGGTTGGAAGGAGACCTTGAAGATCATTGAGTTCCAACTTCCTTGCTGGTGGGCAGGTTCACTTTCATGCACTGTTTCAGTCAGTTGTGTTAATTCTGTGCTGATGTCCATAACTGAACATCAGCTCTGTGGAATTGTTGGCTATGTCCTGTTTATGCTGTGGTCTTTGACTTTGGAAAAGAGAAAAAAGTGGTTTAGAGTGGGAAAGAAGGAAGGGGCAGCTATGTGCAATCTGTATGGGTGGCCAGCCACGTGGATAAATAACTGGTTGGATGTTTGGGCTGAGAGAGTAGTAGTTTATGTTTTGTAACCTACCTGGATGGCCATGACAAATATAACAGAGTCTGTGGTAGGACCTGTCCTGTTGAACCTCTTCATGATGTGGAGAGGATGATGGGCTGCATTTTCTTCAAGTTTGCCTGTTGCACTGCAGTAAGTGGAACCAGCCAATACGGTACCTGTTCATTTTTGTCCTCCTCTGAGAGTAGGACAGACACCAGGAAATGATAGAGCAAGTTTGGAGGAACAGCAAGGGATTAAGGAGTACCTGTCCTATGCTGAGAAGCTGCAGGTGCTGTTGCAGGACTTGTTCAGTCTGGAGAGAGAAGGGATTTAGGGACACTTAATAACAGCCTGTATCTAGAAGGAGGTTATAGAGCATGTGTAGCCAGAGTCTGCACAGTGAGAGGGTGAGGCCCAACTGAAGCAAAAGAGATTCAGAGTGCATGAAAAGCCACTTACACATAAAGACAGTCAGGGGGTAGGGCAGATTTTCTTGGAGGTTGTGCAGTCTCCATCTTCGTGGAGTTTTCAAGACATGACTGGCCAAAGCTCTAAGTGATTCTGCCCCTCTGCTCGGGTGAGAGACCCCATCTGCAGTCCTGCATCCAACTCTGGGGGCCCCAGCACAGGAAGGACATGAATCTGTTGGAGCAAGTCCAGAGGAGGCCAAGTGCGTTAGAGGGATGGAAGAAAGGCTGAGAGAATTGGGATTGTTCAGCCTGGAGAAGAGAAGGCTTTGGGGTGACCCAGTTGTGGCCTCCCAGTACCTGAAGGTTGCATACAAGAAAGATGGAGAGACTATTTACATGGGCCTGGAGTGACAGGACAAGGGAGAATGGCTTCAAACTGACAGAGAATAGCTTTTGATTGGGTACTGGAAAGAAATTCTTTACTGTGAGAGTGGTGAGACACTGGCACAGGTTGCCCAAAGAAGTTGTGGATGCCCCAATCCTTGAAGTGTTCGAATTCAGGTTGGATGAGGCTCTGAGCAACCTGATCTAGTGAAAGGTGTCCCTGCCCTCAGCAGGGGGGTTGGAACTGAATGATCTTCAAGGTCCCTTCCAACTCAGGCCATTCCATGATTAAACTCTGTATTTAGCACCATTTTGGAAATTTACTTCATGTTACTGTGGTGGTCCGCAATCTGTCTCTGGAGCACCTGCAGATGTCTCATTTTCTCAAGAATTCATTTCTTAAAACATTCCCATTCCTCAGAAAACACATCTGAAAAACCACAAAGCAAAAATGAAGCTATAGAAAGATTTTGAGGTGAACTTGTTATAATTTGGTGATCTAGTATATTTTCCTGATCATGTAGCAAATGAGGTCCATAGAAGGAAGTGTTGCCCATTTGTATCACTACAGTTGGCATGTGCTGCTTTGAACAAAACTTCTCTCTGAAAGTATCAGTGGTGTGAGCTTTGAATTTCAGCTTCTAGGACTAAACCCAAAGAGTGGAATATGACTGACATAATGTAGCCAGAGATGGAATTGCTATTTTATTCTTTTAAAATAAGTACTTTCAGTCTGGTTAATGCTTGAGCTGTGAGGGCGCTTGGGTGGGGTTTTTCTTTATTCCAATGTCTGTCTTCAATAACTGTATTAATAGGAATTTTAAAAGTTCTACCAGTAGATGTAATTTCCTGTGCTGGTACCTGAAGTGTTTGAGGTTTGCAGCAAGAGAAATGAATGTTTACACTTGGGGTCTTACTCAAAGCAAAGCTGAAAATACAAATTTTCAGATGACACGGTCTGAAGGATTTCTTGTAAAGAACTGGCATTTTATTTTACAGTTGCAGCAATCCAGAAGAATATACCTCATCAGTTCTGAGGCTCAATTGAAAAGGGCTACAGGAGCTATCCCTTGAAATAATTTTTTTTGAGCGGGTATGATTGTGGTGTTTAACAGCTACCAGAAAACTTGCAATACCAAGAGAGCTGTGTTTGTCTACAGAATTTGCCTTGTAATGATCAGGGCAAATTTTTAACAGCTGCTGCTATGTGATAGGAGTGTTAATATGTTTAGCCAAACATGCTGTGGATGCTTATCAGGAATCTGTAGATGAGGTCTTAATGTTGCATATTTATTCTATGCTATCAGAGTGTTATGACAAAAACCCTGTGTGATGAGTGTTGTTTCTGCCTGATGACAGTCCTTAAGCATATTTTAAGAAATGAGATATCATTCAGTGATTTGCAAAAAATACATTATTTGTAATTTTTTATTTGATAATCTGCTTTGATAGGGAATATTTTTGAATGCTGCTGAAAGTTATGTATTGTTCTGTTTGATAAGTTTACTTTTTATGTTACCCATTTTAAATGCTAATAGAATACAGTTTAATATAATACAGTTCCTATTAAAAATCAAATCTTACTCATTGAGACTCAATGCCTCCAGCTGCCTTGATCTTCCTGATGAGAATTCAGTATTTTACTGGATTTTAAAGTACGTTAAAAAGAAACTGATTGTATTCAGTTATACAATGAGGAAAACAATTCAAAGTCCCCTGTGATGACTTTGAATCTTCACTAGTCCATTAGGACTCTGTGTCTGCTGATCTGACGTGCTGCTCTGCGTTGTCAGGTTGTGCCGTCTGAAGAAGAAAGCTCAAGCTGAAGCAAATGCCACCTCTATCAGTAACCTCCTGCCATTTATGGAGTATGAAGTGCACACACAACTGATGAATAAATTGAAGCTGAGAGGAATGAATGCTCTGTTTGGGCTGAGAATCCAGATCACCGTGGGGGAAAATATGCTAATGGGGTTAGCAGTGAGTACAGTTTGAATCTTCAGATTCTTTGGCTTTCTTACAGTATTTTTTTCAAGAAGACATACCAATGTTGGGGAGTTCAGAGTGACTGTAGTAAAAAGTCATTTAAAGAATAAATGAATTGATGGAAAGGAACGAGGTGTCTCATTATTGTCAAATCAGAGCAGACTGTCTTTCATCACCAGAGAAGGAAGATTCAAATCTCTTGAAAACTTGTAATAGGACAAGATTACTAGAAAGGGGATGAGAGGAAAAGAGACATTAAATTGCTTAATGGCATAAATTTCAGAAAAATTATTGTGTTCTTTAAAGGTCTTGTGAAAGAGGTCCTGTTCCTCAAATTGCATTACAGTTCCATGACAAGTAATGTCAATTTAGTATCTCAGTAAATATTCTAGTTAGTTGCCAACGAGAGGAAGGTTTGTTGCCTCTTCAGTGATGGCACTGAAGAAATAAGTGATAGATTGGAAGTGTCTTAGAGTCAAGAATTGTTCATTAACAATATTTTTCTAACCCCATTCTGTCATGTTGGGTTATAATAGTGAAATGTCCTGATTCTTCCTGCATCAGAGGGCATTTGGGTAATACTGACTAGCTTGCATGTTCTTTTTGTCTTTCATGATCTGTTTTCTCTAAATAGAAATAGGATTGTCACAGCTTCAGTGATACTGTAAATGGTTGGGTCAAGTTTTAAATCCTCGAAACCATCACTTGCTTATGCAAAATATCCTGGGGCAGAGGTTTTAATTTTTAGTCTTTTTGGAATTTTTAGGTAAGTGAAGCGCTCCACTATGGAAAAGTCCCATGAGGAGAGAATTTATTGAAAGAATAGTGGCATTCTTTTCTTCATAGGTGAACAGGAGAGAGAAATCCATTTATTGTGGCAAGAGGCCGTGCTGTTAGTGCATGTCACAGTGCTGTCTTTTACAGCCCGAGCATTATGGAAAGCTTTATATGCAAATGTTGGAAATACATGCTTTTGTAATTGTCTTTTTTCTTAATGACTTTTTAAAAGTCTGCAACAGGTGTATATCTAGCAGCTTTGCCAACACCTGGTGGTATTCAGATTGCTGGGAAGACTCCAAATGATGGCACCTATGAGCAGCACATATCCCATATGCAAAAGAAAATAAATGACACGATAGCAAAAAACAAGGAACTTTATGAGATTAATCCTCCGGTAAGTAAATGTTTTGTTCTTTAAGATGAAACATTCTGAGTCAAACATACACACAGTGTATACCCATGTCCCCTTAGCGACTGAATTGTTCAGAATATAAGTTTCTTTATTAATATAGAGATAGAGGTAGAGATAGTGATAGAGATCTTTTTTACTGTATTTTGGGAAGCTACTGGATTCTTCAGATCTCTGTAGCCACATAACCAGAAGAATCCTGAAGATCTGTAACTTCTGGGTGTGAGCCAGGCTGTCTGTGTCGTATTACGTGGTTTTTTATGTTAAAAAGAATTTGGTTTCAACCTTGGCTTGGGTGAAATCCGTAGCACTTTTCACTCAGCTAGGAGCTTTCAAACGCTGTCTCAATCTTGGAGATTTTTCAAGATCAGTACAGGCATAATGTTGATTAAGAAGTTTACAATAGTAACCTGTGCTGGTAATTTTAAAATGAAACTTCAAGAAAGCAATAGAAACCAGGGGCAGGAGTTGGACTTTGATCTTTGTGGGTCATTTCCAACTCAGGATATTCTGTTCTATGATTCTGTGATTCTAAATCAGTTTGTACTTATTTAGATGTATTTCACAGTACATTATTTTCAGAATGTTCTGATTCTTAGAACTGTTAACAAATTGTTTCTGATTGAAATTATTTCTAAGCTATGTAGAACATCTGCTAATTCTTGTATTCTTTTTAGGAACTACCTGAAGAAATCATAGGGTCTCCCATTCCAGAGCCAAGACAACGTTCCAGGCTGTTAAGATCCCAGTCAGAAAGTTCTGATGAAGTTACAGAGCTTGACCTTTCACATGGGAAAAAGGATGCTTTTGTCTTGGAGGTGATAAATGTTTTCAGTACTCATGTTCATACTTTTCTTCTCCTCAAATATATATTGAAAAAAAAAAAAAAAAAAAAAACAGAGAAAAGTTTTCTTACTCATTTCCAAGGACAGTTCTTAAATTCCTTAGAAGTGTTGAGTATTGGATTTTGCTTTGTCTCTCTTTTTCTTATTCTGTTCACTTAAAGCACAGCTATGTTATGCCTAGGGACAATATCTGAAAAAAGATTGCCCTGCTTGGGCAATATTTGACCTGTTTATGGTCATGTAGCGATATCTAGAATAATAATTAAGAGCTGTTAAGAAATGCCCTTCTGCCTACTTCAAGCAGCAGATCAGACTGATCAAAAGCTTAAATATATTTTTATAAACATTGAGGTTCTGTTGTCACAATTCAGGAAAAAAAAAAAAACAAAACTTGTGTGTTCTTCCTGTTTCAAAGCTCTTATTGTTACAGTTGAATATTCAGAACAGTTAGTTTCCAGAACTGATGGTATTAAAAGCATTCAAAAACCTGCATGTGTCAAGAAAGCAAATAAAAGAAGACTTGTTTTTTTGAATTTCAGCTGATGTTCTTCACAGTTAAAGAATTCATAGCTTTCAGCAGTACTTTCCAATTCATTCTACAGTTGCAACTAGAACACCTGTAGATAAAGAACTCCTCTATTCACTAAAATTCAAAGATGTGATTTCAACATTTTACAGTTTTGAAGGAAAGTAGGCAAGTATTAAAGAAGGGCTAGAGTTTTGATCCTCCTGTAGATACAGGTATTACAAATACCTGTGCCTGGCTAAGAAAACACTTTAAATTACAGCCTGTAATTGCAGCCTAAGGTACATTCAAGACTGTTAATCTTCACAAATCACCATCTTCTTTAGAAAGTAATCTGGATGAAAAGTTGTAGATAGGGAGAATAAGAGAGTGGAAAAATAACAAGTTGGGAGAGCTTGGTATAATAAATTCAGATAGGTTAGTGCTTCTGTTCTTCTGTGGTTCTCCAGTGCATTACAAAGTAAACTGGAAAGCCTCTAAAAGTAACTTTGATGCCAGTTAACTCTCACTTTAAAAAGGGAAGAGGAAACCGTTTTCAGCAAGTATTTTTTGCAGCTGGTCTTAACAGGTTTTAATGTCATCATCTGGTAGAAGTAGAATTGTTTCCTCGAAACAAAAGTTATGATTGATGCTCTCTAAGGCACTGTATTGAAAATCAGAAAATACTTTGCTAAGTGCAAAAGGGGTTGAATGCCTTTGTGAAAAATAGAGGGTTTTCTAAGGCATTAAAAAACAAAACAAAACAACAACAACAAAAAAACCACAAACAAACAAAAAAAAAAAACACACAAAAAAACCCAAAAACAAACCCTGACCCAAAGAATACTAAATACTAAAAAACACATAAGCCCAGCCTTCATTTCACTTGTAAAGGCTGTCAAATAGAAGAGAGGTATTGATAATAAAAGCTCAGCATATGTTTTCTGTCCACATGCCTCATGAAGTGTGGTGCATCATACCAAAGATCAGCTGGTTAAGGGGGGTTGGAACAAGAGGAGTTTTAAGGTTCCTTCCAACCCAAACCACTCTATGATTTGTTTATATATGTGTTTATATACTACAAGCAGAATTCAGTTCTTTTTATACAGTTTTGGGGAATTCTTCATTCCACCTTATTTATTAACTCCAGTATGTGCTCTAGATCCTCATGTGGAAGGCAAAAAAAATCTAAGTACACTGTAGCGTACTGTAGAGTGCATTAAAATGGTGCTAATGCTAGCAAGAAAAATAAGATCTGATATTTAAGGAATGTGTTGGTTCTAGAATATGCATCCCTGTCTTTTGGTAGCTCAATCCTTATAGAAAAAAAACCCAACAACTTTTTTACCTGTGAAATCATTTACTGCTGCCTTTGTTAAGAGATTGGATGTCAGAAACAATATTCCAGAAGCTTTAATTAGGCTCCTGACTGACCTTTCAAGAGTAAAATCACTGTTCACTGGAAATATGTGAGAAAAAGTTCACTGTGATGAGGAAATGCTAAGAGGTGCTGGGAAGGCAATTGTGAGAGGTAAAGCTGTCTGGGTTTTTTTTTTATTATTTGGGGTTTGGGAGTTTTTGAGAGGGAAAAAAAAAGACAAACTCTTTTGAAGAGGGGCAAGGAGAAACAATACCTGACAGAGAACCTTTTAATAATGGATGATTAAATGATTTCCAAAATACTTGGCAAGAACATGTTAGAAGCTAGAGGTTTAACTTGGATCTACTGCAGATCAGTAAGGCAGAATAAACCTAAAGACACGTGAAAGAAATACTTGCAGAAGGTAGCAGGGCAAGTAGCATTCTGACATAAAAGAAGGTTGGATGGAATAGAGGTTATTTGGACTGGAAAAAATAATAATCCCAAATTCGCCTTTTCCCATTTCATTTTCTGCTGTTTTTCCTAAGGAAGATTTTTAAAATGCTGGAAAGATTTTCATGTGTCTTTAGGACAGGCAAAGAATAATCACATCAGTGTAGTACAGGTTAGCTGAAAGAAGCTGTAAGTTATTATGTGGATGGAACTTTGTTCAGCATTTTACGTTGTTTTATAAAGTCTCTTTATATTATTATCTACTGCACTTTCTCTGTGTTCTGTGCACATAGCTTTATACAGTCTAATTAAGAGAACTATTTTTCAAGTGTGAAGCATATCATAGGCTGCTAGTTAAAATTCAGAGGTCTGGTTCATAGAATCCTTTTCAAAAATCTCAGCCGAGCTGCCAGATAGAGATCTTTTGATGACAGAATTTTTGCATCTTTCTGAGACTTCTTACTGGCAGAGCAACGTGATTTTCATCAATTATTCCTTTTTACAGATTGATGATACAGATGCAATGGAAGATGTACATTCTTTACTGACAGATGTTCCACCACCCTCTGGTATAGTTAAAACTATATTTTTCTACTTTATACTGTAGACTACAAAAGGAAAAAAACAGAACTAGTTTTATTAAAAATTATTTTAGAAAATGCCAGTAGAACTGAAAATATTACTGTTTTTGAAGATTTTTAGACTAAATAACTAATTTTTAGGTTTCAAGTCAATTAAAGTAGAACAGAAAACTAATTATTGCCTTGTATCAATCATCTTCATGCTATTTGTGGATGTGTAGATATCTGTAATACCCTCCCTGATGGAAGTCTTGGATCTGGATAAGAGATTAATGTAGTTGTCCATTATATGGAAATTGCTCTGGACATTTGGTTGTCCTTGTCTTCCTTGTTGTCATTGTGAGTTTCCCCATGTTTCTTCTGATCCGTTTCCTTCCTAGTAACTGGTATAAGTGTTTATAATTTTGAGTTCAGTTGAGCTCAGAACTATCCTTGTTATAGTTATCTGTTATTACCACCAAATCTTTTATTCCTCATTGATTGTCCATTGTCCTGCTGGAGTTGCATTTACTGCCCTAAAATAAGGCCATCAGCAATTATCTCATTTTATCCTCTTTTGCAGAGAAGTTATGAATATGCTTGAAGCATAAAATCCTGAGTTACAGATGTCTCTACTGTGAAAATGGAGAATTTATTTTGTCTCTCTTTTTCCAATCTTATAATAATTGCATATCCTTCAATGACACTTCATTCTGTTAGTTTGGCAAAGAGTCCTTGGTGAAGGAACTTACCAAATGCTTTCTGATGTCCCAGGTAGTCTGGTTCAGTCAGAGGCCTTTTGTCTGTGTGCTTCTTGAGAGCTTGTGAGCCATGACTGTTCCTTAGGAAAACCTTCTCAGTGTCTTGTTTTTCCATCTGCCCATGAACTCCCTTTTCTGGAATAGCTGCTATGGGCCAGTAAAAGAGATACCTGTGTTAGGCAAATAATTAGTAGATCCCAGTCAGTAAGAGCTCCTCACTACTTGAAGATTAAAAAATCCTCTCCTCTGGTAGTGGAGCAAGTTTAAGTTAAGAGCTCAATGCCATTTTGTCAGCTGTTTGATTTTTTTTTTTTTGGTCTTTTCTCTTGTTTATGTGATTTTTTCCATTTGCCCACTTACCTCCTTTAGACACTTCTCTACGATGGATTCTCTGATGGAAAATAAACATGAGACTGGTTTTCCACTGCTGTGGAAAGCTATACTTGTGGTGGTGAACACTGATGTAAAAAAATAAAAAGGCATGTTTTCTGCTCTCATGTTACCATCTCTTCATATTTTTCCATATCTTACTTGATTCTTTAATATAATTTCTGCTTTTGATGTTCTGAAGAAAATCTATTAATATTTATATCTTCTGCAAGCTGCTACACAATTTCTTTTTCTAGCTTATTTATTGCTTTTTTATTGGCCCTACCAGATGGGCCTATTTTCTGCTTATTTAACTGTATCTTCAGCATAGCCTATTTGCTGTTTATAACTTCTCTTACTTTGCTGTTTAGTTTTTTTCTGTTAAGTGCTGCTTATTTGCACTCAGTCTCTAGGTAGTTTATTTACAGTATCTCTATGCTATCTGTCAAAGGTTGGTGTTTTAACTTCTCCTTTTACACCTTGTTGATAAATTCCCTCATTTGTACACACTTTATCTATTAGAAATTAGGCAGAGCAGTTGTGGATTTTTGGGTGTTTGCCCTCCCCTCAAGAATACTACATTTGGTTTTTTTCATGTCAGTCTCATTTCTGGTGTGTTATTCAATATCCAAAACTACATGAGGGAAAGTACTTGCAAAACATCAAGGTCACATGTTTCTTTAGAAGTATTTTTATATGTCAGTGTATAAAATAGACTTTCCCAAATATTTTCTTCACAGGCTTTTACAGTTGCAACACAGAAATTATGCCTGGTATAAATAACTGGACACCAGAAATTCAGGTAAGGTTATTTATTCAAAGAAAACTGAAACTTTTTGCTAATTGTGTTGAAATATGCTGTAGTAATTTAAGAATCTATTAGAGAGCACTGCTTTTCAAAGATACATTATAAAAGGATACCCTTAGGTTGGAAATAAAGTAATATTTTGGTAAAGAAAAACAGGGTATGAGGACCTGTGGTTTTTTTCAGTACTGTTGTTTAATAGAGAACCTAATACAAAAATATGAAAGTAATTACAGTAAATATGAACTTCAAGATTTTGGACTTTTTTAAGATCTTGGCTAGATTTTGAAGCCTCTTAAACAAATTGTTGGCTGTGTTACTTAGCATGAGGTACTGAGTATGATAACATGTTATGCATTATATTCCTTCTTTATGAATTTGTTTTGGGTTTAATATATTGGATAAAATATATTTCCTCATATTGGCAAACAAAAAATAAGTGTGCTTGTTTCTAATTCAGATGTTCACAGCAGTAAGAGTATCCAGATTAAGCAACATTAATCCAACAAATCAAACACTTAATAAGAACTTTAATGATCTCTGTGAGAATCTGTTAAAGGTAAGAATCTTAAATATTTTTTTAATTGTTCAAATGGAAGCAAAGTGAAACTGAAAATAACATATTTTTCATAATTACTTTTTGAAATTAGACTACCAAGTGCCTGTAATTAGTTTGTAAGTTGCTCTAAAAGTAAATTCAGCCTTTTTAGTATATTAAGGATTTCAAAAGCTGTTTGAATTTGAAGGAATCCTGGCATTCTGTCCTGACTTTTCACACATGTAATTCTTCTTTAGGAAGAAATTAATACAGAATCACAGAATCAAATAGGTTGGAAAAGATCTCTGAGATTGAGTCCAACCTTTGACCTAACACCACCATGTCAACTAGACATATGATTACACAACTTCTGCTATGAAAAGAGTTTTGGTTCTTAATTTCTCTGCAATAAACCATAGATTTGTTTTTTAAGTAACACAAATATCTTTTCTTCCACAGAGCTTGTATTTTAAACTCCGATCTATGGTTCCCTGCTGTCTTTGCCATGTAAACTTCACAGTTGCTCTACCAGAGGATGAATTAGTTCAGGTAAGTGAAGTGCTGCTTTTGACTTCCAGCATGTAGGCATGGCAGATTGGGCCTTTAATTGGTGTTTGCTCCTTAGAGTGAACTGGGCTGTGATTTGATTTACTTGTATGTCTGGTGAATTCAGACTAAAACTCAACAGTCCATTCTTTTTCTTCACTGAATCTTGTGGCCTTGAGTTCACCAGTTTTGGTGAACTAAACCAGAGAATGGGTCAGCTTGGAAGGGACCACAGTGGGTCATCTGGTCCCATCTCCCTTCTCAAGAAGAATCATCCCCAGAGCACATGGCACAGGATTGTGTCCAGACAGTTCTGAAATATCCCCAGTGAGGAAGACTCGACACCCTTTTTGGGCAGCCTGTTCTGTTGCACAATAAAGAGGTTCTTCTCCATGTTCAGGTGGAACTTCCTGTGCATCAGTTTGTACCTGTTGCTGCCATTGTAATTGTCTCATTTTTTTTTGCCATTTCAAGGTGATGTGCTGTATTTTCATTATTCTTAGACAATTTTTTTTTTTTTTATGGCATCGTTCTTGTGTTCAGTTAAACACCATTTGCTCTTACAAATACAGTGATAATGAATTTCAGTGATCTTTTTTAATGTCTGTTCACCAAGAAGAAGGAAAGAACTGATGAACAAATCCACAAATGTGGGAGAAACACTGTCAGGTGTATGATCTAAAACTAGACCTTACTATTACCTTTTAGGCTCTGCTGTTGAGGGTTTTAGTGGGTATGCTTAGATGTTTTTTTCCTCTCCATATTCTGTTTCTGTGCCAAAACCTGCTTGTTTTCAAAATTATTTTTGCAGATTGCACAAGCTATTAAGTTACCTAATAAGCTATTTCTGATTTGCAGATTGCAGTCACAGCTGTTGCAATTACATATGACAAAAACCAAGCGTTACAAGCCAACAAAGCCCCTACAGAAAAATCACAACAAAGAGGTAAATATTGTGAGGCATATAATGAAAAGAGATAGTATTTTGGTTTCCTCCCCCCCCCCCCCCCCCAGTACTTAATGAGTCTGCATTTTAATTTTAGTTACATTTAAATATTTTTACAGGGAGGTTCTTTCAAAACAGAGAGGTTTTTTAGAGTTCATATATGTACCTCCAGCAGGATGACTTACTTATCAATTATTTAGGTATTTGCTTTACAATATCAACAAACCTACGGTGGAGCAAAGATAAAATCTGTTATTTCCTTATTCCATCTACCATATTTCTTCCTTTTTAACTAAACAAATTAGAGTAACAGATGATGACATTTCCATTGTATTTTGAAACATGTGGTGTAAGTCATTAGAGAATACTTGTTCTTATAAGCACCAAATTTTGTCCTTAATTCAAGAAAGTAGAAAATAAATTATTTATAATACTTAAAAAAAAAAACCCTTCTGAAAACCCTTAAGCAGGTCAGTAAAGGTTTTGGAGATCAGTGAAGCATATGGAATATGGAGGGAATAGAAGGGACTGCTATAATCCGCATATGTCATCTTGCTAATGAAGCACCATCTTATGTTAGGAATGTATATATGCAATCTGGAAATGGGAATTCAGACAGAATTTTGAAGATGCTAGATTCTGAGGAATGGAATTAGGTAGAAGGCAGAGCCATATGTTTCTAAAACATTAGTTATAGCTGACTTCTTCAGCATATTGTTTTCTTTCATGTGAGATAAATCCAAATGTTAATTTTTACGGTAATGTTTAGCTGACATAGATCCAACTGCAGAATCAAAACTAAAATTCATGAATTCACTTAGTATTTTTTCCTAAAAATACTAAATCAGATCCTGTTCCATGGAACACAGATTCTGTTCAGTGTTGCAGCTGGATTTATTGTCAGACACCTAACTGTCCCTACAGAACTGCATCACTATTTTCAATATGCTGAAAAAATCTATTCCAGTCAGACCTGACTAAATTGAATCTGCTAATTATTACTTGCAAATCCTATTTTGGGGGTCAGTTATCAATTGGGAATATTTTCATTGTTGAAGCGTCTACAGACAATGAAGAACAGCTACAATTTCCATTGGAACTTTGCTCTGATCCGCTTGCCTCTCAACCATTCTCTCCAGCTAAAGGTCAGTTAAGTGGAGGAATGTTAAACTATTGCTTTTCATTGATTTTTGAGTTCTGATCTTTCATGATTACTATGGCTTTAAAATATCTTTACTTTCACATGCTTTAAATATTCTTTGCTACCTAAGCATAATGGGTATATTTACTTCTGAAGTCAAATTTTTTGATTCACATGGGATGAGTTGGCTAATAATTGATTTTTAATAGATTTCCTGTATCAGTTCTATCTTTACATTTATAATATTGAAAATGCTGCAAACCACTGGGTGTTTGGTGTCATTTGACTTAATTATAAATTACCTAATAATTAGGCTTGCTGCATATTGCTTTGCTTCTGTAAATGGCCTATGGAAAATACCTCCGTGATTTCTCAGCCTCAGATAATTAATCTGATTGTTTTCATGGCGGGAAATACTTTATCTAGCAAGTACTGGTTGCATGCTGATTTTTTTTTTTTAAGTGATAGGAGCCTAAACCTGTATAGTATATAATTTGTACAGTGCAGCACATTTCAACTGTTAAACAGCTGCTTTGTTTTACCTGAGGTAGAGCAGCATTTCAAGAATGGTTGTCACAGTTTTTCTATGACTGCATGAAAAATCAGGTGGTCATGCACTGAAATCAGCCATCTTTACTTCTTTCTGCACTGTTGGATTATGTACTCACCAAAAGGGCTACTGAAAGGAAGTTTGGTCTCTGTGAATTACTGTAAATCTTTTTTTAACTAAAGTGTTCAAGAGCTCCTTTTTTTTTTTTTGCCCATTATATCAGTTCTATAAAGAAGGGCACCTGTCACATTTACATGTACTTTCAGAGGTCATATTAATTTCAGCAATAATATTCTCATTGCTTTGCATTTTTTTTAAGGCATTTGCATGTGCTTAACTTTTAATTGGTCTCATTGTGATACTGTTGACCTTTTATTTTCAAAAAGAGGAGCTATCCAGAAATATTCAGACACTGGAGAGTGGCTCTCTCACTGTCAGTGGACTGTGTTACCTGTGTACTGGGCACTGACCAGTGGAGGGCAGCCTGTTCCCATGTATCCCTTTTCCTGATGTTCCTCACGTTGCATATCGTGCTGTACACAGCCTTACAGCTTTTTAGCTGGAAAACTATTCCATCTGTCATTTCTTCACATCTGGAGTCGAGCTTTCGTTGTAGTTACATTTACTTAGCAGCTTATTTAATATATTGCTACTTTTTGTGGGATTGTTGTTTTAAAAATATTTGTGTACAACCTTATACAATAATGAATTTTAATAAATAATAATATTAAAATTACAAGATAGATTTAGTAAAGTTAATTGTTGATAGTAATTCTGTCCCTATCAAAGTACATAGGATACTATATAGAGGGAGTGGGTTTTTTATATTTTACTCTAAAATTTTTTATAAGAATTGTTTGGGTTGGAAGGGACCCTAAAGCTCAT
>JAWWES010000041.1:72542860-72639523 GCA_035583135.1 Lophotriccus pileatus
TTTCCTGATATCTTATCTAAACCTACAGTATTCCAGTTTGAAGCCATTTACCCTTGTCCTGTTGCTACATGCCCTTGTAAATAGTCTCTCTCCATCTTTCTTGAAAGCTGCTGTACTGTGTGACTCTGGTTAATATATTCTCTCAACGGGCTTAATTTTGTCTTGTTAGAAAGCCTGGAGGGTGCAAGTTCCCACACAGGTATTCCTGCTGCTCAGAGAGGTGAGTTTACTCGATTTAGCTGTATGCCAGCACAGAAAGAGCATTCTTGGGCTATTGGTAAACTCTTTTTGGATGTGTCTTAATCCAGGAAGCGTTTACTATTTAACTGAGAATGCATGCTCTGGTGTGGCTTTACCGATATCATAATATTTTGATGTGTTTTTTAATGACAAAAGTCAGATTTGTTAATAATAAGTGACTCTCTGTCAGATATATTGAATACCACTTTATCTGACAGAAAATTAGTTCCCTGAAAGAGCTGTTTTGCTTGTCTTAATTTGAAGTTAGCATGTGTTCCTTCCGTTTCTTCAGGGTAATGAAGAAACAGTGTTTGCAAACCCTTTTTTTTTTTTTTTTTAAGATATGCAAACACCCCTGCAACTAATACCAAAAAGTCATAGCAGAAACAACTCTTACTTCTTATTGTAATGATAATGGGAGAGGGTGTTGGAGGGAGGATGTTTGGGTGAGAAGACAGCGTTTTCTAAGAAATTCATTTGTGTTTAAAACTGAGGTGTTGTTTCAGCTTGTGACTCTTATCCTCATCACCAAAGCTTTTTTTTTTTCAGTCTGTAGGTCAGTTATTGATAAAGACAGTTGGAAAGTTTAAATTATGACCAGCAGCTCTTTGTGAGGAAAAAAACAGCAATGAAAATTTAAATTAAAAAAGGCTTAAAATAAAGTTAAAGAAGCCAGAACTTAATACCTAAACTGAGATTAAAAAAACTCTAATCTAGCATAAGTCATTAATGACTGTATTTGCATGTTTTTTCAGTGATGAAGTCCCAGTCAGGCAGTTGGTTCAGAGCTGGGACATCACCAGAAATCGGTATACTGGTTTGGACAAGTCCAAACCTCTACTGTAACTTTTCCTTTAAACAGACCTGGAAGGGGATGGTTGTTCTCAGTAATTGCTTCCTCAAAAGGAGCATTGAGATGAGCAAGAGACATCATCCATATATTTTTTCTGTTTTTTTTTTTCTTTTGTTTTTCTGTCTGTGTTTTCAGCAACGTCAGTTGATTACAGTTCCTTTGCAGACAGATGCAACAACTGGATAGAGCTCATTAAACTGAAAGCTCAGACCATAAGGCGCGGATCAATTAAGACAAGTAGGCGGCTGTTTCTACCACGTTATGATAATCTGAGACATATCTCTGATTTCCCAGTGGTGACTAGTGGAGTTCTCTGCCCAGCAGTAGCATTGCAGATCACGCGTAGAATGAATTCTGAGTGTGAAAACTGCCGACATTGTTGACGTCTCTGTAAGCTCACGTAGGGTTTATGAACTGGTAGCATAAAAAGCCAAATACAGCATTTCTGTTCACTTAGTAAAAATTAGCTCTCGATAAATGTGTACGCCTACTAATTGTATAACATACACTGCATGGATGTAGGTGTATGTATGATCTTGGAAAATTTGGGGTGAGAAACAGGAAGCAATCACCAAGGTGACAGTCAAGGCAATGGTCACTAAATTAGCAAGTGGTGAGTTGTTTTTTAGTAGTTCTTTGGCCACAGGTCTGACTATCTTGCTTAAATTAGCAGAGATTAATACCTGTTTTAATGGAAAATGCTGCACTGGGGAAACACAACAACTTTCACACTTTCTGTAATTTGTTCCTCCAGCAGATTACGTATTTCAAAATGTTGGCACTTTTTTCTTTACCTTCCACTTTATAACTGATCGTTGTATGTGCAGCTCCTCGCCTCAATGTTTTCCTTTGCAGGAATGCCACTCTTCCAAATAAATGCCATTTCAGCTTTTTGTCTCCTTCTGCATGCTTTGCATGATGATTTCCTTTCTCACGTGGTATGGCTGAGCATCACAGGCAGCTGAATGTTGTCACCAAGCTATTTGGAAACCATAAAGAAGAGTTTTTGTGTTTTGGGAAGCGGTGGTTGATCCTGATAGTTACTTTCTCCTCTTTTTTTCCCATCTTTTTAGCTGCTTCACTTGATAAAGCAAGTCCATTGGCTGAGGGATACTTACGGCACCGTTCTGTTCCGTCATGCACCAATTCTACCGTCTCAGTTGTTAAGATGACACCTCTTTCTTTTCTACCTGGGGCTAAAATAACCAAATATCTCGGGATAATCAACATGTTTTTTATACGAGAAACCACTTCTTTGCGCGAGGTGAGCTGTGTGCCAGGGATCAGCATTTGTTTGTTAACTGTGGTTAATATCTGGTAAATATCTGGCGAGGTTTGAGTTCAGGTGTGGCACAGCCAGGGAGCAGGATATGTGTCAGTTGAGGGCAGGGGCTGAGTGGGGAGTAAGTTCCATTACACTGCTCTTGTCGAAGAACACAGAGAGCTGCTTTGTGTTTGGCAACATTAGGAAAGGGTTACTTAACCATTGCCATTGCTGTTCAATTGGATATAATACTAAACCAGTGAGTTCTTAGACAGAACTATATAGAAAAAATGGATCTTTGACCAACAGTGATAGTTGGGATCATTTTGAACCCAAACCAGAGATTAAGTTAAATGCTAAAAGAAATAAATTCATAGAATCAGAATGGCCTGGGTTGGAAGGGACCTTAAAGATCATCTAGTTCCAAACCCCTACCACCAGACAAAATCATCCATTCTTCTCTCTTTTAGCAAGCTCAATGATTAACTTTCAGAGTGTATTTGGATTTTAAAATTCTTTGCTTAACACAAGGTTATCCATGTTGTAGGTAACTGTTGTGCTGATTTTTAACATTACGTTCTGTGCTTTCTCTGTAACAAAACTCTGTGATAATTGTCAAAAAGTACACCATGGAGTCTATAACCACATAACCAGTTACAGGTGTAGCTAGTAATACACAAACAGTGATCTCCAGTGTGGGTCTGGAAAACAAATAATCCTCTGAGAATGCCAAAATGCAAGCTATGTTCCTTATAATTTTCATGTTCTGTGGAGAATTAGCTGCATCTTTCTGCTTTTGGCCACAGAAATAGACTGTACCTCTTGCCTGGTTTGTCAGTGCTGAAGGGGGTGCTGTTTCTTACAGATTACACATGGATAAAATTACAGAGCAGATGTTAGTAAAGATGATCAGCCTTCATAAGAAGGAGCTGTGAGCTGTCTAGAGATAAACTTCGATCAGACAAACATCGTGTTTGGAGTTTGCAAGTTACGCCCCTTTTAACTTGGGAAATCTGCATGTGAGAAGGACAGTATTTTCAAAAGGTTGTTATGGTCAGACCAGGGAAATGGTTACATGACATTTCTGTATGAAGTGCAGCTTCTGTAGATACAAGTTCAGTAGCTGATAAGCAGCTTTGGTAACTGTGATAGCAGATCCCAAGACAGATGGGTGCTCAAGAATGTGATTCAGTTCCTCTGTGAAGTTGGGACAGTTGTACAGTCTCTGGGATACTGTCACTGTGCTGTTGCCAGCACCCAGGGCAGCTAATTTAAATTGCTTCAGCTACATAGGCTGTGGTACAAACTAGTTGTAACACTGTTTGCACAGTATTGCCCTGAGGCTGTAACAGAGTCAGAACAGAGCAGTTATTATATCCAACTCCAGCAATGTGTTTCAGGTTCCACAGGAAAGTAATTAACAGCATTTGTGTTGTTATTGCTTGCAGAATGTTGAGGCCCTATGAATGCTTTCATAGGCTGAAGTGTATACCAGAATTAAAAATGAATGATAATTTAAAGTCTGATTGAGCCAGTAGTTTTAGGTTTTGCTGTTTACAGGTGGGTATTAGTAATGTTTCTGTTACTTGTCATCATTCAACTTTGTATTAGGCTTGAAATGTATTTTTTTCCCTGTCAGTTGCTGTAACTGTTAAAACATTTGGACAAAATCAAAATTTCGTGAGAACGATAAACTTGCATTGAATTTTGATTTTTGGCTGCAGTTGACTTCCTTCCTGCTTTATGCTGGCATTGATAAAGTTATACTTGCCCTTTTGTTTGTAAATTTTCATCCAATATATGTTTTTCTAATGTCTTTATGAGTCTGTTCAAGGTAGATTATACTTCTTCCAGTAGATATGAGTACAGACCGTGTAAGGTCAGTTTAGTTCAATCTCTTCTTCAACCTGCCTCTTTCATTTTTACCAGTGGCTCACACATACACACATGTGGGAAGTCTGGTGGTCTTGCCTTTCACTTTAATTCTGAAATTTTACAGATATTTTGAACCAATAGTGAGCTCTGTTTGATCAGTTCATTTTCTTAGCTTTTTCTGTGGATTTTTGTTTTTTTGGTTGGTTGCCTGGTTGGTGTATGTTTTTCTTCACTGTGTAGTTGTTCACATTCTTTCATAAGAGTTATCTAGGAAAATCCATACTTCGTTGTTTTCCTTCTCCTTTCACATCAGTTTAAATTATTCAACTTGGCACCAAAGAAGTAAAAATTCCCCACAAGCACCATCAAGTCAAAAAAATTAATGAAACAGGATGGCTAGAAGTTCCTTTGGGCTTCAAGGAGGAAAATAAATAAATAGCTTGAATAGCTCAAGTCTCTGCTCTGTCCCTTGCTTACTTTTTATTTTGAAGGATCATTTCTTTACTGAGTGTTGAAAACTAATGACAGTCATTAACATACATGAAGTTGGAGTGATCAGAGGTAATGGCCACTCCTTGCTGGTAATTTCCAAGAAGTCTAAATCTCTTTTAATCCTCAGTATGAATTATTCTTTATTTACTTTCCAGTTATCCAAAAAAAAAAAAAAAAAAAAAGTCAGTATTTTTCCTGATGAAAGAATAAAGCTGTTATTGAACTGTCATTGGAGTGTAAATGTTCCTGCAGAGGTGTGGGAATGTCCAAAAATCATGGGTATATGTAATATACTGATTACAGAGAATGAGTCACAAATTAATAAGCTGCTTGTCATACTGTCCCTCAGACAGTAAGTTTATAGAATCATAGAATGGTTTGGGTTGGAAGGGACCTTAAAGATCATCTTGTTCTAACTCCCTGGCATGGGCAGGGACACCTTCCACTAGACCAGGTTTCTCAAAGCCCCATCCAACCAGGGATGGGGTATCCACAAATTCTCTGGGATTAATTTCTTCCTAATATCTAATCTAAATCTATGCTCTGTCAGAGTGTGAAGCCATTCCCCCTTGTCCTGTCACTCCAGGCCCTTTTAAATAGTCTCTCTCCATCTGATCTTTAACTGTGACCAGCTAAACAATGAATAGATTTTTAACTTCTCTACAATACACCATTTAGGATGCACTGAAATATTCAGCTTATAAATATTTAAGAAAAGTATTCAGCATCTTGTATCTAGACCTAACATAACAGGTAATATATTTCTTTCCATTTTAGGAGGGCGGTGTCAGTGGTTTTCTCCATGCTTTTATTGCTGAAGTGTTTGCAATGGTGAGAGCTCACGTTGCAGCTCTAGGGGGGAATGCAGTTGTCTCCTACATAATGAAGCAGTGTGTTTTCATGGAGAATCCAAACAAAAATCAGGTAAATTAGGATGTGAAGTAACAGTGCTGTTGTGATTAGTATTATACAAGTGCACATTTGATGTATTTAAAAATCAGCAGCTCTGGAGAGCCATGTCTGCATAACGCTTCTGGATGTCTTGCCATAATGTTTGAAGAAGCCAAGAGACTTCTCGAACACCTGCCTTAAAACACAATTAGGAATATGCTTCAGAAATAACCAGATGGGTAAAAATACTGAGTTTACTAGAATGAAGTAAATTGCAGGAAACATTTGCACAGTAGTGCTGAACTTATGTATTTTTCCTGATGTTGCAGTGCATGATTTTTATCCAAACTCCTTGTGAAAATACCTGGAGTTGCTGATATAAAATGCTCCATTTTGTACATAAAGGTCAAAGCTTTATTAGTAACTACTAACAATTGAATATGATTGTTTTGGTAAATGGAATATGTTCAAAACAGTAGTGAAAGCAAGTACAGCTACCCAGATATTTAATTTGTGGTGTCTTACAGGACTCCATCTACATGTTTGATAGCACACAAGTGAGTGAATATAAAAGAAAATATGGCACAGACTGCGTCACTAATAAATTCTAATGATTTGTCTTTCTCCTGGTCCCCACTGACTTTTCTGTGTAGTTAGATCTAGCAGATATAAGTAAACATAAATATCCTATTGTTTAGTGTTTGGTAACTGTGTATTGTCTTTTTTTCCAGGCGCAGTGTTTAATAAATGTCAGTGGTGACGCTGTCATATTTGTCCGTGAGTCTGAGCTGGAAATGTTACCAGCACAGCCTTCTACAGCTGTTCCTCAGCCCACAAGTTCTGCAGGAGATGTCACAACATGAAGACAGAAAAAGTGAAATAGTCTCTGCCAAATATGAAGATTATTTAAAGTGTGGGAATGTTTAGGTTTGCATCTTCAAAATCAGTCTCCATAACATTCATAGCCAAAATCCAAGACAATCACCTTTTTTTGGGATTTTTTTTTTTGTGGTTTAACTTTCTGTAAGAGTCAGGGCAGTGTACTGGCAAGTGTGCTCTGGTTCTTTTGTTACAGTTCTGGGCTGCAGTGAAACCTAGGCAGCAGGTCAAGAACTGATAGGGGAGAGTGGATTAGAACAGCAGGAATCACATGGAACTGTGGAATTAAGCAAAAATTCCGTTGTATTTTTGAGCTGTTCAACAGGACCACAGTAAGTTGTAATTCAGTACCATTTCTGAGGTCGGGTGTCAAATGAGCTGACTCTCAGGTCGAGGTGGGAAGGAAGTGATTGTGTTAGCAGCCTTTGTCCATGGAGCGAGAGATTTGTGTCCAGGCTGAGGCAGGCTGGAGCCTGAATTTCCCTTAGATTGTAGAGTGTGAAGAGGAAAAAGCAGGACCAAAAAGTCACAGTTTGAATTTCTGCACACCAAAACTAATTTTTTTTTCCATTTTTCTTTTTTCTTTTTTTCCATTTTTTTTTTAATGTTGGTGGTTTTTGTTTTGTTTCTATGGACTGTTTGTGAACTGCTGGCTTATTTTTTTTTTATAATCATTACTATACAGCAGATGTTTGGGCTGGGTATTTGAGAGGCTTTTTTTTTGTTGTTGTTGTTGTTCTTTGTTTTTAAAAAGGTGCCAGACCACAGTGCTGTGTTCCTGGGCATGCCTATCATGGGGGGTGGAGGGGATGAACAAAAGGTTCCAAAGTGTGTTTGGTGCTATTAAATGATGTTCACTTCAATATTGACAAAACAAGTCTTTCTGTTATTTAAGGCTTTTTGGAAGAATTGTCCTGAGGTTCATTTTCTTAAGGCTTGAATGATCTCTTGCAAGGATGACATAAACTGTCCCCCAAAAGTCAGTTGTGCAGAGGTTGTTCTGCAGTCTCCTTCCCATTAAACATATGGGAAACGACTGGCTGATTGGAGACTGATTTATGTCTGTGACACTGGTTTCTGCAGGTTGGTTTTGTGTTTGGGGGTTTCTTTGGGGTTTCCTGTTTGGTTTTGTTCTTTTCCAGTACTGTAGCTGGGAAATGAAGGTACTGCAAAGAAAGGAAATTTGTCATTTCCAGGGAATGTCTGAAAGGTGGTGATATTTTAATGTAAAAAAAAGGCAAACTTTGATTTGAAGATGCATTCTTACTTAATTCCAACAATGTCATACATGGAACTTGAACAAAGA
Source organism: Lophotriccus pileatus (assembly GCA_035583135.1). Taxonomy (NCBI): domain Eukaryota; kingdom Metazoa; phylum Chordata; class Aves; order Passeriformes; family Tyrannidae; genus Lophotriccus; species Lophotriccus pileatus. Next base: position 72,550,661 of record JAWWES010000041.1, read on the forward strand.
TGTAAACTTGAATGTAAATATTCTGTTTAGTGTTGAAATTAAACAATGGCATGATTATTTGTTAAAACTAATTATTTCATTGTAAATGAGCATGAAAATCATTCTTGCACAATAAATTTCTTTATAAAATTTATTGCCTTTTTATATGTGTCATAGGTAAGTGTGTAATGATGTAAAACCTACTGAAGATGTCCCACCCTGATTCTCCTCAGAGGAACATTTTTTGTATAGAATGTTACAACATTATTTCTATCCTGGGCTGAAAATTGTATCCTTGGCTGCATCCAAAGCAGGGCCCCTCTGCTCTGGCACCTGCAGTGCTGCTTCCAGCTCTGGGGGGTCCCCAGCACAGTAAGGACAGTGACCCATTGGAGCAAATCCAGAGGAGGCCACCAAGGTGGTTAGAGGAATGGAGCACCTCTGCTATGAGGAAAGGCTGAGAGAATTGGGATTGTTCAACCTGGAGAAGACAAAGCTTTGGGGTGACCTAAATGGGGCTTTCCAGTACCTGGAGGGAGCCGTTGAGAGATGGAGAGGGCCTGGAGTGACAGGACAAGGTGAAATGGCTCCAAACGGAAAGATTTTGAGTAGGTTTAGATCAGATACTAGGAGAAAATTCCTTAGTGTGAGGCTGGTGAGGCACTGGAACAGGTTGCCCAAGGAAGTTGTGGCTGCCCCATCCCTGGAAGTGTCCAGGCTGGACACAGCTCTGAGCAGCATGGTCTAGTGGAAGGTGTGGAGAACCCCCAACACCCACCCCAACAACCCCAAAACACCCACCCCAACACCAGCCCCCCAACTGATGGACTTTGAGGTCCATTACAACCCCAACTATTCTATGATCCTACAGTACTGATATTTTGGAGAGTTAATTACCCTTTGTATCTGAAGTGTTTGAATTCGGTCCTTACCAGAACACGTCACTAACACACTTAATCAGCTTTCCAATTTCTGCAGCTGTTGCAACCAAAGCTGCCATGAATTAATTTGCCTGTGAACAGTTGCAGCTCTCTTGATTATTTTGCAAGGCAAATCTTGTTCCCCTTTGAAGCTGATGGCAGAATATCAATAACTTCAAAAGGTCTTGGATCTGGCACAGGAAGTTGTTTTCAGCGTAAGTATTCAGCATGAAATATCTGAAGTAGCACATTAAAGTAGCTGGGTTTGATTATTTTTCTTTTTGGGGGGTGGTGGTTGCTTCTATGGAAGCATTAATGTCATCTTTTCATTTCTAGCTGTTTAAAGGTCACAGTTTCCTGTAGTGTGTTTCATTAGATGTAGAGGAGGAGCTTTCTCATTTAGAAATTTTAATTCTTCTCCAATTATTACTTCAGAAATGACAAACAGGGGTTTTAACTATTACTAATTGGGATTTGACTTTTCTTAGTTTGTCCAGTTGGATAGATGTAACCTGTAGGAATTCGTACAATTAAGTTGCATTCATTGTTATTTATATTTCCCTGCAGTGCAAAAAAACCCCAAACAAACGAAAACAAAACAAACAAACAAAAAACAACAACAAAAAAAACCACCTGTGTGCAAGCAAACCTTGCTTTGTCAGGAATTTACACTGGGAATAGCTGCATTGTCTGTCTCAACCCAGGAGTTCTCATGCCCTCCTGCTGGGAGGGAAGGAGCGAGTGAGCAGCTGTGTGGTGCCTGGCTGCCTCCCAAGGGTTGATCCACAGCATTGCTGCTTTCTCTTGAGGAGCCCAAACATCATAGGGTAGAGGGAAAGTAGCCCTGTTCCTGTCTGCAGCCCTTGGAAGAACCACCAAGTTTGGGTTTAAAACCTTCATTTCAATATTGTGAACAAACTGGGTGGTTTTGTTAGAATGAAGTGGTAGCATCTGATGTAAAAATCTACCTTCTCCAAGCACGGCTTTACTTGCAGCAGCAAGGCTGGGTCTATGTCAGGCTTTCAGGGCTTGGAGAACTGTACCCTCCTCTGGAAAACAGTAGCAAAGTAGGGAAGAGCTTCTGCAGGTGATGCTGATGCTGCTGGTGCTGTTTGCTGTTTCTTTCCACATCTTTCTCTGACCACCACTAAGAGATGTGTAGTGCTTGCTGGGCTTGGAGGTGAACAGGAATAAACTTGAAGGGAGCTGTTGGCTTCATGATGGCTGGCTCAGTGCTTTAGGAATGCATCTTCTGGAATAACATCCCACTTTCTTTTTTCAGTTAGAAGCTTGTTTTCAGAGTTGGTTGGAAAATCTTCATTTTGCATTATTTATCCATGTTAACCTCCATGTTTATGAATTCTGATGCACACATGTGAAAGGTGCTAAGTGAGAGCAAATCTCTAGTGAATGGTGTGAGGTTGATTGTGGGTCCCCTCTTCCCAAGTGGAATCAAATCTTTTTTTCTTGGTGTTCAGTTGAAACGAGAATTTCTTAGGAGATAAATCCTAAGGCTCTGGTTCACTTTTTTCAGACTGGAAGGCAGCCCTGCACCTAGAGACTTACTGAGAGGCAGATACATGAAAAGAGAAGCAAGGCAGGTGCAGAAGATTACAAACAGTTGCAAAGAGTGAGACATCAATTACTGTGAAGTTTTGGGAGAGTTCTCAGTTCCCTTTGAGTGTTCAGATAAGGACGGAGGGAAGCTTTGATGACTGATCTGAGTAATAGAGTTTTCTTGGCGAGCACACTGGGAACAACTGTGCTGCTGCAGCATCCATGGATCTGTTGAGCCTTGGGCTGTGTGTCAAGAAAAGTTTTCTTGCTATGCAGAATTTGTTGTTTTGCTGGATAGGAGAAAGCTCAGCTTTGACTACTCTGCAATGCAGAAATGAAGCAAAAAACGATGAAGGGGCTTACTTGCCCTGTCTGCAGAAGAGTACCAGGCCCTGGAAGCACCAATAGATCTTACAGTCTGTACCTGGCTTCATCCCACCCTGCCCATGGCCCCATTTCAGCCCCTGGGACCACCTACCCCAGCAGTGCTGCAGCAGGGCTGGTCTCCAGCCCCCTCATCCCTGCCCTGCCCGGCCATGGACACTGCTGAGCTGGGCCGCTCCAGTGCCACCACCTGCCCTGTGCCCTGCCCTGCCACCTCGGGGAGCCCCCATCGCTCCTGGGGGCCTGGGCAGCAGTGAGACACAGGGGTACGAACGGGGTTTGAAGATGTAGACTGACACAATAGCTTAACTACTGAATCATCCTCCATGTTAAAACTATTAAAACTGGCATAGCTTACATCAGTTGTGGTAAATCTGACACACCAAAGGTTTCCAGTGGCAGAAAAGGGCTCTGATTTCCTGGGGCTCTCTTCCAGGCACAGGCTGGCTTCCTTCTCAGGTTTTCGAGAAGTCAGTGGTGTAAACTCTGCCTGGGATGAGAGCAAGGCAGGCTGCTGCTCCTCATTGTACAACAACCCCAGCAGGTACCACTTCTCACGGGTAATGCCTCCAGTGTTTCACAGAATCGGTTGGTGTCATTTCTCTGCTTCACAGCTGAAGTAACAGAGACAGAGAGGTGTGAGGGAACGTGCCAAGGCCATGCTGGGGACCAGTGGGAGAAGCCGGTCTTTCTCCAGGCATCAAAACGCCCTCCCTGTGAGTATAGTGTGACAAATGACAATCAGCCAGACACAAATCTGTGTGCTGCTGGGTCTGCTGTTATTGTACCCACATCATGAACATGTCAGCACCAATATAGCTGGATTTAATGAACTTGGATAATAATTTACTGCGTGTATCAGTCAATGAGCAAATTCCTGAGTGAAAGATGGAGTCTGACGTTTTTTTCTTTAATTTTGGGAAACAGAAGTAACATTTCAATTCATTTTACATGTTTTTAGTATGAACATGAACACTCACATTAAATGATGCTTTTATTTTTGTGGCAAAAGCATTTCCATTAATGTGTACTGCTATTTAAACTTAAACTGTAGGAAGAAGAGGCACTCGGGTGATATTCCAGTTTTGGTTTAATTTTCTTAAAATCAGATGTCTATAACACTTCAATTACGGAGAACCTTTGCCTGGAAACCTTGTGAGATTTTTGGAAATGTCAGAGTAATTACAACCTTGTGAACAGAATATTGACACCTAAAGAGCTCTTAAATTTTGAGGAAGTGCAACAGAGAGCCTGGGAAGATTTGCAGAGATGCCATTATCTCCTGGCATGCACTCTGGAAGCCAGAGGAGCAAGTGAAAGCACTTAGAGACTGCAACCCTTCATCTTCTTGCCTTCCTTCTCTGCCCAGTCTATCCATATCATTCCGGCACCTTCCCTTCCTGGGATCTTGTCCTGGGCTGCACTTCCCATTTCCATTCCTCCTCTCCCTGCCCTGTCTCTGGAGAGTTTGGTCAACCACAAGTAGGCAACAACACACGCACTTACCTTCTGCATTTGCTCAGCATGGAGGAGAAGGGGCTGCTGTGTTTGAAATGGGCAGTGGCAGGTTCTGTTCACACCTCTCGCAGGACAGCAGACCTGTCTGCATCGCAGAGCTGTAATTCAATTGCCAAGCTTTTACTGAAATTGATGATCTATTTATGCTTTGGGCTCAGTCCAAGTGCAGCTCTCAGTCCAGGTGCTGTTTGCATGAGAGCAAATGGCTGAGAGAAGGTGAAATGAAGAGTCACTTGCTATTAAATTGTCATAACGTCCTTCCTCTGTCTTCCCTGGTGCTCAGCTCCTGCCCTTGCACTGCGTACTGCCAGCTTCGTCACCAATTTACTCTGTCAGCTGGAGTGCTGTGTGCAGAGTGATCAGAGCACGCTGGTCTGGAGGGATCTCTTGTTTGTGTCAGAAACCTGCAAACAGGCTTTTAAATTGTCACTTCGATTTTACATAGATCAGCTGTTAATCTCACCCGGAGGCCATGGGAAGGGAATGAAATTCAGCAACGATGTGTTCTCGCCGTCATTTCTTGTTGACAGTGTTGGAGCACTATTTGTTGAAGGTGAAATGCTCTTGTGTGTCTGAAACCACTGATGGTTTTGACTCTCTCCACAACGAGCAGCAGGCAAATCTGCAGGCCATCCCACAGCCCAGAAGAGTTCGGTGTTGCTGGATTATTTCCTTATTGCCTCTGCAGAAGAAAGGCTGAGATAAAGAAGGGAAAGTCAGGTGTTGGGATAGATAAAAGAAAGTAATGTGGGCAGGAGACACAAGGAAAGAACATAACAGGAAGTTGAGTGTCTACCAGCAAAAAATTACAGGAAGGAAAATAGGTAATTGGAGACACAGATGAATGATGACTCCCCAACCAAAATGAGCAAGAAATACTGAAAATAAAGTAGGATTATGTGTTATTTCAGCAGTTGCTACAGTAATGTCTTGCTCTTACGTGAAACTTTTTATTATTAGGACTTGAATCCTGCTGCCAAGATATGTCCAGATTTACAGTGAGGGACAATAAGACTGACCCACGGGAATCAACTTTTTGAATCCCACTTTGGGAGTTACAGTGTTTCACCACAGTCACCATGTTTCATGACCTACGTTTACTGCAGTGAAAAGCAGGACTGATGGTCTGAGGTGTTGCAGTTCTACGCTTGGGATTCACAGTCTCAGTGAGTTAATTGCCACAGAACAAAGTTCAGTTCTCTGCCTTTTTGTCTTGGAGAAGGTCTCTGTCACTCCAGAGTGTGGAAAGACCAGAAAACATGATCTGTGAGGAAAGGTTGAGTCAGCTGGAGCAAAATAATGCCCTGGCTACCATCTTCAGGGGCTGCTTCCTACACCTGCAGCAGGCAGCAGCAGAAGGATGGCCTTGAGGCAGAAGAGGAAAGGTTCAGGCTACACACACAGGTTTGCAGTCATGAGGAGCAGGAAGCACTGACTTATTGCCCAGGGAGATTGGCATCACCCTCCATCAAATGCCTAGGAGAGGTGGGCAGATGAGCATCTCTTAGCACTTGCATGTGTGCCTCTGAGCAGGAGGTGAACTGTATGACTTCCCAAGATCCTTATTCCTCCTATGGATTTACATGGATTCAGTTTTGAACTGAGAAAAAGATCCACCTTCCCAAGTACTTGGGTCTGGCCTGAGCAGCTCCTCCTAACCCATGTTCTGGGAACTTCCAGGCAGGAAACAACAAACTTAATTATACCTGGGGAGAAACAGACATTGCTTTTTACAGTTGCCTTTCCTATAAATAAACTGATATTATTTTAATAGTGTAATTAGAGTGGCATGAAATCCAATGTAGTTGTTGTTCCCTTACTAGGAAGAAAGCTTTATTATGATTTGTCTGAACTTATCATAGAGTTTAGATTCAAAAAAATGCAACCAGGCCCCTCAAAAACAAAAGGGGTTTGTACTACCGCAATTAAATTAGTGTCCAAATTACTTATGTTAAATTGGAATGTGAAAATAGCCTGGACAGAAGTTTGCTCAGATCCCAGCGATAATGATCATTCAAATACATGTGCATAAATTTAACCTGATATTCTGCAATAAAACAGTTGCATTGACTCATTTAATTTAATGAACCACAAAGTCGTTAGTTTTTGCAATTAAAAAGGTGTATGGGACAAGCCACTGGTCTCCCAAGCGTCCTGGCTGTACTTTAGAGACAAATTTGACAGGAAATGATCTGAGACTTTTCAAAGCAGTTGTCCAAGCCAGTAAGAATCTGACATTAGAGCTTTTGAGTGATTAATGAGTTCAGTGGGTTAACCACAGATTTGTTTGATATCAAACAGCCAGTCTGTGAAAGATACTAACAGTGTGTCATTAATTTCTCTGCAGCTCATTCTATTGCAAACTTGCATTGCCAACTGTTCTCAAATACCTACTGTAAAGTGAGTCTAGTGCAGAATGTGTGTTGAATCCTGTCAGTTGCTTGTGTGATCAGTTTGCTTCCTGTGAAGCCCTCAGGTGAGGTTTTTTTGACAGCATTTAAGAGCATAGTTCAAGCCCAGTCAATAAAACACGGGGGTACAAGCTACAGAACAATGTAGAACTCAGAAGGAAATAAGGGAGGCCATATGGGAGGTTCGAGTTAAAAGGATGTTGCAACTGGGCAAATACAAAACAAGGTATGTGGGTTTGGTAACCTGTTTTGTTTAGAAGTTTGCTCAAAATGACCGGTGTCGCATTTTCCTGTGAGAGCTTTAAGGAAAACAGAATAAATACTTCGCAAGAAATAACAGGAAAGTTAAAAGATGGTATTTAAAGAGGAGAACAGCCTGAGTGTTGCTCTTCCTTTGTGGAGTAATTGTCCACAGAATGTAAGCACTGAGGAGCAGTTTTTCCACTGTCTTCCCTGGTTTCATCTGGGATAGAGTTACCAGTGGTATGGAGGAATGAAGGAGTGGTTGCTGGTACTTTGTTGTTGGCTGGGGTTAAACCACGACACTGTCTTGTGATGCTACTTGAGAAGGAAAAAAAAATGTACACTCCGATGACAACCAAAGATATTTTTGGCTGGCTAGACACAGATTTAATTCATGTGATTTGCCTGAATGGTATAATTATGATATTAATTTTCATCATGTTGCTTAAATACAAATGCAAGTGCCAGAAACAGAAGACTGAATTGGCAGCCAATGAAATGCAGTTAACACACAGGAAATATTTCAGACTAAAGTAATTTACAGATTATGAGAATGAGTGGGAGTTAAGCAGCAAGAGAGAAGGAAAATATGATATATGGAGATGACAAGAAATCAAATGAAATACAAGTTTCACTTGTATTGCGTTTTAACAGGTCTGCTTACTCTCCTCCCAAGAAAATCTCATATCATATTAGCCCTGACAACCTTATTGATGGGGAATTCAAATATTTTTGACCATTCTCTGGCATAATGTCCAAAAAAATTCTTCAGTTGCTAAAAATCCTACTGTTGTAGGTAAGTGGGGATTTTTCAAAACCGTTTTAAGACCAATGAATTAGTGAAAAGAATGTAGAGTCATTCAAGGGATGGATAGAAGCATGTATGGCTGGAACAAAGAGGGGAAACACCCAAGCACTGATACAGCTTCTGAGTAGTGAGATTTTAGCTGTTAACCTTCAAACATCTACAAAAGATTGGAGAATTATTATTCGTGGGACTAAGGAAACTTCTGAAAATTAACTCTCAGTCTTAGATGGATGAGGCAGTGAAATATTCATAAAGTCTCTTTTCTTCCTTGACTTTCCAGTTTATCAAGGGATGTAATTCTTTCCTGCTGTTCCTCTCTAGTGAGACCCCACCTGCAGTGCTGCATTCAACTCTGGGGGACCCAGCGCAGGGGTCCTATTGGAGCGAGTCCAGAGGAGGCCACCAAGGTGATCAGAGGGATGGAGCTCCTCTCCTGTGAGGAAAGGCTGAGAGAGTTGCGATTGTTCATCCTGGAAAACAGGAACCTTCAGCATGAACTAACTGCATCCTTCCAGTATCTGAAGGGAGACTACAAGAAAGGTGGAGAGAGGTTATTTACAAGGGCCTGGAGTGACAGGACAAGGCTTCAAACTGAGAGAGAGTAGGTTAGATTAGATTGTAGAAAGTAATTCTTCCCTGTAAGGGTGGTGAGACACTGGAACAGGTTGCCCAGAGAAGCTGTGGCTGCCCCATTCCTGGGATGTTCAAGGCCAGGTTGGATGGGGCTCTGAACAACCTAGTCTAGTCTAAGGTGTCCCTGCCCATGGCAGGGGTGTTGGAACTGGATGAGCTTTAAGGTCTCTTCCAACCCAAACCATTCTGTGATTCCATGATTCTGTGATTCTATCAAATATATTTGTGTTATTTCTGGATCCATATAATGATAACACCTATGAAAATAACTGAGCATGTGCAAACATATTGATGCTGTGGGAATTCTTACCTAAAGATGCAAAAATACGCAGCTGACTTCATGATTTTTATCTAACTGTCAGAAACTTCTAGCTAATGTTTGGAGATGACCCAGCAACTACTCAAGATGAACAACTGGATGTTCCTTAAAGGGGAATGGGGACAAAACATGCTACTCCAGAAAAACAGATTAGAAAATTTAAGGAAGACACTGGAAATTAAACACTGATCTGATACAGAGATAACACAGAAGCCAATAAAACATCGAGTCACTGATATCATGGTAATTACATTATTTTTGAAATGTTTAAACTTATGCTTGGGTTAATTCCTATCTTGTTAGAAAATTGAGTTAAATGAATAGGTTTGTATGCTGCTTCTTAACAGACCCACTGAAAATCAGTTTAAACTCTGTAAGCTCCTCAATTGTTTTTTTCCATCCTGTAACAAAAGTTTCAGTTTCCTGTGAAATTAAGTAATACACTTGGTAGAATTTGGTCTACAAGATCCTTGTTTTATTAGAAAGGATGATGGGTAGTCAGCTCAGAAATGTCTTCCTGAGTTTTTCTGGATTCAATACACTCTGCCTATTGTTTTATAATGGTATTTTAGAGCTACTGTGAATCATTTGAGTTGTGAGTAATTAGCCCCTCTGGAAATCTTGCTCCTGAGGATGTCTCATGTTGAATAATCATAAAATGAATCACTGGAATTAGACATGGGAATATTTTGAGCTGATCACCCAAAAATTTGGAGTCATTGTTTGAACAGATACTGACTCAAAACCCGAGTGTATCTGCTCCTGCAATCTGTGTCATGCAGAAAAAGAAACAATATTTGAATTAATCTAGATGGCACCCAAGGCAGAGAAGCAAAGGCCACAGTTAAATCCTAGGACTGACATTTTTCCAGACTGCAGCCCTTATCTATGCTACAAACTTAGCAATCATAAAGCCTCCGTCCCCAAAGAATAGAGCATCCTTTGTTACATGATTATGTGCTGATGCAAAGCAGCACTTGCAGAAGTACTCAGCTGTTCTTCCACACTCATTTCCTCTTCATCCTCCAGTAACTAACTTACCTTTGTAAAACTACAAACATACATATGTACAAACATACCTACAAACTACGAACAAAGCTCCCAACTTTCCTTCTGAGGGTTTATCTGCTTATTCAATCCCCGTTCCTCTTCAAGGAACAACCAGTTGTGCCTCTTGAGTAGTTGCTGGGTTATCTCCAAACATTACCTAGAATTTTTTGATTTTAATAAAAATCATGAAGTCATATTCAACATGTGAACAAAGCTCCCAATTTTCCATGTGAGGACTTATCTGCTTATTAAGCATTTATGGATTTTGAAAATCTGCAGAAGAAAAAAAAAAAAAAAAGCAGACCTTGCAAGATCTTTGACATTTATAATTATTATAACTGCAAAACACAGCACATTATTTGTTCCAATAATAGGTCTCTGCGGCAATAGAGTGTTTGCCCCTCCTCCAGGTCTCAGCTGTGGGAAGTATTTTGACAGTTGGATCCACAGTGTGTAAGTACATGTGGGCAGAGCTATGTTTTCTTTTTGCTGCTGAAGAGAGACTTTCAAGTTTGCCACAATTCTCGGGCATTTGAGCACATTTTCCTACTAAAATCCTTTCTTACGCTCTCCTTCCCTACCGAGGGAGGGAAGTTGTTGATATCCACATTTGTGTTTAGTAGTATCACTCTCTGAAAATGCTTCCTCTGCTATTAGTGGGACACTGCAATGTCAGATACAGCTTACTGTCACAAAAGTGTGACAGCTGGGACTGTAAGATAAAATTCCCCTCTCAGCCTGGAGCCAGTGAGTCGCCTGCGCACCCCTTCTGTCTCTCAGGCCCCTTTGGAGGCTGCCAGCTCAGGCACCGAGCTTGTCTTGGGCCTTTCCAAGGGCAGGTTCCATCCATTATGCTCTAAATCATGACCCCTGGAATGGGGAGAGCACCCTAGCAACCTAGTATTGGAATAAATACCTCCCTGACAGACCTTTCCTCTCGTTTGGGAACAGAAAGCAGATGATGATGTGCGCTGGCATCCCACACAGGTACCACCAAACCATCACTGCGGGATGTGTGAAAGCTCCTGGTTACACTCATGACCTAAAAACAGAATTCAAATCTAAACCCAGTTCAAACATAGAAGAAGCTGAAGGCAAGAATCTGGAAAATCCAGTATCAGCTTGGAGAAATCCACCCTCCATCTTGCGAACCATGGACTCTCTGTTCACTTGAAGTCACAGGCTCCTTTGCTTTTATACTCTTCAGAGTACAGGCAGCTACTGTTTGAGGTGTTTTAATTTCCATTTCCCTCTCTGAAGACTCAGTTCTAGAGAGAGATACCCATCTCTTTTTTTGCCTCTCAGTTTGTGGTTATGGTGGCTATAAATAGTAGCTTTCACTGCAATTTAGAGCTTCCTCGTGTCCTGACATGAAGAAGCTTCGTGGTTTCATGCAGTTTGTTTAAATGACCTACATTTCAAAGCTTTTCCAAACACTGATGGGTTGGGAATCTCATGAACACAGACTTTCCTGTGGTGATTGAGCAATTGTGTCTGCCCTGCTGCAACCGAGGAACATGGAAAAGAGGGAAGATGGAAGTTCAGTTAACTTTGTCAGTCCACTTTGTCTTTCTGTTGTCTTTTTCTAAGCTATTTATGGTAGGTATTAATATGCAGACCTTATGGATAGTCATTTCTCTCCCTTTTTGTAGCTCAGGCTGAGTATGGCAGTCAGGAGAAAGAGACACTGTATTCACTTGTGGAACAGATTTTACATGGCACTTCGCTAGGCATTTTTTTGCCAGCATTTTTTCGAGAATATTAGGTCTGTTTGAATCTTCTGTTTGAACCTGCAAGTCTGCAAAAGACATTACTATGCAGGTAAGGACTTTGCTTATTGTAATAATTGATTTTTGAATTACACTCAATAATGTGTTTTCTCAATTGGCTTGACTTTCAGACTCTATGTTTTACATCCCAACCTATGATTTGGCCCTTCCAGTTCAGCAGAAATCATGTTAATGATGGTAAAATTGCACTTGCCATCATGGTCTAAGGGGACACATTAACAGATGACTGATTAATTTCAAGTCAAAATTTTTGTTCTTTGCTTCATTTCTGACATACCATCAATTTTATGTTACCCTTTCTATGCCCCCCCCAAAATTATTCTTTGTGCAACAGTGTTAAAATATAATAAACTGATAATGTCATATTTCCCACAAAGGGAATAGGGAGGTTGAAAAGTATGTTGAGTCTCCAAAAAAAGAAAGAGCTTTGTTGATATTTATGTTCCCAGCCAGCTTATGTTATCTATTAGACTCTGCCCCACCAGCTGTTTGAATTAATGACTTGTGAAACTTTCCTTCTAGATGACAGACATCACAGTGTGATGTTTAGTAAGACAAAGTCACCCATCTCCCGTGTCTCTTCTTAGACAGAAAACTGTTATTTCCTTGCCTTTCAAACGGTTTGCAGAACTAAGCTTGAAACAGGATGATCCCACAACATTTGTATTTGAAAGGATTCACATTTGAATAAGTAACTTGAAAAAAGTAAGCATGATGAAGCTCCAGAGCTAAAGATGTCTGTGTGTCCAGAGTCCATGTACCATGGGTAGCACTGGTGGGATCACATTGACTGACAGCTGTGAAGGAGCTGCTGTGGTCTGGGATGCAAAGTATGGGTGAAGTTCAGCAGAGGAATGTGCAGGTTGGTCCCAAGTCCTTGATCACTTAAGTTTTTAGTGACAGTGTTGACATCCTCTTTGGGGGATATTGCAGATGCCTGTGGGAGTCTGCCCATCCCTGGAAACCACGTAACTCACTGTGTGCAAGTCCGTGTACCCAGGCAGCCCAGAAACCAACAGTGTCCTGGGCTGTACCCAAAGCAACGTGGCCAGCAGGTGAGGAGGGGACTCTGCCCCTCTGCTCTGCTCTGGTGAGACCCCACCTGCAGAGCTGCATCCAGCCCTGGGGTCCTCAGCACGGGAAGGACAAGGACCTGTTGGAGCAAGTCCAGAGGAGGCTACCAAGATGATCAGAGAGATGGTGAAGGAAAGGGAGAGGGTCACAGATATCCTTGCTGAACCTTCTTTTTAAACACATCTCTACCATCACCTTTTCCAGGGGGGACAACTGAACAAATCACATCATCTGGATCTACTGTTAATTCTCAGCTGATCTCGGAAGTGAAGGAGCTTCCTGATGCCTCACACACATTCATATGCTTCTCCTAATAAGAACTTAAGGATCATTTGTTATAGGAAGAAAAGATACAGCAACAATGTTAACAAGCTTCTCCCTCTCCACTGCTTTTTTCCCATCCACTTCATCCTATTCTAGAGGGATTACTTCTTGCGAGACCAAATTTATTATGTCCCACTCTGTATCAGAGACGACCTTCTCATGAACAGGATTCTTAAACAACACTAAATTATGAATGATGGCTTCCTGACAGCAAACTGCTCAGATCGAAACTTCAGCAAATGTCAGACATGAGGTCAGCATCCGCTTGAGTCCCCGAGGAAAAGGAACTACACCAACAAGGGAAGAGCCTGCTTGCTTCAGAGATGTGCTTGGAGTCTGTGTGCATGTGTATGTACATGTTCCATTGCTCCACTTATATTCACTTCATTTCCTTTATAAGTGGTGCATAATACAATAGGATCCCTCTAGCCACAATACATTTGGCATGACAGTTCTAGTGCATAGAATCATAGAATGGTTTGGGTTGGAAGGGACCTTAAACATCACTCAGTTCCATGGGCAGGTTTCCACTAGACCAGGTTGCTCAGAGCCCCATCCAACCTTGCCTTGAACACTTCCAGGGATGGAGCAGGCACAATTTCCCTGGGCAACCTGTGCCAGTGCCCTCCACCCTCACAGTAAAGAATTTCTTCCATATATTTAACTTTTAATTTCAATCTTACAATTTGAATATTAATTTGGTATTGTAGCTATAATTTTCCCCTCCAAAAGGATTATATAAAACCGTCTGTCATATCAGTGGCTTAAAATGCTTTCTCAGTGAGAATACACATTTGCTGGTGCTTTTAACAGAGATGCAGAGTAAATTCTGATAGGGAGAAGCATATAGGGAATTTGCCAACAGATCTTTTTACAGGCAACTGTGTGTCCATTCATGGAGTTCACAGTGTTTATGTTATTCTTACAGATGTAGATTCAGATCCCAGTTTTTTTAACTGTGACAACAGGAGGAATGCAGAGAAATCAGCTCGTTCACAGGCAACACCACACAAAAGCTGGCCTACAATAATAGCTCAGACAGGCGATGATTTCTGAACATTTTGCTGCTGTACACTGGGTCAAAAACCACAGCACTGAGGATTTATGGCAGTGGGGAATACGAGCTGGTGTTAGTTACAGAATACCTACTTTTTTTCAGCTTCCTTCTCTCTTAGAAAACAAACCCAACCTTCACGTGGACTCTGCTAATGGAGCATGAAATACTTCCAGAGCTGATGGCATGGTGTAGAGCAAGGAATTTTAGTCAGGTGGTAACTGAGCACATTCGGAAGACAATGGATTTACCAGGTATATGGCATGATAACAATTTCATCAGCTAAAAGGATGCCATAGCCTGAAAGCTGATTCCAATGCAACTCCTCTGCTAAATTCTGAGGAGAGGAAAGTGCGTGGGATGCTAAAGTGAAGGGGGAATCCCTGTTATTTTGGAAGTGAGAGAGCTGAAACAGAGTGGTGCCTGTAGGAGTACAGATTCTCCAAATGAAAGCAGGCAAAACCTGGATTTTTTTGAAGGATGCAGCTCTGATCTTCGTGTGTGTTTTGGCCTGGGAGCAAGGGAAAGAGAACTGGATTCTAACGCTTGAGAAAGGTGTTGGCTGAGCAGAGTGTCAGCTCCACCCGCAGGGGCAGGAGGGGAGTGCAGTAGGGAACAGAGGGGATTTTGCCGGTGCTCTTTGGAGGGAAACCGGGAAAGTCACACCACCGCGTTTTCTTTCTGATCAGTGGATAGTCACACTATTTCTTCTGAGCGTTTAGGAGACATGTTATTTCGTGCTCTCAGTTGTTGCTTTCCTCTATGATGCTTTTTAAAGGCACTTCTCAAGAACAACTCAAACATTTTTTTTAATTTTTTTTTTTTTTTTTTTCTGTAGAGGATGGACCCTGCTCAGGATACCTGTCCCTTCTGGCTGGGGATCTAACTTGGAACCAAACTAATGCAGGTGAGTCGAAATCTTGCTACTCAGTTCTCACTAAAATGGAGTTCAGCAGAGTAGGATCACACATGAATATCAATTTTCTGCTTTGATTTCAAGACATGGGTTGTTGATCACTACATCTATAAATCTTCTCCGCAACTGCAAAGTGTCACTGAGGTACTTCAGACTATTTGCTTGTAAACAAGATTCATTTTTGGCAGTTTATTCTTGCCCTCTGTTTAGTCTCCACCTGAAGCTGTCATCCTCAGCAAAAAGCACTGGTGCACTTCTCTTCAGGGCTCACTGATGGAGGGAAAGGACAGCAACTGATAACGCTGCCTAGAAACAGATTTGACTCTAGAGTAAAAAACCTGGGTTTGAGCTTGTCTTGGTGAATCTGTAATTCCCACCTGTGCAAGAGCAGAACAAGGCCAGGCATTTTCAGTTCCCCATGGCAAGCCAGTAGCAACATAACAAGCTCTGCCTCATCTCTGTCTTGATGCATCCAGCTCCTTGCGGGCAGCAGGCAGGACACGGTGACGGCACTAGACAGACCATGGACTGTTATGAATTCAGTGAACAGCCTAGGGGCTTCATGCTGAAATAGATTTGGAAAAAGGAGAGGAAAGGCTTAGGAATAACTCACAAATAAAAGATATCCCAAAAATATTGTGTGTATTGGTTGTATTTTAACTCGGTTCGTTGCAAGCAGTTTGGACGGTGAAAGAATAAGTTGTTCCTACTTTTTCTTGTTCTTTTCCTCTTTCTGGTTTCCCAAGCAACACTGAACCTCTAGTTTGTTTCTCTTCTCAATTAAAGGTGAGTAAAGATCAGGATTTAATTTGGGATACAGTTTTGTACGTTTCAAGACCTATTAATTTTTTTAATTTATTATGAGCCTAGCTAACTATGTTTTGAATTAGTCTCCAGAGATTTAATGGTTCATTTTTGATAGAGGTGACTGAACACATTTTGGCTTGTTTTGCTGTTGGTAAATAGTTTCTTCCCCAAAATGAAAATATTTATCCTGCTCTAAATATTTTCTTTCCAGAGGTTAACCAAAATGCCTTGCTCAGTTTCATTTCTCATTTTTGTCCAGAGAAAACAGCTATAATGCACTAGGCAGCTCTAGCATATCAGATATGAATGGAAAGAATATTTCTTATAAATTACATGTTTCTCACACTTTTGTGTTAATTAGATATCATGATGTTAATGAACTGTTTGTCAGTGTATATTTCTACATTTCAACACACTATGAAAGGGAACGTTTTTCCTTCTCTCAAATACTGAAAGTGCATTGAGCTTTCCAAGTTTGTTTTTTTTACTGAGGACTAAGTAGTATCTGTTGGGATCTCTAGCTGTAAATGCTGTTTAAACATCCAGCTAGTATTTATGATTATTTTATTGCTGCCTCATGGCCAGGAGATGCTAAACAAACTGTGACAAACTTTCTTCTTGTTTTTCTTCGTTCACCCAATTTTTTTTTCAAAGTTTCCTTCAATCATTAATGCAGGGGAAGGTTAAGACATTTGCAGAAAGAGCTGTAGGATTTGGGGTTGTCTGTTTTCAAGCTCAGAATTTGTTTGACCAAATCTCGAATTGCTTTGGTTAGAATCTTGACCCATGGATTATTCTTTTGCCACCCTTTGTTAGGTGACTAATAGCAGCTGTTCATCACTGCTCCAGACAATTTTAGCAGATGAATACAGTTTTACTTCCCCTCCATCACCCACCATGATCAACATATCCCTGCAAAATGTTCTGTGCTGACATGCCTTGAGTCACGCTAATCCTTGTCTGTCAAGGCTGTAAACATGTCCTTGCTACCTTGAGTCTCCCAAGTTTTGAGTGTTCAAATCCATTGCTTAGTTATCACTCAGTCCTGAAAGTGCCCAAATTAGCCAAGTCTCCATGTGCTGAAAAATCTGGAAAGGAGCTGGCTACTAACTCACATAAAACTCTTTCTTAGGGTTATGTGGGAGTCTGCAGCATTTCTCACTGGGTCTGGAAGGTGTCTGGAGATGCTGAACACACACTGATGGTACCAGCCTGGGCTGAATCTGCCTTTTATGCCAGGAAGTAGAGACGGGCTCTGAAACTGGGGACTGCCTATGAGATTCTCACTGAGAGGAGATGAACATGTCTACCATGTTTCAACCTACCTGATTACCACAGAGAGGTGCTTTCTAGTTCTGGAATCACTCTGTTGGCATAAAATGATCACACTCTGCTGATATAGGAGGGCTGAAGACCACTCATGTGTCATTCTCATCCTGGCAGGCAGGTGATGGGTTCCTGATGGGAAGCCTGAGCTGGGCATTGCTGTAGGTATGCAAGGCTCACGCTGCTGCTCCTTGGCTTTTGGGCGGGTTCTCTATCAACTCTCCCAAGCTCTGGGCACTTCAGCCATAACCTCAGCCGCTCCCCTCTTCACCATTTCCATAGTCCTCCTTTGGACACTCTCCAATAGCTTTATATCTGACCTATATTGTGTTGCCCAAACTGAACACAGCACTGGAGATAAGCCACAGCAGCGCAGAGCAGAGTGAGACAATCATCTCCTTCAGCTGGCCGGAGATGCTGCACACACACTGATACAAAGCTGCTGCTTTGGGAACGGCGCTGCTGGCTGGGGTACGCTCTGCTTTTGGGTTTGCTGAACACACCCCTCCTCACTCCGAGTTTGCAACGTTCTCCAAAAAAAACCCCAAACAAAACCAAAACAAAAAAACCCTTAATCCAACATTTCTGCGCGTACTTCGCAGAGGATGTACTTTGTGCAGAATGCACTTTGACTGGCGAGGTGATCCCGGTTCTGGGGCTCCTTGGCTTGACCCCGGGGGATCCCCAGGCAGGGAGCGCTCGGGGCGCTCCGCGGGGAGTCACGAGAGGAACGGAGGGAGCGATGCAGGAGGCCGGGCGGGGGTCCGTGCCCGCCAGGGCGCGCTGGAGATCGGCGCGGCCGGTGCTGGGGGAAAAAGACCAGCGCCGGGAGAGAGGGAGGGTCGGTGTGTGCCGGGGCAGAGAGACCAGCGCCGGGAGGGAGGGAGGGTCGGTGTGTGCCGGGGCAGAGAGACCAGCGCCGGGAGGGAGGGAGGGAGGGAGGGTCGCTGTGTGCCGGCGGCGCTGCCGGAGTGGGACCTCCCTCCCTCTTTCTCCCCCTCGTCCCCTCCCTTCGCTCCGCTCGCCCGGTGCCCGCGGGTCGAGCGGGAGCAGCCGCGGCGCCGGAACAGATCCCCGCAGCACTCGGGTCTCTGGCGCCGCTCCCCTCCCTCTGTTCCCCCCCCCCCGCCGCGTCTGGGGGGCGGGCGGAGGGGCCGGGACACCCCCCGGGCCGGGGCGGGGTGGAAATTTACCGGGTCCGTCCTTAGCGAAGAAGCGAGCGAGGAGCTCGGCGGGAGGCGGAGGGAGGGCGGGGATCGGCGGAGCATCGTCTGGCGGGGAACGCGAGGGACCAAATGACTGTGAGGACGGGCGGCAGCCGCCACCGCCGAGACAGGAGCGAGCCGCGGCGCAGCGGCAGCAGCGCCGGCAGCAGCCCCAACCCCCCGGCCGGCTGGGCGGCGATGGCGGCGGGCGGCCCGCCGGGCTCGGGGCGCGGGCGGCGGCGGGGCTGAGCTGAGCCGAGCCGGGCTGAGCCGAGCCGGGCTGAGCCCGCGGGCGCCGCATGGCGCGGGCCTGATGCCGGAGCGCGGCCCGGAGCCGCGGCAGTGCTGCGGGAGGAGGATGAGGATGGCAGGGCTGCCGTGGAAGTGGCCGCGCACCCGCCTGCCCGTGGGCGCCAGCGCCCTGGGCGTCTTCGTCCTCTGCTGGCTCTACGTCTTCCCCGTGTACCGGCTGCCCGACGAGAAGGAGATCGTGCAGGGGGTGCTGCTGCAGCAGGGCAAGGCGTGGAGGAGGAACCAGACTGCGGTCGCCCTGTTCAGGTACCGCCGTGCGCGGCCCAAGGGCAGCGGGGACGGGCGCGGAGCCGCGGGCAGGCGGGTGGCCGCCGGAGCCCTCCCGGGCGCCCTCCCCGCCCCGCCGAACCCCAAACTTTACTCTTTCCTCCCCGACCCTTTGTTTTTTTTCCCAGCCCTGCCTGCCCCTCTTGCCCAGCAAAACTTTTTTGGGGGTGGCTCCGTTTGCTGCGGGGAGGAGAAGGGGCTCGGCGCGGGGGATGGAGGCTTATCCTAGCGGGAATGCCTTTCCAAGGGGGCTAAGATTTCCGAGGCTTGCGGCGTTGCCCGCACAATAGGATGCTTCTCGCTTCCCGGATAGCAGCTGCACCGGCAGTCCCTGTGGCTGCTAACAAAGCCCGGGGCTGGGAGCCCGGCTTCCTTCAGAGATGGGCACTGCCAGGTTTCTGCCAGGGAAAGCTCGGTTTGTGGAGCTCCCTGGGATTCGTAAGGGAAGGTTTGCGTGAATGTCCTTTCGTGTCAGCGTCCCCGCTCCGAGGAGCAGTTGAGAAGCACCGCGCTGGTCCTTGACTCTGCGGTTTATTATAGAAACCACGTGAAAAGGCACCTTTTTTTCTCTTTTCTTTTGACGTGGCTGGGAAATGGCGATAATCCTTGGAGCCCATTTCACCTTGCCCAGCTGCACAGGAGAGGAGGAATGTTGCAGTCAGGGTGCCGCTGATAGCGGTGGAGAACCGGGTCGCTGCAGCGGGGAGGATTTTTTTGAATGGCCCTGCCTTAAAAGCATGTGCAGTAGGGATTCTCATCCTCGCAAAATTTTCACGTGTCTGGGTGAAATGCGCACAATTAAAAGAGAGGCGGATTTCCCTCCTCTTCCCGGGGGCAAGCTGAGGTTTCTCCCTTTCCTTCGAGTACAAAATTAGCAGAGTAAGTGGTAAACCGGAAAACAAACAAACAACCCCCCCAAAAAGCCCCTCCCAGCCCTCTTCAGTAAAAGCTAGAATGAATCAGATCCAAATTCCAAGGGCCTTATTGCCCCTTTTTAATTTTTTTCTTTGTTTTTAAGTGATGTACAGTTTGATGTTCTTAAGTATTTTTTTGAACCTATTTGCATTAGCCATGGTCGGGAGCCGACATGTGATTGCTTAATATCTTGCCTGCTGGGATAACAGAAACTTTACCGTTCTTCCAAGACTGCAGGAGTCATACACAATGATAGGTGATAAGCAGGGGTGTGTTAATATTATCTCACTGGGCAGGCCTGGTTGAAGTCCTCCCTTTAATACAGAACTAACAGTAAGATACAGATGTGTGACCTTTTTCCTAAAACACCTAACTAACACTAGAAACTAGGTTGACCTTCTCGTATAGTAATTAATCCTGTTGTGCCACAGATCCCCATTTTGGGGGGGTAGAAGAATCCAGATTTTTTAAAAATTACCGTGAGAGGCGATGTAGGAAGGAGTTTGGTCTATTATTTTTCATGTTTGTAAACCAAATGTTGTTTGAAGATCCGTAGTGCTGCTGCAGCTTCAGTTTACAAAACAGTTTTAGACCATTTCCACCACATGGCTTAGTAACAAAAACTCTGCGTGGCTCATCAGCTATTCCACTTGCCCATATGTTTCTCCACTCTCCAAGCATAGTGATAATCTCAGAGACGCTACTGAAGAGAGTCTCATGCAGTAAAAGGAGCTATTGTTTCTTATCTGTGTCTGTTGATTAGTTGGTGCAGCGCTAAATACAATGAGCTTTAAATCAATCTCCTTCAAAAAATCAAGTTTTTAAGAGCAATTGTACACTGGACGTACGTAGTGAATATAGTATACTATATGATTCAAATAGTTTTCAAATAGAACTCCCTTTTTGTTGCATAAGTTTGCTTCTTATCATGATAGAATGTTTTGAAATTGAAGTCCGTGTCAGGCAAGCTGCTGTATATTTGGGGTGATTAACAGAAACAGCGTCTCAGTCTTTGCTCTGGTCCTGTTGTCTCTAAGCAAGCTTGCTGTAAAACCTCCAAATTTCACTTTCTGCTGGAAACTGTCTGTGAATACAAGTCTCTGTTTGAATGGAAAAGGAGAGATAGAGCTCCACAGAAAACCTGCATGTGGACTTTCAAGTAGTATGAGTTTCCATAATAGTCTAATACTAAGTAGGCTTTAATGTATTAATATATTATTTAAGAACAGCATCAATTGCCATTCTCCCTAGTCTCCTGCCAGACTCTAGTTACCAAACAATTTTAGTTTTATTCAGTTTTTGAAGCATAAATTTTGAAATAGTTTTTGCCAAGAATCTATATGCAAACTTTCACATTACTGCTTTGTGTAACATCGTGGCATTTGTGGTGTTGTACAGGTGTTAGAATAGCCTGGTACTTGCTACACAGAGCCAACACATGATGGGTTTCTGCTCCTTTGGGGACTCCTACTGTTGAAGTAGATAAGTATTGTTGAAGTAGATGTTGGGTAATTAACTTGATCAAATAATATTTTTCAAACCTCAGAAGGGCTGTCACCCCTTTGCCTTCTGTACCTGGATCAAAGACAGCATCACTAAGGGACTTAGCAAAGTCAATGAAAGCATCTGGGTAATTTGGAGTAGTTTGAGTTGAATTCTGGCAACCAAGTGCCAGTAGCTCCTCAGTCACCACTACCCTTTCCTCCTCTCTGAACAGCCAGGAACCTTATGTAAAGATCAGATCCATGTAGACTCTTGCTAATGCAAGAACACTAATGCAAGACTGCCCTGGTCCTTGTGGAATGATCCAATGAGGGCTTTGTGTTCAAATAAGGATTCCCAGAGCTGATTTTCAAATAAAAATACCTGTGTAAATAGCCATGGACTGCTGTTTTGAGATGTATAGTGTCTTGCTGCAGCTGTGACAAGGGACAGTTTGTGGGAGTAACAAAATGAGCAGGATTAAGCCTTTGACTGTGTGTGACTCTGTGTTTAAAGCATGCTCTCAGCCTGGACTCACATACATGGCTTTTGTGAGAGGTCCTGGCATGTTGGTCCTGAACAACCTGGTTCAGTGGAAGGTGTCCCTGCCCATGGCTGTGGGGTTGACTGATGATTGTTAAGAGAATGAGATGATTGTTAAGGTCCCTTACACCCTAAACCATTCTGTGATTCTACAAGTGCACAGTCGTGCTGCCAGCAGTGCAATGAGTGTCAGCATGAGAGCTGGCTGGGTTCTTGGATGGAAGGACAGGTGTTGAAAAGCCTGAAGATACAATTGAAGTTCTTAAAAGAGCTTTTGGTCCAAATCCTTTCCTCAGGTGAACGTAGGTTCCTTTAAAGTCCTCAAATTCAGGGCATTTGCAGTTGTGGGCACAGCCTACCAGACATCTATCACTAGTAGCATCCTTTAAATTTCAACTCAGTAGTGGCCAAGGGTAGTCAAACTCTCCGCTGTGGAAACATCTCTTGTCTGACAAATGCTGAATAGTCTGTCAGTCAGATGGTAAACTGCTTGAACTTCAAAGTGGTCAGAATAGGAATGAGACTGTCATTACAGTCACTAATGGCTAACATGTCTAATTTGCCTACAATATAATGGCTTGTCATCCTCTGAGGTGGTTAATGTTATTGCTCTCTAATTGTTTTTACAGATTGCTCAGGGTTTTTTTTAAGAGCCTAGTGCTGCTGAAATTACTTAGGCAAAAATGTTGTTAATTGTTCTTTGTTATTTGTTGAAGTAAATGACATACAATAATACTTTTAGGATGGTTTTATTTAAAATGTTGCAATTCATTAAAGGCATAGCTGGATCTTTTCATCTGCCTTACAAGCTCCATACAACTATAAATCCGAAGTGCTGTGTGTTTATATGATACTTCTTCATTTGTTGCCTGGGGTGCACCTCCTCTGGGGAGTGAATTTGCTTGGGGCCAGTGGGCTTTTGACTGTCACCGAAGGGGTTCAATGGTGATTAGTGACTTTGAGGTTCTTCAGGAAGAGATGGAACAATTTCTTCATGGCAACAGATGGGCTTCCCTTGAGATTCAGATTGTGATCTTGCTTCTGCTGCATCAATTTTGTGTGATGCTGAAAGATCACCCAGGGTTTATTCTGGGGGTGACTTGGTAAAGCTGGTGGAAGATGTCCCCTGTGAACTCACTGTTTGTGACCTGCCTCCAGTTCAAAGCATCTGCTACAGCTTGACTCTGCTCTTCCGTGATGTCCCCTCTGTCCCTCGAGCCAAGCAGGCCATGCTCACCTTGGCAGGTGCCTTCTCCACTCCCTTTCATCAGGCTTGGCCTCTTATCCATTTTCCACAGACAGAGTGGAGAAACTACTGCCCTGAAATCACACAACAGGGATCAGTGGCCGAACTGAATGGAATATCCAGCCATGGCAGACTCTCTGGTGCTTGCAGTGTGGATGTGGGCAGGCTGTGTGAAGCCTCCTGTACGTGTGCCGTGCAGAAAGAATGCTCTGTTGCTGCTGTGTGCTGTGCCGGAGGGGCTCTTCCGACTGTAACCTTCCCTGCCAGCTGCTCTCTGCCAGCTGTTCCTGTCTGTACCTGGAGTGCAGTCACAACAGGCGCCGAGGAGCAACCCCGTGTGCAAATCCTTCTTCATTCTGGGTTGTATTAACACTGAATTCCAGGTCACTTCCCTGTCTGGGTGAGACAAACGGTACTGCCTAGTCAGCAAGGGTTTCTTGAGTTCAGATGGCTGGTTTTTATCTTCTCTTTTGATGTGTTACAATCCTCAGTGGAGTATTTCAAGACAAATCTGAGATTAAACTTTGTGTTGCTCAAGTGAGAGTTAGGTAAGAGTTTTGCCCTCCTTAAACAGCTTTATCAGATGCAGAATTATTCCTGCTTCGCTCACTGAGACGTGGGAAGGATGGAGTTAGGAGTAGAGCTGAGTGGTGCTGGCTTAGGTTAGTCCTGCCTCTGTGGCCTGTGACACCCTGCCCTGAAACTAGTGGACACGCTCACATGCTGTGCACTGGCAATGGCCGAATCCAGCTGATTTTTCTCTCCTGAGTAGGTGTTGCTACTGCCTGGCTGTGTCTTTTTCAATATTGTGATTGATTTATTTTTTTTCCCTGGTTGTATTTGCTTCATTGGTGATAAGTGGGTAGTTGTAATTTGTGGTTTCTTGGTGTCTCTAGCCCAGGTGGGAAGTAGTTTTGGTGAAGAGGTACAATATGAAGAGCAGGTTAAAGCTGAGAGGAAAGAAATGTTCTTATTCCATGTTATTATTTGGAGGCTGTGATGAAGAAAACAAGCTGTAGAGAGTTCTGCCTCCATATCTTTAAGGTGTTTAGGTGTTTTTGGATACCTGGATGACATGAAAACTATGAGAATTAGTTATCTGAGTTAGCTTACTGTGTCTTTGCAGATGAGGGCTGTGCTGGCAAGATAGGAATTGACTTAAATTCCAAAGTTCCAGTTCCTGCTATCTTACTTTTTCGACCCTAAGTAGCATTTTCTTAAAGGCTTGATTCATGATCCCCATGAAGCAGTGAGTTGAGATCCCTGTTTCTAATATCTTGCAAAGATGTAGCCAACTCACTGAGGCTCTTTTCCTGTTAGCTGGGAGCATCCAAAGGCCCAGAGCCAGGCACTGGGGAACAGGAGGAACAGAGACTTTACTGGAATTTAGGTTACCCAACTAGGGCCCCAAAAGTCTGGTATGTACGTACACAGACACTGCTGGATTTGTGTATTTTCACATCTGTGCTTTCCTTTTTAATGCCATAGAGCGGATGGAATGGGCACTGACTTGTCCACACAATATAGTAACTGGCGATTTATTCCTCTAACTGTAATTTTCGTCTTCAGAGCAGCCATGAGTGTTGCTCCCATCTGATGTGTGTTCAGTGATATATATATATTAAAAGACTGTGGAAAATGAGTTGTCTTTCCCCCTTCAGAATTTATCCTCCTACAATTTTGATGAGCCTCACTGAAATGAGGAGTCCGTTTGAACTGCAGTTTTCTGTTGTTCCAGTTTTGTAAGCACCAAAAAATGCTTAAATTTTAGATCCCTGTATAAATATTAATCTTTTTCTGTATGCTGCATGGGGATTCTCAAAATACAAAAAAAATATGCTCCTAATGTTAAATCATTTTAAAAGAGCTGCATGCAGCTAAATTCATACTGAAGCACATTAATCCATGTTAAGTAGTAGTTGTAAACCTCGGAGCACATTTGGGTTTTGTCATCTCACAATTTTTACATACAGAAGACCAGAGACAATTCTTCTCCCAGGTTTTGGAATCTAAATTGGTTTGATAAGCAGAGGGTGGGATGAGGCACTGATAAATCACTTGGCCCTGGCAAAGTCTTTTAAAGTAATTGCTACGGAAGCTCTGGGCTTCATGAAGAAGTTGTGCCTGTTGCCTTGACCTTACTGATAGCTGAAATTTTTAACAAGGTGAATTAAACCATGGAGAACAACATCCTGGCTTTGACCAGGATTGTGAAGGTCACTTTCCCACTGCTCTGTTGAAATCAGATTGTTATAAAATATTTTACGGCCAGCACAGTGGTGGGTTTTTTTTGTTTTGTTTTTGTATTAAATCAAAACAGATTGGATTATTTTGATTTCTACTGTTTCATCTGCCAGGAAAATGCCTTCCTGAATTTCTTGGTTTAGAGTTTTTCTTTTCAAGTGGAGATGTGGCTACAGTGAGGCTTTTAAAGCTGCTGGGAACAGCTGAATGCTGAATAGAAATGGTTAACATTTTGTCTTCCATGTTTGCTGTGAGCATCACTTAATTTCTCCAACAACCAGTTTGTTTATATTTTTTTCCTTTTTATTTTTTGCTTCATCTCTTCAGTCTATTTCTATTCTTAAGCTGCTTGATGCCCTCCTCAGCTTTCAGGGGAGCCCCAGACTTTTTGGATGGCTCCTTTTATAATTATCCAATCAACATTCATAGCAGTGATATGAAGAACCTGTGTGAAATTATTTATTTTTTTATCTCTCTCCCCTACTGAGTTACCAGTCACCTTCTTCAGAGTCTTGCTGCTCCCATTGATGCTCAGGGCACCTGTCATCTTCCATCCTTGGCATCCCAATTGTTGGCTATCAGGCTTTCCAGGTAAACTGCAGACTTTGCCTTCATGTATTAGCAAGATAAAGTCTCTGCTCATCAGGTCGCCTCTGCTCTGAGGATGCACAGCCAGCTTTAATTTAAAAGCTGCTGTGTAGCTAGCCTGTATTTTACGGAGCACTAGGAAAACAGAACAGCTATTTTGCTTGCTTTCTTGTGGGAAAAACTTGCTCTGCCTATTTCTGGAATGCCTGGAGTGGGCATTGCTGTAATAGAGGAATAAAAGCTTTGTATTTCCCGTCAAAGATGAAAACCAAACAAAACATAATTTTTATTATTTTCCCCCAGTGAAGAGGTTTTAATGTTTTCCTGTGTGATCTGTCTTGGCCAAATGACAGCTCTGGGAATTCTGTTTTGTCTGCCTCAGTGTTTGGAGGTTCCATGGTGTAGGATGTTTTCCGTGTGCTGATGGACCTGCAGTGTTGTGGGTCCTAATGCAGGGTGATGGGGTATCTGCTGCTACAGTAGTTGGGAGAACCATTTCAGAAAACACTGAAATATGCAATGAGGGAGGGTGATGCTGAATCCAAGGCTCTCTGATGCTTGCCTCTCTCAGTGAGTTGTCATTAAGACAACGTAATGACAAATGGAATGAAGACTCTCAGGTTACTCAGCTACTCTGAAGGATTTTTGTTCCGGGAATGTGTGTACTGAGATTTGTCCCAACTTTTTGATTAATGGAGTGGGTTTTGCAGCTGTTAGTTCGATTTTTAATGTGAAGAAATACCTGGGATAGTGACAGGCTGCTTGAGTGTTCTTTGGAGGAGTGATCCTTCATTTGTGCTGAAGGTTTGGTGGGTACTGTCTCTTCTTGCTGCTGGTACCCGGTACCAGCTTGCTATTTGTGA
Source organism: Lophotriccus pileatus (assembly GCA_035583135.1). Classification (NCBI taxonomy): domain Eukaryota; kingdom Metazoa; phylum Chordata; class Aves; order Passeriformes; family Tyrannidae; genus Lophotriccus; species Lophotriccus pileatus. The sequence continues at coordinate 72,577,439 of JAWWES010000041.1, forward strand.
AGTGTGTAGTGCTTTCATGTAAATTTTTATCTTCTTTCTATGGCTTTCACTGAAACATTTATCTGTTTAGAAGGGAATAGAAGAGCTTTTTTTTCCATGTATAGCATTCACTTGGGAAACTGTTCCCGGATAGTACCTTACAGTTTTACTTTGTATTCCCTATTGAGTTGCAATGTAGCAGTGATTTTTTTTTTTTTAAATGTTGGTAAACTGTTAATTAGTGATAGATATTCACACTCTTACATTCTTGCAGATCCTCACTGGTATTTAAATTATAGTATTTTACCATTTGTAATAGGCTGTGTGCTCTGTTTGGCTTAGTGTTTAAAAACATGCATGTGGAATCAGGCATGTGCCTTTGTGAACTAAAAAACACAGGAAAGGATTAACCAGAGCCTAACATTAACAAGGAAGCCAAAGAATTAATCTTTATCTACTGAGGAAATTCAGATTCTTGCTTTTGACCACAATTTTTACTCCTTGGGCTAAATAACTGACTGCTTTAACCACTGTTCTTCCCCTTTAGCTGCTCTTTTCTGTTCTCTATTCTTTCCATGTATCTTGTCTTCTACCTTAGTCCCATCTGGGGAGAAAAGAAATAGCCCTCATAGAGCTTGTGTGCTGTTGGCTGCTGTCACCCTACTCTGCTGCCTGGTATATATGTTTTCTTCCCCCTCCAGCTGTATCTTGACTCTTCAGTCTCTGTTTCTTTTCATCTGCTGAGCAGCACTGCTAGTCAGCAGTGCACCTCTTGGCTTTTTGTGTCCTCACATTGCATTTGCTGGCAGAGATGTTCCCTGATTCTTTGTGTGAGGCCCCATGTGATGGTGTGCTTTGGGCCCTTCTTTGCCCCACAGCACCTTTGGTCCCCTCTGCACTATGGCAGCACCTCCATGTCATCCTTGGGTTCTCCTCAAGGTTTCTGCTGCAGCTGTGGGAGTCAGAGGGTGAAATGATATTTGGTGAACAGCAGCTCAGAGCACAGTGAGAGCTGCTGGTGCAGAATGGGAGCAACTCAGGATCTGGAGAAAAGCAAAGAAAAGAAAGGAGGTATGAGGCTACTCAGGGAGTTGAGCACAGATATTTGTTACTTTTCAGCTGATCTTCATATTCTTTCATGGTTGTACCTGACCCACGCAAGTCATCAACTTATTGTTCAGTTGCTGGGTCACACAAAAGTTTGGTGGGAGCAAGAAAATTGGGAGACCCAGGAAAAGTGGGAGCTGCTTGATCTGTGGGCTCTGTCATTAGACAGCAGCAGTGAGTGCTGCAGTAGACATCCCTAATTAGACTGTAATCTTCAGATTACCCTTGCTCGTTGTGGGTGATTTACTGCCATCCACTCAGGCAGCATTAGGTTCTTATTTGTCTGACAAGGTTCAGACTATTTGCAGTCTCCTGTGTTGTGCCATTTACTACTTAATGAGAATGTAAAAGGCATGAGAATAAGTCCATACAGGGTATGCCCATAGTACGAGATAGGAAATGCAGTATTCATAAGGCAGGAGCAGAGGAATGCTGTTGGATCAGATGGGAATGGGAATGATGGGGTGAAGTCTCTTGCTACAGCTTGCTTAAGATCGATTGAAAAAAACACCTTTGAAAGACATACATGCCGTATTTAATTTTTGTTATCTTTTAGACCTCTGTAATTTTTATTACATTAATTAAGAAATGGGATGAGAAACTTAAGTCTGTCTACATGTGTCTGTCCTGCTCTTCTGAAGAGTTAGCTGTAAAGCAGACAGCTCATCTGTTAAGTTCTCAGAAAGTTTATACATCAGCCACTATTCCTTGGTTATGTGGAGAGGAGTTTAACATTTATCCCTGTGGTGGTCTGAATTCCGGAGTATTAGGAGACCGTTTGCCAGGGACCATGACCCTGGCTGTTTTCAGGCTCTGGAGCTTTGAGGATTAGCAGTCCAGGGAATTTCACCTGTGAAATCTCACCTGGCTTGGTGCTGATTACCCCTCTCCCAGAGCAAAGCAGGAACAGATGCTGAACTGTGTATGTTTGTGGTTGGGGAATGCTACGAAGTCCGTTGTTGCCCACCCTTGTAGTACTTGTGCCAGCTCCTGCAGTCAAGGTGAATTTGTGATAGTCGTGGTTTCATGGAATAAAAAATGAAAAGGAATTTTTCAGTCCTCATAGCTAAAGCGAAGTGTTTGTAAATGTGAATGGTGGCTCAGCTCCCAAAAGGCAACTAAAAATTCATTGTGGGTTTTTGTTTTTCAGATGCCTTATTTCTGCTCCTTAATCATAATTTTGGGGGCCTGACTCATGATTTTTAAATGCTAGGGATTGCTATAGTGAGAATTACAGATCAGCCTATAATTAGATGCATTTTTTAACTAAGGAAACTGCAACAGTGAAGAGAATAGGAGAAACAAGACCAATCTGGGCATTCCTTTATAGGTCATATTATTGAACATTCTGTCTTGGCACTCAGCAAGCATCTAGCACAAACACACTTGCTAAGCCTTATGGACAAATGCTGAACATCTCCAGGTTTTTCTATGCCCAGTTGGATGAGGCAGTAAAAATGCACATGAGATATTTATTCTTTCTGTCCTGTTCCAGCCATTGCCTTTAAATGTTTAAGCATATCCAGAAGGGAACAGCAGAGTGTGGAACTTCAGCTTTGCTGATCCAAAAATGGTAACAACAACAAAAAAGTAAACCTATCATTAGAGAAATCATGTGTTTTGATAGTTCTGTTTAGACAACAGAACAAGCGAAAACACTTATCTAGTGTAGTTCAGTAAATGCTAATGAGGTCCAGCATGTGATAACGTGTTTATTTTCTCCTTGCTGTCTTTGATGCTTTCTCTGATTTTGCTTTAAAAACCCTGGTTTGTGCTTCACTTGTCAAACAGGCCTTTGCCAGTGAAAGTTTTGTACTGAGAGGATCGACTTGGTTGTTCTTCCCCACCTGATCTGTGGAAGAATGTATTCACTGGCCTGAGTTTTATACTCTCAGTTGGTTTTACAAGTTTAGTAGAAATTCTATTTTCTCATCTGCTGAAGAACAGCAGATCTGCATCGTGGAGGAGAGCAGAGTTCTCTCAGCTGGCAAGGAGGCAAATGGGCTCTTGGGGTTCCACTGGGGTGCGGACTACGTTCCCTGTAGCACAGCCAAGAGCACATGTATAGTGTGCTTTCACTTGAAACCATGGATCAGCCTAGGTGAATATGAGCTTGCTCGGGACTGTAGAGCTTAATAAGTTCTTTCCCAAATTTAACTTGATCATTTGCTTTCAGGTGATATCTTTTGTGGCTGTGCAGTCTGTCTTGTGAGACTCTTACTTCTTCTTGTTTAAGATAGATAACTTAATTTGCCATAGAGAAATTAAAAAGAATGCTAAAATTCTTGAGAAGTTGTTTCCACTCCTGAAATGCTGCCTGTCTACAGGTATTTCTTAAATGTTGGGTAACTGCTAAGAACAGATTAGTTTTCAGCAAGTTTGAAGGAAGAAATAGCTAAGCTTTGTCCTTTCATCATCACCTTTTTAGGTCTAAAGTAAATGGGTTGAATGTACTGGGGAGGAAAATCTCACAAAACACACTGTCTCTGGAACTAGGCATCGAGCACAAATAAATGAGATTTAAAAGTATTTTTAAACCAACTCTCAGGCAATAGTCCTCTCCTATGATGCTTTGTTGAAGGACTAAGTAGGTTGGATGATTTATTTAGTGAATTTTTACTTTTATCCTCATGCTGAGTAGATTCTTGCATTAATTTCTTGAAGGTTTGTTTAGGATTTTTCCTTGCTCTTTTTAGCAGCATCTTTTAAATATTGATACTGTAAAAGACCATAAGACTTCGGAAAGTTGATTCATAATGAAAAGTACTTTGGGTCCTCTGGGCTTATCCTTCGCCTGAGGAAGCTGGTACACCTCCTCTCAAAAGAGTAGTGAGGAGGTACCCTTGGGATTTCTTGCCTCCTTTTCCTGGTCCTGTCCTTGCATCCCTGCCTGCCTGGTGGTGGCTGTGCATGCTGTCCCTTGAAAACTTACTCACAGGTGACATTGTAGGCGTGCCAGCTCAAGAATAACTTGTGCCCCGGTGTTTTTTGAAGTGGATTACCTTAACACTTTGGATCATCTCCAAAACTACCTCAGCTGTCACCAGCATCTCTTCCCACTTCAAAGAGGAAGATGTTCTATAAATAGTGGTGCTAATTAGGCTCCATTTTTGTCCCCAGTTCCCTCAGCTCCTTTTGTCCCCTGTGACAGGACCGTGGAGTGAGAGGCAGGGCCGGGTGCACAGCTCTGCTGGCATTAAGCCTTGTCCTGATAGCTGGCTGTTCTCAGGAACAGGTTGTCTTCTTTCATATATTCTTATCCTTACTTAAAAACTGAATTTTCTATTGGGAAAAGTGTCAGAACCCCCTAATCAGCTGAGAGGAAGGGACTGCCAAGTGGGGTACTCCAGAAGGAAAGAAAATACATGCACTTGGAGGGAGGATGGGAGGGGGAGATGGTAACGTGGTGAGATGGAGGGGCTTTGGGAGGTTGGAAGGGAGGTGAAAGATTGGTAGGGTTTAACAAAATACAAGGAAGTAGATTGTAGCAGCAGGGGTGCTGAAGAAGAAGAAACACTAAGAGCAGAGAATAAAGAAACATTTATGTGAAGCAGAATAGTGGAGAAAGATTGTATGTAGGAAATTTGAGAAGGAGTATGTGGATAAATCAGAAGGGCAGTCTATTAAGAATAAAACATTAATTGAAGTGGACAGTTTAAGAACAGCTCAGTTGGTTAGGCAAGATAACCCAAGGAAGTAACAATTAAAACAACATGGGCTAAATTATAATCTCAGTGAAGAAGCTCAAATATCAGATGGAAGCAGATCTCTTGAGTAAATTGAAGGTCCAGTTTCAATGGCCAATGTGAGGTATAAGAGAGGCTATGAAACCGTAATAGGAGAGGGCATTTTCATGCCAAAAGATAGGAGAATCATTTTGCTCTAGAGATGACTGTTCAAGTGGTGAGATTTGGAAGTAGAGTGATGAAATATGTGGAGTACAGCCCACTCACTGCAGCTATCTCTGGTACCTGTCCTACTTAAGAGCTGTGGTAGGAAAAATGTCCATATGGTTAGCAATAAGACAGGAAAACAACATTTGTTGCTCTGGGTTTTTTTTCATTCTGTGATTGCATCTTGCCAACTAGACAATCCACAGACTTGACACGTAGTGAACTTTGTTTGCTGAGGGTTAGACTGTCCTCTGGTACACCAGCAGCTCAGGCTTAGGGATGATGAATTACAGTGGGCAATTCTTTGACTTCTCATATCTAAAGCTGGGGTTGATTACTAGAGTTTTGGGGTGAGGCTTTAAAGTAAAGGCATTCTTTGTGTTGTCTGGATGCCATCCATAGCATTTCTGCTAAGGTGACTTCTCACTGGGTGTTCTAGTAGGACTGTACACATGGTTGGCATTATGATGTATAGATAATGTATTTGGAAACAGGGACTGAAAACTGTGCTGAGGATAGTCAGCTACTCCAGATCTCCTTGGCCACAAGCACTTGGCTAGTTACGGTTCTGAAGTGTGGAGTGGCTCTGGGAAGGCGAGGGATTTGTAGGGGCAGATGTGGGGCTTCTACACTTCTGGTTGTCAAATGCCAGCACCTTCTCCAGACTGATTTCACCATGCAAGAAGCAGAGTGGAAAGCGGTGAAATTCTATGTCTTGGGTGTTCTCTTTCTCTCTCTTTCTTGTTCTGCAGCATTTTCATCATCTAGCTTCTGCTCCAAATACACCTGCTTCCCAGTGGCTGTAAAAATACACCTTTGGGGATCTGCAGGGCAGATTTGTGAGAGATGTGCAGCATATGCAACACAGAAATGTCTCTAGTAGGACAGATTACTAAATCAGGTCTATTTAATTTAGTTTCCTATCTCTGTCAAGGCCTGACACCGAATGTTGCAGAGAAAGTCATGCGATAGATAGTAGTAGTATAATCTCCCAAATTAATCAGCATTTCAAAATCTTAGAGTTTTGAGACTACATTTACCCTTCATTAAGTTAGTTTAACACCTCATTCAAAATTACTGTTGTTAATTATAACAACCTTTCATATTCTTGGTGCATACATAAACAATCAATCCCTTCTTAACCATCATTATGCTTAATTTAGAAAATGCAGGTGTCCTCAGGATGGTTAGTTCTTAAATATATGTCTTGTTCTTAGATTGCTGCTTAATTAATTAAAAAATATATTTCCTCTTTGGCTCATATACCCTTTTTGTACTAATTTGCTTTAAAAATAAGCCAGATAAATGGTTTATTTTTAGATTGTGACAATGTACCGGAAAGCAAAATGTCATCATGCTGTTGAAAACTAAATAGCTCATCTTCAACCCTGTAGTAAACAGTTTAACCACTGTGAAAACTGAACTATTGCTCTTTAAATACTATTCTGTTTTTTCCCTAAATAATTCACTGCTTTTATTTCTTGAGTATTATAGATGAACTGGCTATGATTCAATAGAGCTCTGTAGCTTGTCATGCATTCTTGAGCTGCAAAGTGAATTTTAAAGGTGACTACGTGACCCCAAAAGCTGGCAGTTGGACTGCCCAGTTGTGGGGTTGTCTCAAACCAGCCAGTTTCAGGCCTGGCAGCTCTCAATGTCATGAAAGGCTCTGTCAAAGAAAGCAAATGTTGAATTAACTTCTGTGTTGTATACATCCTGTGAACAGGGAAGTCTTCTTGTGCAGGTCATGGAGACTAACATTCATCTGCCTGACAGGGCACATTTCTCATTTTCACTCAGTAGCAGGAAAGGAAACCACAAACCCAGCAATTGTATTGGAATCTATGTCAGTTCAGTGTGAAGCCAGTCCGGTGCTGCCCTGACAAGTTGGGGAGGAAGGGATCAGGAAGAGAGAGCGTCCTGGGTGGCCCTCTCCTGAGGCCAGGGACTGCCTCTGCTCCATGTCTCTGCTATGGAATTCTTGTTTCTAACATGTAGTTTCCACAAGGCTCCTAAATGATTATGAGCCACTTCCAGTCCAAACTGATGAGTTCAAGGTCAACCAATACATTACAGAACCTGCTCCCCTCCTTTCTCACTCCCCTCAGGATCTTGAATGCCACTATTTCATGGGCCAAGGATTTTACTGATTATATATTCCCAACCAGTGCTTCCTTGTTCGTGAATAGTCAATCCAGCTGTAAGTTGACCCATCAATACCTGTATCAAAAATTATCCCTGACTCACTCCAGAAATCTCCCAAGTTCCTTGCATAAGTCTGTCTTGCCCTTCCTATAGGTGCCAGGGAGATAGATGTACGTCTCCTGGTGGACCCAGAGTTTGTGTTCTGGAGACTTCCTCATTGTTCAAAGGAGGTTTCTGTTACCAGCACTATGCCTCCTCTGGAACTGGCAACCTGGATATCTGGGTGAAAGTAAACTCTGGTTACTGATCTGTAAGTTGGAGAGACGGGGAGTTGCTCAGGACCACCTGCAGCTGGAGGTGAAGCAACCGAGTATGACAGGCTGAAGGTGAAACAGGAAGGTTCCTCCCTTGGGCAGCAGAGTGCAACCTGGGAGTGGTTAAAGGATGTCTCTGCTGTCTTGAAATAGTTGCTCCCCACAGTGATTACCTGGTGGAAAATGAAAGTAGAAGGTCTGACCAGAGTCACTACACTTCAGCTTGTTGCCTGTTCACTATGGAGAGGGACCCTGGTTGTTGGAGCTCCAGCTGTGCAGCGTTTGCAGAATTCCTTAGGAGCTGTACAGCTCCTCTTCCCCTTTCCCGTTCAGTGGCATCGCTCGGACAGGCTAACCTGAGAGACTGCATGGCTGTGAGAACCTACTTCCAGTATTTTTATTATTTAGATTTCTTTGGATTATGGGTAGTCTGTTAAAACTAGAGCACAGCAGCTAATTAAGTGTAGCATTTCAACAGTCCTTCAAGCAAAAATAGTTTTCTGTGATGTGTTTGGCTGTCTATGTCAAACTCTTCAGGTTTTCCTTTTATTTAGAATTTAATAATGTTGCACTATATATAACTCTTGCAGGCAGTACAAGGTAGCATGTTTTGCATTGCTGTAGTATGCCAGGCAGCTCTATAAAGAGCAACAGGTCTCCTATTTACTACCTTTACTCTAATGTAACTGGGTTTTCTGGGAATAAAGAAGTCTACGAAGGATGAAAAACTCTCAAACAGAGCAGAAAGAGGAGAGGGAAAGTAAAACTCCAGACTTAAATTCTGACAGGAACATTTCCCATAGCTGTAGGGAAGCTCTTTTGCAGCACTGGAAGCCTAGGGTTTCCCAAAACCGCCTGTTTGGTGCGTGTGCTTGTGCAGAGGAGGTGTGGTGGTATAGCTGGGGGCAGGTCCAACAGATGGCAGAGGCAGGAGAGGTAGATGGAAAATAAACATCTTGGCAAAGCTAGGTAGGAGTCAGAGCATGTAGTAATCTCTGCGGTTTTGTGTTTGACAGGCTTTTAGGAATTATAATCTCACATGTAGTGTTAGCTCACATGTAGTGTTAGCTTGTTAAAGGCCACCAGATTGGGCAGGGGTTGGAGTTGGATACATTGCATTTTCTGCCAGGACTTCAGGCCTGTAAGAGCTTAGTACATAAATCACGTTTATCCCCCGGGAAGCCATTTGATTGCTCTGGGTAATGGGGTTTGTGAATTCCTGATTTATTCCCAGCAGCACGGAGCACAGTGCAGGAAACTAGTTAGATCAGGATAGACTCAAACATGCTTCCTGTCTCCTCCTCACCTCTTCTTTTTCACTGGCAGGCAACTGCCTGTTTTTTACTTCTGCTGCTTTTTTTTGTGCCTGTGTAGGACGCGCCCCCCACCCCAAAACCACACCCAAACCACTAAACATTGCGATGCTTTGTGAAACTCCGTGTTCGTATTGAGGGCTGCCAAGTATAAGTTGTTTAATGGTAATGGTAAAGCAGTGTGCAGTGAATTGGAAACTGGAGTTGTAAATATGTGATGACCTCGATGGCCGGAGCTGTTTGGGTTGTATAATGAGTAAGGACTGTTTCAGAGCTCTGACAAGTTGTAGTGGTGTGCCTGTGAAGTTCTGTGAGCTTTGGAATTGCGAGTTTTGGAAACTGTGTTTCAGCGCCATGTGAATATTTGTCCTGAAAGGCCAGGTTTACATTCCCTGATTACACTGGCAAATTCTTTCTAGCGAGTTGGGGGAAGTGTTCAGGGGAATCCTGCCAGCTCTTCTTATGGTCTGGAATAGCTCAGATGATAAGCCTCTGCATGTCCTTTGGAAGCAGCCATTGACTAAAAGAAATGCGGATTGCATGTTTAGGCAAAACAGAGAGTGCTTGGATCCCCACTGCTTAAGTTGGACCCAGGAAATTCCCAGTGTTTTGTATACCCTGGAATCAAAGTGGATAGTTGTGGCGGTGAGCAGTGAGCTGATGCTGTGACTTGGTGCAGGTTAGGTTGCCAGTGAAGGAGTGGGATGGCTCAGAAATGAGATGATGTGGGTGGAAAGTGAGGAAATGTCTACTGGACTCTTCCACACCTCCTGTTAGGTACCGGTGCGGTTACTTTGCTCTCGTGAGTACTGGAGAGAGTGGAGGTCTGAGAACGTTTTAAGTAGTCGCAAGAGACGTTTTACAGAGAGTTGTAAGTAAGTTGGCAGCACTGTTGAGAGCAAATGGCATAAGTTTACTTCTGCATTCTTTCTAATGAGGTGCTAGAGGGAGTAAGGTATACGGCAGTGTTTGCTACTGAGAAAGAAAAGGAAAAGCACTTTGCTGTGATTGTGTTCCTGTTGTCGAGGCCAGGAGACAAGCAGCAGGTTTTAATGATATATGGTCACCTGTGGATATAGGAGGCTGAGGTGTAACACACTTATTTTAACTATCTAAAAATTACATTTCTCTGTTAGTACTCCTACCATAGTTTCCCCCACTATAAGTAATGAACTGGTAGAGGTACTTGCAGATAGTGACAGCTCTATTCTGCCTTAGATATCTGTGTTAGGGTAGGGTAACTGTCCTTCTGTTACCTGAGGAAAGTCCAGATGACCAGCAGAAAATATGCTGTGTGGTGTGGCTGGGCTTTGGTGGTGGAGCACCTTAGGAAGAACACAGACCTGAGGCACACACGTAGACTGTTACATGAGTGCAAAATTTGACCACCACAGATCAATATGACGCAGAGCTGTCACTTTGATGGTGAGAATGGAAGTAGGAGAGTAGCAAAAAGAAACCTTGTGGTCCAGCAGCAGGCAGCTTCTGCTTTTGCCTTATTATACCAGAGCCCCAGTTCTGCAGTGTACTCTGATGGTCACCAATAAACTTGATTTTGTTTATTACTGGGCCTACAGGAAAGCAAGCTGTGAAGACAAACACAGTACAATTTATCTCTTGTTCCGGGGACAGGTATTTGGAGGTGACTAGTGAAAGCATCACGGCTGTAAGAACAGGCTCATTTCAAGTCAGAGCTTGTGAGGTCCCCTCTGACTTCGCTAAATCTGTAAAACAGGAATGAGCCAAAATTCAAATATGATGGAGTTAAAGCTGAGCGCAAAGTGTTTGCCATTTAACTTTTTTTCTGTGGCTTCATCAGAAGAAAAAAATACTTTAAAAGACTTGGAATTGGAGCTTCTAGTAAAAAAAAAACGTTCCAACTTGGATATGTCTTTTCCTTTATTTTAATCCTCTTAGTGCATTTAGCAAAGTATTTGCATCAGTGAAACTGATTTTAAAGCACCTGGTACTTAGGCAAGGTTTAAAACACATTAGCAAAACTTCAAAAATGAGGCTTTTAACCGCAAACAGGGGAATTGCAAGTTCAAGATATATATTTATCAAGTTTCAGATAAATGGCTGTGTTTTAATATGTGGTAATTTTACCATTCATTTTCATCTGTTAGAAGCCATCTGTCAGCACACAGAAGGATCACTGAACTCAGTTCAGAAATATCTCTGGATACTTGGCCAGCTGATCGTCAGCTGTTTACAAAAGTGACGTTGATGGTTGGAGCAACTCGGGCTGTAAGTGAGGTCCAGTGTCAGTGCTTGGCGGTGAATTAAATCATGGCTTTCATCCAAAATAGGACTATTACAGTTTAACTGGTGTATAATTCTGGGTATACAGAAGCAAAAAAGAGTACAGAGTTTTGTCAGTGTCCATTTCAAGGAAGCTAAAGCAAGGCATTGTTTGGCATTTATTGGATTTTTATTTTTTTCCCTCTCAGTCGGAAGGAAATGTGGTATATATGACTGGAATCTTAATCATAATAGACCCCCTTTAAGAAATTTGTTTCACTGGCTAATTTCATCCAGATTAAACAGAATAGCAGAAGTCTTAGAGGTAGTAAATTCCTAGCCGTTTCATGAAAAACTGGATGAAAGAGAGAGATCAAATCCAAGGTTTCCTATTTTGTTTGGCAGATCAGCTCGTCCTGCTAGCTGGCAGGACACTGGATGGATGCTTCCCAACCAGGCAAAACTTGTTCCATCTCCCAAACCAACTGATAGATGTGAGATGTGGGAAGCAGTTTCTGAGAAGTGAGAGGAACAAGTTTCTCTTCAAAACAGGGCTTCCCTTCAGTCTGTTCCTTCAGATCTACTCATACGTCTTTGATGGGTTAAAACATTTCTCCAAATGTACATTTTCATATGCCTTTGAAAATATGTTTCTTTATCATGCCTTGTCATGTGATACTTTTACATATTCTTGTCTCTGTCACATATATAGGCAATGGCTGCCTGGCTACCTACACTTCTTGCATCAAAAAGCACTGGCAATGACCATGCAGGAACGTTCCTTTCCTCTTCATTTCTGTGGTCTCAATTTTTAGGCATTTCAAGCTGCTTAAGTTGTGTAATGGAGGTTTGGGTTTGTTTGTTTGTTTGTTTGTTTGTTTTTTCTGTCCATTTCACCTTCTATGAAGGGGCATGACTTTAACTACCAAATCAGTGAAGAACTCCCTATGGACTTTTTTGGATTGGAGCGTGGGGGCACTTTTGCGAGGAGCATTATATAATACTTACAGGGCTTTTATCTGGGTTGCAGAAGCAGGTGGAGAAGCCACTTTAGTGTGATAATTGACTGCTTAGATCTAGGTGGTATGTATCATCACTCTAGACAGTGCAAGCTCAAATGCAAGATTAGAGCTGCTCGATTTATTTTTAGTGAATCTCCTTCTCCTGAAAGTATACAGCCACCCTGTGCCCTTGTTGAAGCCAAATACTTCTTTGTGCTCATGGCAGCACAAAACAAGCAGCAGTTTTGCTGGAAGGAGTGAGGGAAGTGGCAAGAACAACTCATTCCCCCCCTCCTCCACCCCGCAGCAGCACCATCAGGTAGCATAACTTTCTGTCTCCGTTGATGGTTCTTCTATTTTGCAAGACGGCTATTCATTAATTTCACCTCGTGCCTGTGAAAGCTGCTCTCCTCCTGGAGGTTTGTAAGATTAAAAAAAAAAAAAAAAAATAGCACACAGAGCAATTGATCTCTTCCTCTGCCCCACTCCCCTTTGCTTCTGAATTCTCTCTGACAAAACTGCCCGTTTGTGCAGTTGTGCCAGCTCATCTTTCTGACAGCCCACTGTGAGAGCTGTGTGAGCAGAGAAGAAAGACCATCAGATGAGGCAGCTGGCAAATAGGATCCTTCCGTGAGATGCTGTAGACAGGCAGAAGACCTACAGTCCATCCCTTGCAGCTCATGTTAACTGCAAAAGCCTCCTTAGGCTTTCTAGGGTCTGGAGCAGCAGATCTGGTTCATGGATTGGAATTGAGCTACCAAATGTAGATGTCTCTATCTAAGGCTGTCGCTTTATGGTCATTAGAGAGGAAATGGATGTCTACTTTGAGATGAATCACACCCTAAAGGGCACTTTGTCTGCTACAGAGAAGCCTTGGGAGTGTTTGCATTTCAAATACTATAAATGAAGTGAGATGAACCCTGTGTCTTCTTTGGGATGAGCCCTCAGACACAGTTGTCGAACATGGGGGCTGGTGGCGGTGTCATTAGCAAAGCAGAGGAGGAGTCTGGTGCAGTGCCAGTGAATTCCAGCACTGTGTGAGGTCACTTCTCTTGAGCTGCTGGCTGCTGTCCAGAGACCATCATTTCAGCTCATGCTCAGATTCATCACTTCCCAAAGAGATGTGGCTGTTTGTGGCAGTTCCTAGGTGAGATGTTGAGTCACTGCTGCTGTCTCTCCTGGATGTGATCGGGAGCAATACAGACAACTCAGAGACATCCTGCATTTCAATAGATTTTACTGCATGAGTAATAAAGTTCTATTTTTGCTGTTGCAAGTCACAACTTGTGGTGGCTTCCTTAAAATATAGCTCTTTATACATCTGGTATGAGAGTCTTGGAAAAACCTTATCTGCCCAAATACTAGAATTTAAACTCTGTAATTCATACATTATAGTTCATACATTATAATTTACGTTTCATACAGTATAATTTGCTTATAAGCAGCCTTTGTGCATAGGAGTTTGAAGAAAGTTTGTGTGAAACAAAATATATTTTCTCTGAAAAGAGGTGAGCAGTTCTGTCTTTCAGTAGCTTTCCAGATCAAATCTGCTCTGTTTTCAAAGAAAATAATTTGCAGGAGGAGAGGTAAACTTAAGACTCGTCAGTTTTTCAGGTAGACTTCTATTCACTGAGGTATATCCTAGTTTCTTCTAGTTCACAGACATTGTTCAATAGCAAAGATAGTCCCTGGCACATTTTGGCCTCATCTGTACTTCTACAATCTAAATGTTGCACTACTCCGTCCTGCTTTGCACTTGCAATAATAATGAAGGTATGGAATATAATGGTGTGATGCTGTTAGAAGAATAATATCTCTTCACAGTAATAGAAAAGTGTATCCTTTCAATTACTTTTCTTAAAATGCAGAGTTTTGATCAAAGAGAATGCATAATCAACTGCAGTGACTGCGTATCTTTATCATACTATCTGAAATTTGAATTTAAATTCAAAGGAGAACCTGATAGAGGTTAGATAATCCAAAGTCATTTCAAGATTCAAAGTTTGAGCTAAGACACCGTTAAATTTTATGAGAGCAGAATTTAGGCAAGTTTGGGGAATTACAAGGTGTAATACTGTTGCTACTGCTGTCTTCTGAAAGTGGATAAAAGACTTTAGATCCTTGAAATTTCAAGCACTAATCTGCCTTTGTTTGGAAGGAGAGTAGAGGAAAAAGAGCCACACATTTTCCATGATATTATGAACACTTCAGGGAAAAAAGGATATCACTTGTACATTTCAAAAAAAAGGAAAAAAAGAATTGGACAAAATCAGTCAGAGATTTGGGTGATGTGCCTGACAGCTCAGATTTTGCCTCCTGCAGGACAGCAGAGTTTGTTTGTACAGGGCCAGGGAAGCAAGGATAGGGTAAACCAACATACAGGATGAAAAAAGGGTTTTATATTTCTTTTGCAGTCTGGGAAACAGAACTGCGAACTATACTGCGTGGGTGGCACCAGATTTTTTGTTCAGTGATTTTAAAATAGGCAGTGAAAACCCAAATATTCTCAGGTTAAATAAAAACATGTAGTGAAAACAATATTCTCAGGTTAAAAAAATACTTTTTTTCCTTTTTGGGCACCTCAAAAAAGCCTGGAAGAAAGTTCTAAAAGGAACGATACTGATGATGCAGGAAAAGATAGAAATGCTTGATTTCATAATTCTCGTCCCCCTAGCTATCAATTTGGTAATTTGTAACAAATTAATTTATAGTTTAATTTCTTACTCAATAACATACAGCTCTACTGCTAAGGTAATGAATGTGGTTTTCATGAACTCCCTTATTGTGAGAAGCATCTGTGGTCTCTTCAGTCTCTTTCTTTTCATGCGGGTTGCAGTGCCAGGCGGTTCAGTACATGATTTGCTTCTGTCTGCAACCTTTTTATTGTCCTGATATCTTTCCTCTCTTGAGGAAGATGGGGAAAATATTAGATGGTCTGTGTAGAGTCCAGACACCAGAAATTGCTGCAGGGGGCATTAAAAAATAGGTGGAAAGTTTCATATCAAGAAAAAAAATACCGTAATAAATGTGAGGAGGAAAACGGTCATGGCTTTAGTCTTCATAAAATCTTATCATATTACAGAAAGCTTGCCTGGGAAGTAAATCTGATTATCTCTTTGTTCTGCTCTGTGGTATCCATTTTTCGTATTTCTTTTTCATTGGATTTAGGTCTATTCTTCAAGCTTAGGTAACTGGGGTATTTTCGAAAATGAACCTGTGCAGAGAAAGGTATTCTTGATTTAGATGTTGTTTTTGGCAAAAGTCTTAATTTTAGTTAGAGCTTAAACTAAAAGTAGTAACTGCTGTCCCCAAAAGCCACAATTTTATGAATATCAAAAGCATTTTTATTGGCCATTTTCTTTCTCATTTGGTATGTGTCCATGGTGTTCTTAGGAGGGCAATTTTGAGATCATATTCCCAAATAGTTGTGCTGAGGGTAATTTTAAATTTCATCTCAAGTGGGGTGAAGTCTGCTGTAGAGAGCAACGGTGCCAAAATACTTGTCAAGGTTGAAGCCAGTTTTGATTTTGTTGGGAAGGAGAAAGACCATGTGGCTCTGTGTTGTGTGACTTGGAGTTCATTCAGTGTATCCCTTGGCATCTGGTGACAGCAGAACGGCGACGGCGTTTTCCCATATTCTCCCTAGTAAATTTATAGCGTGTTCCACCCACAGCTTTGATACAGGGGCAATTTGGAGCAAGTGCTTGATGTGTGTTATCTGCCCTGATAAAATAAGAACATTACATTCCATTTTTTTTTACTTATACCTGCTGTCTTCTGCCCTGCCTAAGGTGCATGCCTTGGATAGTAAGGTGTTTTAAATACCATGAAAACTCCTAAAGCCTCAGTGGATTCTTCAAGCAAACCCCCAGTTACAAGTATTATATTGAGCTCTTTAGAAAACAGAAATTCAGTGAATGTTACCAAACCCAACTAGTGATGCTTTCACAGAATATTCAGAAGCCAAATGCCAACTGCAGCTACAAACTCGTGCGACCACACTGGTTGCAATTGAACCAGTGATTCTGCTGTGATTGAATGGCTCTTGTAGGGCCATAAAATTCTCAGGCTGCTAGCTTGGAGCAAAAAATGGCCTCAAGTAGAGCCATTACATGGCTATATGAGAGGACTCTCTTCCAGCTGTGAGCATTAGCTACTGTTTGCTGTAGGTGATGGGGTATGGGCCTAGATTTTTTGTCTGTTCCTGGGTGGTGATGGTCCTTGTATGGATGAATTCAGGATGTGTCCAGGTATGAACTTGCTCAGATTAGTTCTTGATCCTCTGTATTTCTTTTCATCAGTGCAAGACAACTTATTAAAATATTATTGGTAAGTTTTTCAGATGAGAAAAGATGCAGGGCAGCAAATGGTCCAGGGGACAGAGCAACCTGGATCTCCTGCTAAGCATCCTGATTTTCAGTAGAATCATATATGAAATCTTATATTTAGCAAACCAAAGTGCGGATTGCAGTTACAGATGGATATTCCCAACCTGGGAAGCACTGACACCAAAAATAGTGCTAAATAGTTAATAGTTAACTGTGCTTTGGCCTTGAACATGGCATGTGTGGGTAATAACAAAGGTCGTTTTGTCCCTGTATTTGGCAGGGGGTGACTGGAGTAGAAATGGTATTTCAAGGCTTTATTTAGAATGCAGTATTTAAAGGTGGATCTTGTAAAAGAGAGAATAGCCACAGGAATTATGGAAAGAGTAAAAAACTTTGTTCAAAGCGAGAAATTTAGGAAAACTTCAGCTTTTTTGATCATCAGAGGGGAAACTGAACTTTTAGAAGCCAGGATTTCATTAATAGAGTGGGGAAGAATAATTAGAAACTCAGCCAAAACCTGAAGTGCCAAAAAATCACACCATGAACTGGGTGTAAATTTATTAAAGGCAATATTTTATTAACAAGTGATTTTGGTTTCTCCCCTGCCACCAAAACTTCTTGCAAAAACATCTGGATGTGTTATTCTTATGGAAACACTACACCAAAGACCTAATTAGGAGAATTTCAGGGTTAGATTTTGAGACTCATAGTGTTGGAGGTGCTCAGACTGGATGTGTTTCAGAGCCACTATTGGTATTAATCCCTGAAGTATTTCCAAGGGGATGTTAGCTCAGGGTCCCTAAGGATGCAGACGCTGGGAAATAGGTGTTGGTTTAGTCTGAGGGACTCCACGAGGTTCTTGGTAGGCCCTCCTGCCTCTACTGGGGGATACAGGAATGGAAGCAATTAAGCAATTGCACTGAAATGGAGCTGTGCTAATCTTCCCTCATGAACCCAAGTGACCACCCATACCCTGGGTTTCAGCAGTGCCACAAATCTCTGGTTGTGAGTGAAGACCTGATGGTTTTGGCTCAACACCAACTGAAACTCCAAAGGCAGATTAATTTTTTTTTCCCTCAGCCTTCAGAGGTGAATGTGAACTGCAATGTAGAAAAAAGGTGGTTTATGCCAGCCCAAATACTGGAGGGTTGTGCTTCAGATCCAGGTTCTGTTTTGCAGTCACTGGACAAAGGTTAATGTGATATCAGCTAAATCCAGACAGCTGAGCAGAGTCTGACTAAAGCAATTCATCTGACAAATTGTTTTTGTCTCAGACTTGAACCTGAACCTCAGTCATTATTTTGTTGCTGCTGTTAAAGCCATACTGCCCTTATTCAGTGGAGGGACTGCTGACACTTGCTGGGATCTGCAAGAACAGCATCAAGCTGTAGCCTCTCCTGCCCTTTCCCCATCCCTTGTGCACTGGATCACTCTTCATTGGGAAGTGTTCTGCACACTTCTTTGGGGTCCTGTTCAGATCAGGCTTAAACCTTCAGTCCTCCTTCACAGAATCATTGCATCATTAAATTTGGAAAAGACCTCCACAAATGTCCAACCTGCAACGAAATACCACCGTGCCCACTAAACCATATTGTGAAATGCAGTGTCTTGTTTTTTGAACACTTCTGGGGATGGTCACTCCACCACTTTCCTGGGGAAGCTTCATGAAGCTTCCTGTTGTTGCTACTTGACAAGTGGCTCTCCCTGTCAATCTGATCGTCTCCTCATTGGTACAATACCTCTTCCATTGCATGGGTTGAAAAGGAAAAAAATTGCTTCCCCTCCCTTGCACAGTGCTGGTGGCACTTAGCACTTCATGTAGGGCAGCAAAGGCAGCAGGAGAAGTGATGGGTGTGCTGGGGAGGCAGGACACCTGTGCAGAAGAGATACATAAAGGGCTGTAACTTACTGGCTGACTGCCCGTGCTATGGAATTGCCCAATTCTGGTTTTAGGTGTCATATCTGTTGTCATTTGGGATGTTTGAAGGAGCTACTCTAAGTCATTACTGACTGTACTTTGGTCAAACCAGGATGAGATTAAGCACTGACTAACTGCAAACTGAAATCAAACTGAAAAGTTCATAAGCTTAAGATGAAGAACAAGTAGTTTGGGATTTTTATGTAAGCTCTCTCACTGACTTTATCTATGAATTTAGGCAAGGAGGTCTGGCGTCCTATCTGTTTTAAGGTGGAGAAGGGTGTACCCATATCAGCCCTTTCATTAGAGGTGGGCTTTTGAGGCAAATCTGATTGTCTCCAATAACTGCACCTCAGTAATGCACTCAATTGCTACAGCCACTCACAAGATTTTTATGGAATCAGACCAGAGATAGCCTGCAGTAAAACCTGTGAAAATAAGGTATTGTGGCTGTAGGACCCTTGGTACCACTGTGGCTCTGTCATTGTGCAGGGTCTGCTGGTGTAACCCCAACCAATTACACTGTGGGGACACGTTTGGGACATGTCTCAAAGCTGCTGCTCAGCTCCCTCCTCGTGCACGGATTGCTGCTTGAGTTGAAGTGCAGAGCCACTTCAGTGCCGATGCTGCCTTGTACTTAATGACCTGCTTGGTGCCCAATTCCAGCTGAAATCCGAGAGGCCTGAAGTGAGATTGTCAGAGCAACTTTTCTCCTGCTTCTCTCACTAGTAGGGATTTGTCCCTTAAGTGCTCTCAGGTCTGAGGGCCTCCAGTGCCTTTTCAGTACTAATATTCTTTAAGTATTATCATACACAGGTCTCCTCTGAATTGGAGATAACTTTGAGACAAAAGCATATTGTTTATGTCCTGCTAGAGGAGAAATGTTTGCAATGAATTGAGATGCTTGACTAAAAGCTGCTGCGATTTTGCAAATTCTGTCATAACATTTTAGTTGTGCATTTCAATCAAGCTCAGCAAATCAGTTCAGACCCCCTGACCCTGCAAAGTATCCTGCTTTAGGTTTGTTTTTTAATCCATTCTGCTTTTTAATGCATGTTTTCCTATGAAGCTTTTCTTGCTTTGTAATTCTGGGATTTAGATCAGAGAGACTGAAAAATGTGAGACTTTTAATAATTATTCTTTTCTGACAGAAGGCACGTATGAGCACACAGAGTTTTGTGCAAGCATATGTGGATGCATACTTGAGCTAGTGACTGGCCTATCTGTGGACCTTCCAGGATACACCTACTGCTTTTCGTAATAGGTTTATTAATGAAGGATTCAGTGGGAACTGAAATAATGCCTTTTTGGGAACAGGATAGAGTGGGTATATATCTCTAGTCTAATAGGTAGGGAGGGAGTTGTAAAAAGAACTGTTCCTTATTGCAGCAGTTTACCCTGGCTAAGGAAAGATTCATTAATATAAAACACTCCTGAGATAATTTTACACTAAACTATCTGGAATTTTTTTTCCTGCTTCTTGCTCAGACCAAATTTCCAGAGAAGGTGTGAGTTGCAGGATTTCACTTGGAAATTTTAATTTTGGAAAGTACTGGAAAACTGTAATGAGATCTCCTCTGTGTCATGTGTTCTCCAGGGAGAAAAGACCTAACTTCTTAAGTCCTTCCTCATAGGACAGGTTTTCCAGCCCTTCAGTCATTGTGGTGACCCTCTTTTGGACCCTCTCCTGTCTGTCTGTATCTTCCTTGAACTTCTAGGACTTTGAGATCCAGAACTAGACACAGTATTGTCCTAGACATCATTAATTTGACATTGACTTACACACTATATTTTCTGAAATATTTATGCAGATGGAGGAGTTCACTTTTGAGCTATTTCCTCTTTTGCGAAGATTATCACAAATCTACTCTACATGTAGTTTCCCAGTTTTCATCAGATTTTCAGTTGGAAATTACTGAAAAGTAATACTCACAAAGTTGCAGAAAACTATGAACTTCAGGGAAAAATAATGTTGCGATAAAATGCTAAAAAAAATTGAATTTCCATTAATGACTTCATAGTTTTGAACAAAATCTCCTTTTTTTCAGAGGAGAACAGCTATATCAAGCATTCTAGTAGTCACTAATAATTGATGTTTTTCTGCTTATGGAACCACTGGAAATGGTGCCAGTCTCTTTATGATTCCCTTTAAAATATCTGAAAATGTATATAATAACATGATAACATACTCTAATGGCATAATTCTGCAATGTGTGTTTTAAATACATCTATGACATATAAAAACTAGTATGAGTGTCACCCTTTCTGCTGCCATGCAGGCTGTGGAAAGATGGGATATTCTGGACCTTTAGTCCTTTTCATCATTCTGTATTTTAGGATATTAATTGCTGGGTTTGCTGTGATACAGAATTTTTTCTCAATATAACCTTCAACCAGCTCGCCAGCTCTCAAATTTCTACTCAAGCCAAATAGTAAGTATTTTTGGGAAATGAATGTGTAAGAGGATATGCAGTTTCAGCAAGGAAACTAAGAGGTATAATATTCAGTCTCTCTATATATATATCTATCATACTGGCATGATCAAGTTGGACTCGAGTTAGAAGGCAGGCTCTAATACTGCTGGGAATACGCACAAGGACATGCAGTAATTGGAGAGGGATGCTAAATTTTTCCATCCATAAGTTATGTAACTACGGGGTTTTAGGAAACCTGCTCTTCATGAATAAGGTTTGGTACTGTATTTTGATATACCTTAGATTTAATTTTCAGAGGAGCTTCACTGATGTCTGTATGTGTTGGAGACCAGTTTTTTATCCATTAAAATGTGTTGTACAGGATGGAGTTTCTTTTGCCGAATCTTGGTTTTATTTCTGTGCCATTCTGACTGGGAACTTAAACCTTTTACTGTCTATTTCTAAGATTTTCTGAAACTAAAGCAGGTTTTCTAGCCTTTCTGTAAGTAAAAAAGAGTTCATGTGCTGGCTGGGGATGTTGGCTTTTTGGAGCACCTGAGAGTGGCAGGATCTCAGATGCAAGGGGTGGTCATTAACGAAGGCATGCCAAGGCTCTAATTAATACTACACTTTCTCTTTTGGTTGCCTTCTCTAGGAAGCTGCTGGAAGAATGCTGTGACCCTGGGCAGCTCTTTGCTATGACAAAGCTGAACTCCCCGATGGGAAAGAACCTCTGGTTTGACGGGGAATTTTTATATTCTGTCACAATTGACAATGCAACTTACTCTCTCTTCCCACAGGTTAGTAACTGGTTTTATTGCCACTTTAAGTATTAATATATTTAATGGTAACATGGTACAAAGGAGCATGAATAGGCTAAAGGCTTGTCAAGAAATTGAGTCTTCATTTCTTGGTACAAAACAATCTCTTGTCTTTTATTTTTTATTTCCGTGTTCTGAAAATTTTGTTCGTACGCATGTTAATATTTCCCTGGCTGCATTTTGAGTGTGCAGGTGGACACAAGGGTCAATTGGGTACACAAGGTGAAATTGGGTCACCCATCTTGATTCTTAAAATGCTGAAGTTCTGGCTGTTTTATGACAGTGATTTCTGCATTTCAGTCAGGGATCACACTCCCTGTGAGCCTGATCCCTCACCTAGGATTGCTTCAGTTGAGATCTGTACAGATCCCATGCTACAGTACTTCGTGTGAAGGTGTTCCAAGTTACAAGTTAATGAAGTTTATTGGTGACAATCAGTGTGAGCCCAACAACAGAAGCCAACAACTTGACTTTGTTGATTCTTGCTGGTTTTGAATGTTAGAAGTGGTTATTGTTGTTTAGCAAAGGTGTTTTGGGTTAAGTGCGGGAGTTTCGAGTGATGGCAATTTGTGGTACTGATCTAGGCTGCTTCTTGGTTTTTTAATTAATATATGAACTGATGTTAAATAATGAGTTATATTGAATTTTGTATGTGGAAGGAGAGATGTTTTATGTGGCTGTATACTTAAAGCAAGCCAAATGTCTAAATGTATTAATTGATTTACATCTTACTTTAATTTCTCAAATTCGAGACATATAAATTTATTAAACCTCCCCATCAATGTTAAGTCATTCACACGGGGCTTTTCATTTGTGCTATTTCAGTTAAACATGTAGCAGAGTTCTTACTCGTTAACTTCATCCTGCAAATAAAGCATGAAAAAGTTGTTTTGTTCTGTTTTGGTTTTGTTTGGGTTTTTTTAAAGGTAGTTTCCAAGATCTCAGAAACAGAGTTATGATTTTGAATGAGTTTCTTTCAATGGAGAAGTGTGAGGGGAAACTGTAGTGCAGGGCAGAGGAGTGGGAACAGCCACTCAGCCACTTTCTGTGTTGAGACATCATCCGGAGGAGTGGTTTTACAGCTGTGTCTTGTTCAGGCTGCCGGTCTCCTGTCTTGTCACTTGTGCCTGTTACCATGATCCGGACAATGGACTTCTGCTTCCCTCAGGCTGCTCCCAGCTGCTGTGTCCCTGCAAGCTCAGCAAACAAGCAGATGCTGAAACCTGCATGGCAAGTGGGGTTTTTTTTTTCCCCCTGCAGTACAGCTGGGAAGGGGCTGCCCAGTTTGAGTGAATTTCTGGAGACTGGTAGAAAGTTTATGATGTGTTGCAGAGTAGTGGCTGTAAGGCTTTTTCTGTCATTATTGGTCTGATTTGTTGCTACAATATTGCATCATTTATTGGAGAGAACAGAACCTCTTGGCAGAGCTGTGAACTTTGTACCACACAAAGATACTGGCAGCAGCAGCTCAAAATGTGTAAGTGCTTTCCAGGGTTTCAGAAAAACCCCACTTGGGTTGGCACAGGGAGGTCACTGTTTTGTGATGGATTTGGGATTTTAGATTTGATTTTCTTTGAATTAAAACCTAGCATTCTGCTTGGCTGCAGAGGTGTCCTACCTCCTCTCATAGCAAGAGCAGAGTGCTAGATGGGCTCCTTCAGAGAGGTCATTGCTGGTTAGAAAGAAATCATGGTCTTGGGAACTCCAGTGGTTCCCAGGCTCCCAAGCCCCATCCTCCATGTTCATCAGTTGGCTTAATCAAGAGTAGTAAGGATCTGGGAAGTCCTGGAGAGATAAACTCCTGAGGGACAAGATGAGCTGGGGAGTTGGGACTTCAGTGTCCCTTAGGCTTGCCAAGCAGGCGGTGAAGAGGATGGGTAGATGCAGCTGGTGGTGTTGGTGGAAAAGGTGAATTTTTCTGATGTTCCAACTGTGGAACAATGCTAGAAGGCAGCTCTGGGAGTGGTGCCAGAAATGCTATCCCTTTAATGAATTGATGGGCAGTTCATTTCTGACAAATGCTATTCACCACTACTCCTTTCCTAGGAAGTACCGCTGCCTCTAATTTGATGTGTTATTCCTATGTATCTTGCCCAGAGGAATTTTGTAGGCCTTTATCAGATGAAATCCTGGTAGGCTTAAAAGCTTAGGAAGACTTATTTGCAGTAAATTTTTAAGTGAAGTATTTCTCTACTTCTCTCTTTGTTTCAAGAAGAATGCTCACCTAAATTTTTCAGGCTTCTGCTTTGAAGAACGGTGTCTATTAGCTTGCTAGCAACTGGCAAGCGAGTTTCGTGAAGATGAATATTCCTTTCAAAAGTATCCAGAAGCTTAAAACCTCTCATAAAATACGGTTAATACTCTGAAATGCCCAGGGGATGTAACAGGAATGTAAAGGGCCGCAGCTATGTTGATATAATCGAAAAAATATTTCCTCCGGAATAAATAAAAATGGCTCCATCCACATCAATCTGCTGGGCTTAAGCAGTTTTGTGCTTGCAGAAGATTTCTCAGTCCTGAACCAGTTACTAACTTACAGGATAATGTAACTCAAAACTGAATAGGAAACTTGCCATATTTCACAGCATAGAGTGAGCTGGCTATGCATCAATGGAGCCTTTTACAGGAATAAATAAGCATGTCAGAACTTAATATGTAAAATGTCTCTTACATTTGAATGGGAACAATACAAAATAGGATATTTTTTCTTCTGAACAGTCTACATTTAAAGTTCTTACAGCTGGGCCAACATTTTCTGATAGAGAGCTTTTCCAATAAAAATGCTGTTTCATGAAAATATAAATTTAATATCAGTTCACTGGTTTTTCAGTTTTTCTTTGAAATGAAAAGGTTAAATGGTTTTGGTGTATTTCATTGTACCATTTTTTTAATGTAATATTTCAACTGTTAAGGTTTTTTTTTGTTTGGTTGGTTGGTTTTTTTATTAAGTCCTTTGTTAGCTTTTTATTCCTCAGACTTTGCATGATTATATTATTCATCTTTTTATTTTTTTCAAGTTTTTGACTGGCCAAGGGAGAAAATTGCAAAAGAAAAAAGCTTTTATGTGGAAATAGTAATTCAGTGTTTCATTTCAGTTCATGAGAACAAAAATTGAAGTTGCAGAGTTTTGTGTGAACCCATAATTCCAGCTGCTGGAAGTGGCTCCTCTTAGTCTACCCCTCTCTGTGTCATTTCCCCCCTGACATCAAGAATTAAATTTTTTTGAAGCAGAAATAAAATGTTACACAGACTGCATCATCTTTTCCATCCTGGAGAAAAACTGGTAATGGCTCATTATCAATACCTAAAGGTCAGGAGAAGGTGCAGCTCAGGATGTGGCTCATCAGAGAAGACAGACTAGCACGCAGTGAGGGGGCCCACCTACAGCCCATTTCCCAACATGGGCTAAGCTGCATTGCCTGGAGCTGTTGGATAATGGAGTGGCACTTCAATTAAAATCAGATATTTCTTGACAGCAGCTTTGTTGTGGTACTTGCTGTGATCTACAGCATTATTTTGCACTCTCAGGAGACAAGAAGCACCGAGTCTGCATGTAACTGTAGGTGTAGTTTAATCTTAAAAATGAGAGGTTATTCCTACGGCCTACCTACCACTTCTCTAAACCTTTTAATGCAGACTTCGAGTTTCAATATTAGCCAGTAATTTTGGTATGTGTCTGGAGGCACTGAGAGTTCAGAGATGCAGGTGACCCTACTACAGTCAAGATCAGCATCTTGGTTAGACAAACATCTGAGTAGCCAGACTGCTACGTCTTGTGTTGGCCACTGAAGGTCATGGGAACTTGTTGATGTATTTCCTCTCCATTGTGGACCAAGTATTATACAGAACAGAGCACTGTGTGTTGGGGAGTGTCCCTGATGGAACAGAGATGTGCACCCTTCCTTGCTCTGCAGTCTGGAAGTTTAGCCATGCAGCTCTTGTCCTGTTGTGTTGCATTGAGGCAGGAGAGAAGGCATGATTAGCATTTTCCACCCATTGCCATCTGACTGGAATGGAAGAAACCAGGCTTCCATATATTCCTGCAGTAATTTTTAGGTGCTATGAGTAAGCGTGATGTCACCACAGGAGTAGCTGGGATGTAACTCAAAACCATGTGAGAGAAACGTGAGCTAACACTCATCTGCTTTTGAGTTACAGAATAGAACAAGCCCCAGTTTCAAATGTTTTTTGGGATGTTTTTTCAGTCCTTCCTGTCTTTTTCTTCCTCGGAGTTTTAAAAGCAAATTTCAGACTATCTTTAGCATTAGAGGGGGAAAAACCCTCATCCCAGTACTCAGTTGTTAATGCAAATAATTGGTTTTTGTTGCTTGTTGGCTAAAGTCTATAGCAAGGAAGAGCTGAAGTGAATTTTTGAGGTCTCCTTTCCCCATCCCTCAAAAGGTTAAAAAATAGTTAAATCAAATGGAACTTTTCACTCTGCCATGCAGAGTATTGATTTGGAGGGTGAAGGACTTGAATACATTTCAAAAGACATTTCAAATGTTATATTTCAGCTTTTTAATTTGGCAAATTGAAAAATATTCGGTTTCATTGTATTTCACCTGAAGCAGTTAGACACGTTTGGTACCAATAAATTATGTCAAATTACTAAAATATGATTCCACAGCTGATCAGATCGCTTCTAAAGTTTCACCTGCAGTATGCTGTCAGCTATAAGAGTGGCTACTTGCATTGAACTTCTCATGAATAGTCATCAGAAATGGTTTTGGAGAAATCCAAAGGAAGAAACTGCAGGCCACAAAGAAATCTGGGAAAGGTGACATCTGTTTCTGGATACCTTCTGATCAGGAGAAAGGTGATATTTTTCAAATTACACATATATAATAAAGATATTTATTTGAAGTTCAAATTCTTATCCTTAATATAAAGGCAGATAAAAAGTTAGTTGCTCTAATTGCAACTGTAAGATGGGGACACTGTCTGACATTTTCTGTTTCCTGAATGCCTGTATTGGATGAATTATTTTATGATCATGCTGTGTCATTTGTGGTTTTCATTCAGGGTGCCTATTAGATTGTGGGAACTTGTTTGGTTTTTCTTGGTTGCTCATAACATATTTCATTTGGGCAGAGATTGTAATGTCCCTCTCTGGTGGAGCTACTGGTGCTGTTTCAAAGTGAGTTCCCTGGTCTTACAGTTATAGCCCACAGCTAGTAGAATAATTTCAGGGAAATAATTCTGATTTAGAATGGGAGTTTGGTGTAGAGTCTGCAGGCTTTATCCCTTACTGCATGCTGAAAATAACAGGAAAAACATTCTCATCCTGAGGAAGAAAATGACTGACTGGTTCTAGCAAAAGATGAGTCCTATGAGCAACAAGTTCTGGGAAAGGTTAGGTGGGAGCACAGCTGCTCTGCAGCTGCAGGGTGGAATGTGAAGCTACAGCTGTGTAAAGAACATGAACCCGTTTAAGAGGACCATGTTACCTTGCTTTACCAACAGTCTGAGTTGTTGGACTGATCTTAGACCCAGGTGATCCAGAAATTGCATGTGAAATGGGAAGCCACCTGAAGTGAAGTGGGTTAGGATCTGATGGACTGCAGTGCTGCCAGGAATTATTACCTTTCGAATTATTGCCTTTGGTGTTGACTTTGGAAGTGCTCTGTTAATTTCTTGCTAAAAATCTAACTTAGGGAAGCCCTCTGCTCTCAGGAATGCTCTTGATCTAGTAACTGCTTGGAGAAGTACATTGAAATATTGGCTGTCATATGTGTCCTGGTATTTTTTCTTGATGTCTCGGGTAGGGACATAAAGTGCCTGTAGACTTAACATTTATTGAGCATCTTTTTTATCTCTTTCTATTAATTCTACTGTCTAAATTGTACCTCTCTGACTGCGTTTGAGTTGTATTTAATTAGGATTTGGGGGAATTTCTGGGTGCTGTCTCGTTTCTTCTTTTTTTTTCTTCCTTTATTTCTCCCCTTTCCCCCATGCATACTATAATGCAAACTCAGTTCTTGATTTGGGCTACATTTATTTATTCAAACTGAAAAGGTAATTAATGAACATGAATAGGAATAATAATAATAATAGACAGTAATTATTGCAAACATACTGTATGCTAAAAGATGAAGAGATAGTTAAATCTTATGAAGTAACACTTGTGTGTTAGGAAAGCAACTAATAAGAGATCTTTTGAATTATTTAAGCAATTGTATCATATAGTGCCTTTTGTAAACTGGGAGGTGAAATACTGTCTGTAGAGACCTGACAAACTGTGCTCTTTTGGAGCTTGAGTCTTCCCTTCAGTCCTACATAATCTCTAACCATTGGCATCAGGGTGATTGGAATTAAAAATGTGGCTTAATATTTAGTTAAGTGAAACCCCAACCCTCACTTTCTGTGCCGACTAATTAAAAAATCATGTAATTGGGCCATTTTGTGCAGCCCGTTAGTGAACTGCAATAGGGCATCGTCTGTTCTAGCTGGTCAGCTGAACAAAAGCCATAGTCCATCTAGAACTGCTCCATAGGGACGAGAAGCAAAAATGCCTGATGGTGAAAATCAAAATTATGCTAAAAGGACTGAGATGGAATGTGTATGCTTAGAAATAATTAACTCAAGGATGAGAAACATGCCCTTGTTGAAGTGAGTTGAGACAGACCAAGGGGTTGCTTTCTGCCCCTGTTTATCATCACTGGATGTGGGCCTTGGTCTCCCTGGGCTTGCTGAAATGTCTTCAGCCAAGCTGCCAAGGCTGTCTTGGGTGAACCTAATTTTTCTGGAGTTTATCTGCAATAATGCACATGCCAAATTGGCTTTGTATCAGTCAGTGCAAATACATAAATAGATGCTGACCTTTCCAAATGTAACAGAGAGGAAGGGAAGGACTAGATCTGGCTGCAAAGTGTCAGTTTGGCCCGCAGGCAGAGAAAGAGGAGAGGCTGCCCTAACTCAACCTTTCTATTTCAAATCTAAAGTGACTGAGCATCCATCACTCTCTTTCCTAGGTAATACAAGAGCTGATCCAGTGCCTTTGCCAGACAACCCCTTTTGCCTTTGTGCATTCAGAACCCCCTCCTCAGATCAATCACACCTCTGTTTGGGGCTTTGGGGGTAGGAGAGTGTGGAAGAGCAATCGTGGTCCAGCTTCTGCAATGTTATGGATATGGAGCTGTACAAAGAGAAGTGTGAAATCCTGGGGGATTGTTGTGAAGCCACCTGAGACAGAAGGAACATAGGGTGTTTTCAAGGGGATGATTCAGCCATGAGGGTGTTGCAACATGCACTGATTTTATATTTGGAAAGTGCTTCAAAGATCTTATTTAATTCTTGTTGGTACTCGGGGCTGTGCAGTTACTGACAGGTAAAATGGAAACCTGTGCACCGAGCGGCTGCTCGCTGTGAAGTGGCTGTGGCAGGGCTGGAGACAGGGAGAAGGCTGAGCAGTGTGGCAGTGGTGCTGTCCCAGGCAGGGAGGGAAGGGCAGAGGCAGGGGGGATCTCACGGCCCAGTGGACTCTTGCACACTTTTCTACTCATTAGCTGCACAAGTGAAATGTTCTACCTCTACAAGTGAAATGTTCTACCTTGAGTAACATTCTTACAGTACCTACAGATCACAGCTACAGATGTTGTGCTGTGGGATTGTAAAGTACAGACCAAAAGGGCTCAAAGAAGTAGTGGGCAGCATGGCAAAGATGGACAGGGAGGCCCTACTTCTGCCCTGGGAATTTTATGGGCTTTTTAAGTCAACTTTCCTCTGCTTATGGGGACATAAAATTGCTGCTTTAGAAGCAAGAACTGTTGTAGGCAAAAGAATAATTAAAGGAAGTGGTCACAGATGAGAAGTGACAGGAACAGCAGACTTCTGATGTCTAAGAGTTACTACAGGGCATGGGAGCTGCCTAGCTGAGGGTATAAAAGTAGAAATAAGAGTGGGATGTAGTCCACCCAAAGTCAACACAGGTTTGTTTGATTTGTTTTGTTGTAGTTTTGTGTAACTGATAAGATGCTAAAAGGAGATTGTTTCTCCATGCAGGGGTTTTTCTGGCAGTGAACTTGTTTCTATACCAAGACTTCCACCTACAGGTACAATGATACCTTTGCTTCTTGAGTAAACTTTATATCCTGGTCACTTCTTGGCCTTTCATATTATCTATGTATTCTATTATTAAAGTTCATTTTGTTGAGTTTAAAGACTTTTTACTATATATGGGACTATATATTTGAATTATGAAATTATCACAGTGCATTACATTAATTTTCTGTGTGCAGTAGTTAGCTTTTTTTGTGAGATGCTTCTTAAAATAGGCTTAATACCCATACTGGTTTATTTGAGGCATAGATTTAGTTCCATTTCATGCCTGGCTCTTACCACGTGGCAGAAGAATGAGTAGAAACTGATGGAATATTACATACTTCTATTTTTCATACAGTTGTTTGGTTTCTTTATATGGCTCATGGAAATTTTACTGGAGTGAGACAGGATATTCGATTATGTTCAGAAGGTATTTCATCTGTAGCAAAGATATATCCCCACTTTCTCCCACGTGTTCCTAAATATAGACGGATTGTGACTTAGTGAAGTCTGCAGGCTTGGAGAAAGTCAGGGAAGGTTATGCTACTGCAGAAGCTATTAAGAAGGGGTAGCACAGTTACAAATCTTGTAGGAGGATTAAATAGTGACTTTCAATAGATCCTTTATGTCTTCTTGCTAAGGGGGGAGTATAAGCCCAATTTTATATTTGAAGAGAACTCTGCTGCATTACAATTCAGGAATTGACTTACGTAGCCAGGCATGGTTTATTTAGAGCCCTTATAATCTGATAGGGCATGGAGGGGAAGGGCTGTGGTTCTCTTCTGCAATAACTTTTATCATCTGAATCATTCCCATGAGGCAGGCATCGGCTTCCAAATGACATTTTGGACACTGGAAAAGTAACACAGTAGTGGTTTTAAGTCACGAGGCACCAGAAAAATCCTGTGTTGCTGGATGTGCAGGTTGCTCAGACCAAGAATCCATGCTGTTTTTTCCTTCTTGATCTATAAAGCTTATGCTTTCTTAGGGTCGTTAAGAAGAAAATTGACAATTAAATCTGTGATGTGGATTGTTTACTGGCCAGTAACTACCAATCTGAGGTGACCTTGGTGTGTGGCAGCTGAAGAGTTAGTCTATAGTGTCAGGCAAGGCAAGATAACTGAAAATAGTGGCATCTTTAGCTGAAATGAGCCCAAATATGACATTTAATGGCCTTGTGAATTTGGACTTTTGTAATATAACTGTGAAGCCCAAAAGCAGAAAGAAATAGATCTTTCCAGTGCAGAGATGGTATCTCTCTTTTTTACCTTCTTCATCTATCATTTGCTTTTTAAAGACTGTTTCAGACACGCGAACTGTGGGCATTTGGAGTTGGAGGCAGTTGGTGGGGCTGGGGACATTTGGCAGTGCTGGTGGCTTAGGCTCGGTGGCTTTAGTCCAGTCCATCAAACCCATAAAGACTGCTGGTTAAATTTGCAGGATATTTTTGGGTAGGTACAATATTGCCAGCACACTTTCCTAGGTGAGCCCTTGATCTATAACTTGAAAATCAGTTACAAAAACCTGTGAGCAGGGTAAGGCTGGAAGTTTAAGGTTTCTGCATGCTAGTTTGGTGGCTGCAGTAGAGCTATCCTAATATTGCCTCATGGAAGCACAATGACTGTGTTTTTCTCAGTGTAGAATTTACTGGTCTAATGGTCTCTGATTTCAGAACATCTGGATGAAGGACACTGGATCCAGATTATCATTTGTTCAGGAGGAGATTACACAGGTTTTATAACACATATTAGCTTTTTGAGACCTGAAATGTTTTTTAGGAGCTCCCAGGTCATGCAGATGCATTTGGGTGCCTTCATTCTCTGACATGGCAATTTTGTGATAGGTGAAGAGCAAAAGTTACACATGATATAACTTGATGATGTAACGTGATATTACACATAGCTTTTTCCTTTGCCCCTTTTGGTTTTATTAGAAGTTGCTTTTACTGAGTAAGTTATCCATCTCAGTGTGAAGGAGTAAAGGAGTTGTGATCTAAGTTGCTTGTTGTGAAACCAGCTCTTGCAAGTCAACTGCTTTAATAATAAATAGCACCGTTGTCCACCTACTGCTGTCCTAACTTCCTAGCATAATATCTGTATGGCTAAGTGTGAACAGATAAAGACCATAATTCCTCACATACTGTGCTTGAAAAGTGTGGGATTAGAGTGTGTGTTTTAAGACAAGGTCTAGATTCATAGAGCAATTTAAATACAGGTGTATTGCACCGAAATGGGGGTGTGTCACTGCCTCATGTGAGGGCTATCACGTGCCTTGTGATGGGGCTGTCTAGGGAGTCATTCAGTCAGATAGGGATAAATGTACTGTGTAATGCTGGTACACCAATTTCTCATGTGTATAACATCTCCTTACTTACAGTTTTGTGGAGTGTGACCCAAGTGTTTGCAACCCATTAAGGCCCATGGTAATGAGGCTTTCCCACAGCCACCGAAGGGAAGAAGTCAATGCAGTGAAGGTGATCATGGTGATGCTGGCATTAGTGCAGCCTTTGGTGGTGTGCACAGGCAGGCTGAACATCCCTCCTCACTCATCTTTACTGTATCATCCCACTGATTCTGTTCTGTCTAGTTAAAAATACATCCTAGCTGGCTGCAGATATATGCTGGGGAATGCCTAGCACCCACACATGGGAGCATCATAGAATCATTACTGTTGGAAAAGACCTCCGAAATCACTGAATCCAACCTTTGACTGACCACCTCCTTGCCAACTAAACCATAGCACTAAGTGCCACATTTAGTCATTCCTTGAACACTTCCAGGGATGGTGACTCCCCGACTTCACTGGGCAGCTCGTTCCAATGCTTAAACACCCTTGCAGTGAAGAAAATCTTCTTGATGTCCAACCTGAACCTCCCTTGCACAGCTTGAGGGCATTTCCTCCTCTTGTCACTAGTTGCCTGGGAGAAGAGGCTGATCCCCACCTTTCTATAACCTCCTTTCAGGTGTGTTTGTTAGCTCCATCCTCTACCTGTTGTACTTGGACAAGAAGCTCCAGCTACAAGACAAAAAACTTCCACCATAGCCCCTCCACTGAAGAACACCAAAGTAAAATTAACACCTGTTTTCACAACAGTTCCCTTTCCACTCATAAGGCTGCATGAAGAAATGTGTTACATCACACCACATAATCCACAGGGACCACACTATTCATGATTTTACTTTTACACAGTCAGGCTTTTAGGGGAAACAGCTTTGCACCTTCCTAGGCAATGCTGCACCAGAGCATAGGGGCACTGTCAGTTTATTCTGGTCATATTGTAGTGAAATCTGTGCCAAGTCATTGTCTGGAGAGGATGCTCAGAGGGCACTGCCCTCTTGTCTCTGTCTCATGGCAGACAGCTCTGCCTGGGCTGTACTAAACATCACAGAATGGTTCGTTTTGGAAGGGACCTTGAAGATTATCTAGTTCCAACCCCTCTGCCAGGGGCAGGGATGCCTTCCTTTAGACCAGGTTGCTCAAAACCCTATCCAGCCTGGCCTTGAACAATAAAATATGGGGCATCCACAGCTTCTCTGGGTGTCCTGTTCCAGGGTCTACAGTAAAAAATGTCTTTCTAATATCTAATCTTAATCTACTCTCTTTCAGGTTTTATCAGGCATATTTGTCTAATGAATTTTTACAGCTTCTAGTAATGGAAATTCCATGGCCCACTAGGCAGGCCAGTCTAATACATTGCTGCACTTATGCATAAGATATGTTTTCTGACATCTAACGTGAAATTCCCCCATGGCTATAATTTAAGAGATGTTTTCTTCTTATTATCTTTTGCACATATGACTGCTATCAAGTCTCCCCACAGTCTTTTTCTCTAGGCTAAACAACCACAAGTCTTTTAATAAAATAATTGTTTTCTAGACTTCTGAATATTTTTGTTTTTCTGATGCTCTGTAAGGAAGATATGTGATGATTAACTGTGTGGTGCCCTCTGAAATGTATATTCAGACTTCCCCTATGGATATGGCATCAATGCCATATCCTTTAGAAAGCAGAGCTTAATGTTGCCTTTCAGCGTGACCAAGCTGGTGTTTAGAGTTGTTCATTATTTCTGTAGCCAGGAGATCACTGAATGTTGCTATTAATGAGGCAAACTTAGTATCCCAACATACATGCTTGTCTTTTCTCCCTGATAATGTGCACCGAGGACTGAGCAGGGAGCGAATCTCAGGTATCTCCTTCCCGCAGTGAGGTCTCTGTGTGCTGCATTCACAGCTCTGACAGGCTGCTTCAGCTAATCTTGCCCATCTTTCTGCCTCAGTAAACTGAATGTACTTCACATAGCTGGAGACAGACAGATAGACAGTGGTGAGCTCTCTCTCTCCAGGGTGCACAGTGGAGATTTGCACGGAGCTGCTATTGTACATCTTTATTTCTCAGTGTATGGAGCCAAGCTGAGTTAGCCCTGCCTGCAGGGCAATAACACCAAGCAACCCTTTCTCTCTGCTGATGATTTTTAACAAGATGGTGCATATGACTTGAACGGATAATGTGGAGTGCATTTTGGTTTTGAGGCTGGCTGACATATTTATAGGCTAATTCATTAACAGATGTTCCTTCATCCAGACTGTCTCCAGCCTTTTCCTTAACCTAAGACCTCCTGTGTTGTCTCACTTCCCTTCCCTTGTGGCAGGGCTTGGAATATGCACAGTGTAGCTTGTTATTCGGGAGCAATGCTGCAAATTTCACTGTTGGGACTAGGCTCAATAGGAGACAGTTTAGGTAAAAGGAGACAATAAATGCAAAGGCTACACAGATCAATTCTGTGATCCAGTATTATGCCAGAAGAAATGAGAAATCCAAAGATAAACAATCCTTGGTATGAGTATGATGCTCTTTATAACAATTCCCTCAAGCACTTTACAGTAATTCAAATTCAATGTATGGTGTTACTGCACAGCTAAATCTATGCCTGGAAATCTCAGGAGACAATTGAAATGAGGGTTTCTGCATGGGGAGTTTGTGGAGAAGAAATACTGCAAAACCCCTTTTCCCCACACGATAAACAGAAGAGATGCTGAACTATTATTCCTTTTGCTTCACAGACGAAAAATTGGAAGAGGCCTAGAGAGCCCCTGTTGTATTTGGGGCAGTATAAGCATACAGCAGAGAGGAGCTCTTCTCCACTCTGTGGCATTGAGCAAGGCCTTTGAAAACTGGGACTATGCAGTTTCTTGAAAGCTGGGACTAAGCAGTGCTCACCAGCACTGATTTCCTGACTCTGGTCTTGGTGGACTAATATTATGCGGTCCCAAGTCCCCAGTTTAGGATCTGTCTTCCAAGGGATACCCAGGGCTGTCATCCTCTCATCCTAGGGTGTCTGTGGCTGTGGTTGGCACAATGGTTGCATTCCTCTTTTCACAGTGGTCACTAAGCAGGAAAATGTGGGTGCACCAAAAGAATCTGTGCGGGGGAAATGAGTAACAAGCTCTGTGGTAAAATAGGTGAAGTGAAGCCTGGTTATGCCCATGTTAAGAGCAGCATTCCAGTTGACTTGAACATGGTCAGGATTTAGCCAACACTGCCTTCTTGCTGAGTACAGTTCTGCTAGGGACTCATAATTTTGGTATTGTGACTTCTGCTTGGGTAACAAAGAATTTTTATCTTTTTTTCAGTTTTTCAGCCTTTATTAGCCATTGTTTTCATGTGCTGAATGAGTTATCTTCTTCATCTGGTCTGACTGAGAAATACCTAATTATGCCCCTTAAAACAGACCCTGAGTGAAAAGGCAAGGTAAATTTGAAACAGCCACTCAGACAAGATAACCCAGTGGAAGGAATGTGGAGGTTTGTGTGTGTTGGTTTCCTGATGTAGTAATAGGAACTCTATTTTCTCCAGGGTTTTCTTGAGAGAGGATCAGATCCAATCAACTTCAGGTATGAATTTACTCCAGATTGTCAGCAGGGTGCCTGGATAGTCCCTGTGTTTTGCGAATTTCAAACTGAATATCTGATCGCTTGAGAACAGACCATCTGAGAGATGAAGAAATTGTAGAGAAAACCTATATAGTGATAATTAGCAATGGTGTTTTCCCTTTAAAGTTTGATATCTGCTACCGTGGAGCATTTGTAAGGCTGAATACTTTTCTGAAACCTGCCGTTATGAGGAGCCTACAAAATAAATAACTTTTTCAGCGTAGATCAGGAACTTGCTTTTTGTGATCTCATTGTGATTTGTCTTCATTTGTCCGAAATGAAAAGTGCAGATGCAAAGTTAGAAAGTGGTCAGGTTCGTTCTACTCCAGAGTAAATTAGATTATTCCAGCTTGCTTCATTATTAGCATTTTGATCCTGCAAGGAGCATAGCTGGGGAACTCCTTATTCACAGTAATTAGCTATGCAAGATATAATATCTAGTTTTATTCTTTTAAACATAAGCGTTCAACCCTTCTTTCTATTTTTCCTGCACTCTGAAGTCTGATATGGCAATTACCTCCATGGTATATTACTCTTCCTAACCATGTAAGCTTGATTTTCACACTGATTTGGTTTGTAAAATTCATGTTAATAACTATGTCTCTGCTATCCTTTTTCTTTCCTTTCCTCTACCTGTGAATATTGCTGAGTCTGCGTTTTAGGTAACGTTGCACTTCATTCTCTTTGCCAGCTTTAGTTGAGGGTAATATTTGCCTTGGGTAAGGTGATCTGAAAGGTCAGTTTGATCTGGCAGGGACCTTAATGGGATAGATATGACCCACTCTGGTTTGGTGATTCCAGCAAAGTGCTGTGGGGAGCTGGAGCGAAGGAGATCTGGTGTAACAAGCTGTCTGTGAGTACCTCTCTCAAGTCACTTAACTTGAAGTCATTTACAGAAATGTGCACTTGCAAAAATATCACCATTTTTACTTACCAGAGCTGCTTCTTCCATATCCCTGAGGTTTATCTCCCCACTGAAGGATGCAAGTTTTCATTCTTTCAGAGCACCTTCAGCTACAGAAAAGCAAGTTGGATTGTGTGTTTTCTTGTTCCTGACTAACATCACCAACTTAATTGGATTTTTATGATGGCTTTGTCACAAGTTAATACTTTCCATGACTCTGTTATCCTTCTTTCTCCATGGAGCTGACAATATACAAGGCAAAATCAAGCCTGTACAAAATCAAACCAGATTTGCTAAGGGACCTGACAGAGGTCTTGATTTCAGAAGTTATATATTCTCATAGTAGGCACTTTGTCTTTAAATCTGTAAGAGCATAACTCTGTCTTGTCAGCTGGGATGGGATCTTTCTGTGCCTAAGCTGAAATTTGAGCTGGTGTCTGACTGAGGGGAAAAAATATAAACCAACAGTAAATAGACCATTTGTTGATAGCAGCAGGTATTTTGGTAATACAGAAGAACAGTGAACTAGCACGTACACTATACTAAAGATGTATTTGTGATTAATCCTGTTGTGGTTAAGAGGGTGAGAGGAAATCAGTCTTTTTTCAAAACTCACTCATTACAGTGTGCTTCTCTGTTAGGTCTTGTCAAAGACATCTGCTACCCACAGCATCCCTTTGGATCAGTGTCCCCTTCTCTGGTGGAGAATGATGACAGCTCCCCGGTCTGCTGCTTCAGTTCTTTATCCTACTTTTCCCACTGCATTCTTGTCTCTG
Source organism: Lophotriccus pileatus (assembly GCA_035583135.1). Taxonomy (NCBI): domain Eukaryota; kingdom Metazoa; phylum Chordata; class Aves; order Passeriformes; family Tyrannidae; genus Lophotriccus; species Lophotriccus pileatus. The sequence goes on from JAWWES010000041.1 coordinate 72,614,563, forward strand.
AGATCTCCCCCATGTAGTCCCCAGGACTCCCCGCCTACTGCTGCTATTCTTCAGTCTTTATTAGCGTCTCTTTCTGGTTGGTCTTTTAATCACAGTTAGGGGATCAGTTGATGCCTCTATTAATACTTTCTTGGCTGCTGTCATGTTCACATTGTGTGCACTTCCTGCAGCTTAGCACGGACCTCAGAGACAGAGAGTCATTATAGCGAGGCAGGCGAGCACAGGTATCATTTTGCACCTGCCTCACAGCAGTGTAACGCCTCTGGCTTCTCTGCTTTATCCCGCTGCGGGGATTTGAATCCTCCATAAAGATGAGACAACCCCCTTCCACGTAAGTGCTACTCCATTAGTCTGATAATGGGGTAATTTGCGCACCTGGAGTGAAATTCAGAGCGGCCTGGAAGTGAATTACAAGTTTTCATGGTCCATTTTTGAACTGTAAAATGATTTGCTCGTGATCGGTGTCGGGTAGGAGCTGCTATTGCTTTGCTGCTGTATATTCATTTGTTTTCTAGATGGATTTTTTTCTCCCCGTAGTAATACTGTATACTAATATTCTCCTGTTTCTCTGATAGTTTTGTTGTGGCTTTGAAGGTATAAGAACACAGATAAAACAAGCTTTATCAGGAGAGGTAATATTTTTTCTTAAAGCAAGATAAGCTTGGCTCTTGCAGCGTGCTCCTTCCCTGCTGATCCCACAAGACAGGTTTCACTGTTCTGTTATGTGGATAGGGAAGCAAGGAGTCATCTGAGGTGATCAGCAGAGCCTAAGTTTGCTGATGACACAAAGCTGGGAGCAGGGGCCGATACCCTTCAGAAGAAACTCATCAGGCTGGAGAGATGGGCTGAGAAGGACTGTTTGAAGTTCAGTAAAGGCAAGTGCAAGGTCCTACACCTGGAGAAGAATAACCCCGAGCACCAGCACAGGCTGGGGTCTGACCTGCTGGAAAAGCAGCTCTGCAGGAAAGGGTCTGGCAGTGTGTATTTGTGGCCAGAAAGGCCAAGGAGATCCTGGAGTGCATTAGGAAGGGCATTGCCAGCAGGTTGAGGGAGGTGACCCTGCCCCTCTGCTCAGTCCTGGTGAGGCCACATCTGAAGTGCTGCATCCAGTTCTGGGCTTCTCAGTACAAGAGAGATATGGAGCTCCTGGAGCAGGTCCAGCAGAGGGTGACAAAGATGGTTAGGGGACTGGAGCATCTCTCTTACAAGGAAAGGCTGAGGGAGCTAGGTCTGTTAAGCCTTCAGAAGAGGTGAGTGAAAAGGGACCTCATTAATATCTAGCAGTATCTGCAAGGAGGGTGTCAGAGGATGGACCTGGCTCTGCTCAGTGGTGCCAAGCAATGGGACAAGAGGAAAAGGTCAGAAACTGATGCACAGAAAGTTCCACCTGAACATGAGGAAGAACTTCTTTACTGTACAGGTGGCCATGCACTGGAACAGATTGACCAGAGAAGTTTTGGAGTCTCCTTCACTGGACATACTCCAGAACTGCCCGAACACAGTCCTGTGCCATGTGCTCTAGGATGACCCTGCTTGAGCAGGGAGATTGGACCAGATGACCCACTGTGTTCCCTTCCAACCTTACCCAACCTGCTATTCTGTAACGTAGAGCAGAACTCCAGTGTAATTAACACATGATATGCGTTATATGTTTCGTTTGCCACATCTGAAGGAAAAAGTGCACAATTCTTTAAGGTTTTAAATGCCTGTGTGAGGTTTTGGTACATTCTGTACTCCCCTGATCTAAGCCACGGAGTTTCCAGTCCTGCCCAGTATAACTCAGTGGTGAAAGAGGACTTCAGAAGGTTCACTGGCCTAAAAAGGTCTTTTAGATTGCTGGACTTTAAGCTCATATCCTACACTCGATGCTCTAACTTCTGAAATTTAAGTGGCTTGTTGCTAAATTTTAGCAAGCAGTGAAGTCAAAACAGGCAGGGTATATATCAATCACAGGCAACATGATGTTTACCTACCTTCAGTTGAGTGATGCTTTTCTTTAATCCTTCATAATTAGAAACTTGTTGTTCATACCTATTTTATGAATTTTCCTGTGGTGGGAAGTTCTCCATTATGACATTGCACTATTTTTGTAACAGTGTTTTCCTTGCCTGTCTGAACATGCAGCATCCCCTCTTGTTGGACTTCTCCTCAACCCATTATTTGAAAGTACAAACATATTTCTTTCTTTTGCTCTCTCCTTTTGTTTTTGTGTTTCATTTTTTGATCTTTTTTTAGATCACAAAAATACCTTGATTCCACTCTCAGTTAACATGCTGTGATGATGTTTGTCTGTGGCATTTTAATGTGATATTATTTTAAAGCCCTGAAGATCAGATTTTTGGAAACTGTATAAAATTATTTTGTTAAATAGCTCATTAACAGGCCGGGTGTGGCTGATTTTTGAAATCTCCTTAAAACTTGAGTGAATACAGAAAATCTGTGATGTGCAGGAGTCCTGATTTGGCAGCAGTCCGAATCAGTCACTTTGCAGCCCTTTTCCATGTAAATTTAAGAACTTTTTTTCTGTCTTCTGGCAGATGGGTTAACACCCTGTTGTGCTTTCAAGGAAGCTAAATACTGTACAACTTGCAAAAATGTGACAGGTATGTGTGTGGCTTTGAGTAACCTTACCACCAGAATGCATGGAATTTCTCTTTCAGAAAGCATTTTCTCTGAAATTATGCTTCCAGAGTCTTTTTCGTTTCACTAACATACGCCTAACTACCACTTACTGGCGGTGCACTCCAAATTTCTGTCAGAAAGAGTAAATTTAAAAAACACGGGTTTGTACTTTAAAATCTGTCTTTTGATTGCCATGTCTTTATGTTTTGCCTTCAGTGGATGTCTAGCTACTTATTCGAGAGAGAAAAAAGCTGTCTCTGCAAAAATGATGAGCTGAGTGAAAATGATTTTTTTTCTTTGGCGGTGTGTTAAGAGCAATTTGCAGTGTGCTTTGATATTCTTCCCACTCTTTTGGGACTTGCAATAGTTTCCTATGAATGGAGAAGAGGAACTTTAATTTGAGGGAAGGAACAGAAAATAAATCAGTTGCAGTAGAGGCTGTGTTTCAGCCTGCAGGTTCTCTGGAGTTCAGAATCCCCATTGCCGGTGTTTGGAGTGCCACAGAAAGGCTGTTTCTGCAGCTCAGATCCCAGGCATATGTATGATGATAGTCGTAATTCTATCGGCCACGCTCACTTAACATCTTTCCTTGAGGTATTTTTGACACCTGCAGATGCCAAGTGCTCTGTGTCAGTGTCTCCAGTGCATCAGGCTTAAGGGCTGCAGGGTTGCATTGGGTGATTCCTCAGCCTGCTCCAGTACTGGTGCTTCAGCTGCAGCATGTCAGTGCTACAGGGCTGCAGTCACCAGCCTACAACATTCACTACCTCTGGATACAAAGGACCTCTTGAGATGAAGCATTTACGATACCCCAGTAATGAGTTGTGGTATTTCATTGTTGCATCCTAAATATATCTGATTTCTACCATCCCCAGAAGTATAAATGTGGGAATAGAACTGCTGACTTGTCCTGTCAAACTGTGCAGTACCAAAATACATCACTGTAGCTTAAAAGATTGATTTTCAGCAAATTTGCTGCCTCGGTCTACAATGCAGACAAGATATAAAATATATTACCTTACCAAATCGTTGAATTGCATGAACAATTGGAACAGAAATTAAATATAACACACATCCTGAGTGCAGTCAGAATCCTGAGAAGTGCTAGCCATTATCCGACATTTAAAATTCATAAATAAAATAACCTGAATTTAAAATGCACTGTAGAAAGTATAGATTTTTATGGAGAAAATAATTTAATTTCTATCCCCACAGCTGCTTGGGCAGTTAATTGGATGATTGAGCTTTACTTTTGTGCTTTAGTTTCTTTAAGGCACCGCTGTGGCTGTGCAAATGGATATAAATTACATCAGTGTTTAGAGACAATGAAAGTCGGGATCTCTGGGGTGTCCAGTCAGCTGTGCAGGCTATTACCTCATCTGCTGGGTCAACACTGTGCACTTGCTCTTCTCTTACATTTATTGCAAAATCATGGCACTTTTATTTTGTTAATTTATGGAGTTTGTTGTTTTCCCTATTTACTGCTCATTCCCAGCCATTACAGTCTGTAATTGCATTTTTGTTGCTGTACTCTCACTCTGTAGATGTATGTGTGTGATATGTATGAATACAAAATTACATCATTAAGCACTTTGGAAGTAATTGACAATATTGTATCTACCAAGGAAATCTCTGTTGAAAACAGTAGTTTGATATTTCTTTTTGTGTACACTACTTCTCTTTAGGAGTTACAGATTTTTTTATCTGACTAAGGTGTGAGCTTTTGCATTAGAGTCCATCATGTTAACCAGATCTACAGGCTTCAGCTAAAACCTTTTTCTTTTTTTTTTTTAATCTGTCTGCCTATGTGTCTTCACTTTTGGACTACATTCTTGTGCATCTCAGCAGAGATAAAGTGAGAAATGCTGAGTGCTGACTGCCTGAAGTCTTGCATCCTGCTATGTGATGCTTTTGGAAAGGCTATTATTCACCTTTTACTGACCCCAACATATGACACTCTGTGGAGCTGTTCCCTGGGCCACTCAATGGGAAGAGGCAGGTGCTTGTGGAGAAGTTAACTGTACTGTAAGATAGTGGATGGGACTGTGAGAGGTTTCTGGGAGGCAAGGCTGCAGTCCAGGGTGGAATGGCACTTCATGAGGTTTCTGTGTGGGCATGAGACTGTGGCAGGAGTCACACTGCAGCGTCTATCTCTCTCTAACAACCTGAGTGCTTAGCAGGCAAGTGCACTTGGGATAAAAAGTCCTAAAGCAGGAGGGAGTGGCTGACTTGTGTACTGATGACTTGTATACTGATTGCACCGTAGTGGAGGAATATGTTGCTGGTGATGAGTCACATCAGGATGTGTTTCATCTCAGCCCCTGGCTGACCTGACAGAGTACAGCTCCTGCCCTGAAGCACATGGGTTTTGTTCTTGTTCTGTAGTGGTATGAACTCTGTGGGTATGTAGCAAGCTCATAGGTCTGTGTAGACTCCTGTTACATACAAATCACTGCAAGTTCAGTGGAACTGTAGCGTTTCTTTGATGTAGTGAATTTGGATGTCTGAATTTTAAGTAGCAGTGGGAGAAGTGATTTAAACAAAATACTGTAGCCTGTGACCCACCACTTTGCCAAACTCGTTGTGAAAGACTTGCCCATTTTGAATTTTAATGTAGAATCATTGCTAATTTATCTTCAGCATGGTGTTGTAAAACAACCTCCTCTTCACTTCACTGCAATATTTGGAGTGCAGAATCTACCAGTCACTTGTATCTACAAGTATCCTCTTCAGGCTTAATGAAATCTTGGTGAAAATTTTCACTGCTTAAATGGAAGCTTTGCCACTAGACTATTTTGTGAATGAAAAATGCAGACCATTAATTCATTAATATCCATAAATTTTTCAGCTGAATCTTAATTAAATTGATGAAAGTTTACAAACTTCACAGGCTTCCAAGATTTTCATACAAAAACTCAATGACACTTGGTGGTTCTGGTAAGGTTCTTTTGCATTGGGATTTAGCTCTGAAATAAACCAATATGATTTTGAAGGGAAAGTGTCCTGGTGTTGGGTGAGATAATTTTCCTCTTCTTAGCAGTACAGTGCTGTGTTTTGGACTGTTGACCTTGGAGATGTACCAGATGGATAAACTTTATTATGGACAAGCTTTATTAGAGATGTTTTACATACAGCAGGCCAGCTTGTCTGTGTTGATGGTAGAAACAGTGAAGGTAAATACCCAAATGTTTCATTGCTTTCCTAAAGCAAGGGAGAAGCTGAGCAAAAAAAGATGAGGAATGTGTAGGCTGTGGCAGTCCAAGACAGAGTCACATTTGTTTGCGGAGAAAAGAGCTGAAAAGAGTAAGATTTATGTTGAAGGGTATGAAAATGTAATTAGGAGTACAAGAGGGATGCTGTTAAAAGGAATGTTTAATCTACCAGTTCTCTGCATATTCTGAAGTCATTACACTCTCATTTACTGGGGAGAAAGCACACAGTGTTGTTGCTAACTTGGTTGTTAGCAGTGGGATGGTCTAATACCTTTCAGGTATCGTGAACGGCATTTTCAAGAGACCAGCACAAAAATGGAAGATCTAAGAGGTCTGCTTGTGTGGAATCTTTAGTAGTGATACAAAAACCTGAAAAGAACCTAATCTATCTTTCAAATCACAGGTCATATTTTAAGAGATTATATCCCTAGGGGAAAAGCCTTTTCTTTAAGTGTGACATTTTTTTAGCTGCATATGATTGAGAAGGAATGTAATCGACAACACAATGTCATTTTACAATCATTTTTTTCTGAAACTGCCCTTTAATGGCTATCCAGACATGGGTGGAAAGCACCCCATATCTCTCTTTAATTAGAGCTATCTCCTTAGTTGACTGAGATAACTCTAAAAATAAACTTAGAGATACTGTGGGAAGATGAAACTAGATAACTCTTATATATAGTGACAGGACAAGGGGAATGACTTCAAACTGAGAGAACATTTAGATAAGATATTAGGAAGAAATTCTTTACTATGATGGTGAGGCACTGAAACAGATTGCCCAGACCTTGACTCCCCATCCCTGGAAGTGTTCAAGGCCAGGTTGGATGGGGCCCTGTGCAACTTGGTCTAGTGGAATGCATCCCTGCCCATGGCAAGGAGTTTGAAACTGGATGATCTTTAAGGTCCCTTCCAACCCAGGCCATCCTGTGATTTTATACATGTCTTATCAAAAGCCAACAACCAACCTGTGCTGTCTTTTTCCATGAGATTCTTCATATGAATAAAGAAAGCTAAAGGAAAATTTAGAAGATAAAGTTTGGGGACTATCAAAGTCAGAACGTCAGTTTTGAAAGGGTGGAAGATTATGACAATTCTCGTGTATTTATGTCCTGGTAAAGGGCTTAAAACTAAAACAATACAGTCAGTACAAGAGGCAGAGTGCAGTAGTTCTCTCAGCCAGAGAAACAAGTCTGGCAAGGGCATATGTGTTTAGAAATGCTGCATGGATGCTGCACCCTCATCTGTCACCTTTCAGTGTTGGTGTTGTATGTTAGCAAGTGCTGGGAGTGAGTCTAGCATGAGGCTAATTAATGACATTTTGTTCCTGTTGGGGACCCAGATGTTCTTCACTGATAAACCCCAAGTGTTTTTGCTCTTTTACCCTGTCCTCTTCCAAGTCACAAGGCTCAAATGTTTGCTGTTAGGAAACTGTCCCTTCTTAGCCTAGCCTTTCAACTGGGGCTGAGACAGGCTCCAAAAACTTAAGTGGAGTGAAAGCCCCTCTAGACCTCAGGTAGCTTGCTGGTCTGCAGTGCTTAGCACTCAGAGTAATCAGTCCAGTGCATCCTCATTGTGTGAATCACTTCCCACTGAGTGAGTCATGTGGACGTTCATTAGTTTGCCCTGGTTTTGTGTTTGGTTTGGGAATTGCTTTTAGTGGAAAATTAGTTTAATAGGAAGCTCAAAAGCTATTTGTTGGGTCTGACAATATCTTAGAAATAATAAAATAATATGATGTCCTAGCAGCTGATTTCACAGAGTCACAGAACCGTAGAATAATTAAGGTTGGAAAAGACTCAAGGATCGAGTCCAACCTTTGACTGATCACCACCTTGTCAATAAACCACAGCATTCAGTGCCGTGTCCAGTCATTTCTTGAACACCTCCAGGGATGCTGACCCCACCACCTCCCTGGACAGTCCATTGCAACACTTGACAACCCTTTCTGTGAAGCAATTATTCCTGAAACTGTATTTCCATGGTGTTCTGTTCAGCTGTCAGAAGAGTTTCAGTTTATTAAAACTTGTCATTGTACTCTCCAACTTGTAAGCTCTAACAGAGAGCAGCATGTACTTTTGTTTAAAAAACTCTTTGATCAGGAATAATTACACCTCTAAAAGGTTGGTTCGGGAAGCTGAGGGATCCGGGTGGATGCCCGGAGCTGTCCAGGGTCCTGAGCCACCGAACCCTGCATTGAAGCACATAAGAAACAGCACACAGTGACCAGGTGTCATGGGTGGCCCTGCCTGGGGCAGGAGTTGGACTAGATTATGTGATTTATATGATACTAAAAGCAAGGGAGGCACCAAGTCAGTGAGAAAGGGCATGTCTTTGTGTGAAATTAATTTTCAGATTCTGATGTGTACACCTCAGTCTTGGGTTGGATTGGGTCCCTGAAGCTCAGCCTGCTTGGTTGTGCTGTCACTAGAGGAGTTAGCCCCAAATGAATTTTCACAGAATCATTTAGGTTGGAAAAAACCTCCAGGATCATCAAGTCCAACCTCTGACTGACCACCACCTTGTCAACTAAACCAGAGTACTAAGTGCCACAACCAGTCATTACTTGAACACTTCCACCTTCCTGGGCAGTCCATTCCAATGCCTCACAACCCTATGAGTGAAGAAATTCATCCTGGTCCTGGTCCAGCCTGAACCTCCCCTGGCACAGCTTGAGGCCATTTCTTCTTGTCCTGTCGCTGGTTACCGGGGAGAAGAGGCTGACCCCAACCTGGCTACACCCTCGTTTCAGGTAATTGTAGAGAGCAGTAAGGTCTCCCCTGAGCCTCCTCTCCTCCAGTCTAAACACCCCCAGCTCCCTCAGCTGCTCCTCACAGGACTTGTGCTCCAGACACTTTCCCATCTCTGTTGCTCTTCTCTGGACAAGGCTTCCTGTAGGCTTGCAACAAATGTCACTTTGTTTGCTTTTTAGGGAACCTACGCTCTTATATAATGAAATTACACCTTTCCCACTTTTAATCTGACGTCACTAAGTGTTTTATTATTGACATATAAATTATCCTCGTTTATTCAAATCAGTTATGATAAGTTATTCATTAATTACTCTTGTGTCTCTATACGAAAATACATTTTAAGAAGTTTTGTTTTCATTACCAGAAAAAATAAGTAGCTACTGTAAACTGCATTAATTCTGTAATTGTAGTAGCTATTCCCCTCAACCTCCTTGGACTTCTAAACTTCTGTTTTCATAACCTTTAGACGTGACATTACATGGCACTGCACTTCCCTCTAATTGCTTCCTTGTTTGGTAAACATGCCTTTTTAAACAGTTTGGTAGTCACTCATTATATGTAAATCCTATTATGCTGCTAACATCCTTTTTTTTACTTTTCAACAAGATCTTTTGACCTTGGCTCTACATGTCTGCAGAAAGCCTGCCCTGAAGAAAGATAGTGCTCTAAATGAAGAGTTATAATCTTTTATGTGCAGTCCTTAGACTTCTTTGTGTTGTTTTCTATTATTTGCTTTTCTTACGTGACTTCTGACTCCTAGGTGTCAACTTTTCTTGTGTTGTAAGTTACATGAGCCAAAACATGTGCCATCTAGTTCTCTGGGTGAAGGACAGACTAAACATGTAAGATACAGATTGATACAGGCTCCTGCCCTGACCCAGATATAGTGGTGCTTGATACATTTATTGATTCCTCAAACTATTTCTTACTTCTTAGTGTGTTTTATGCATTTGGTTTGACTGTGTGATGGGGGCAGTGGGAAAAGTGATTGCTCACTTCTCTGGATTCATGCCATTGTTTCATCTAACTCAGGAGTGCATTTAAATGAACCCTCTTTATCTGTAAGTTGATATTACATGTTGCATTTTTAAAAATGTTTCTAGGCAGCCCAAATCATAGGACTTCTCCATCCAATCTCTACCCATAAACTATTCTAAACACTTGAAACACCAGAGAGCCCCTAAAACGTTTCCAAGGTAACCCTTCTCTGTTGTGGTTCCCTTTGCTGTTTATCTGCACTTACTTAACTGGAATCAGAAAAAAATTATTTGGTTTTTACCCAGATAGATAGGTAAATATATCTCCATATGTATTGTAAAATTTGGAAATTTCAAAGTCTAAAATTTGTCTTAAAATAGTTATGTGTTTCCTCCTTACCTATAAGGTAAGTGAAGTTTTCTTAATAGGCTTAATTTTTGTTATTAATAAAGGAGTCAAAAAATGAAGTCTGCAAGTATTAAACATAAGCAGTGCTTCCATGCTACCAGAAACTGATCTCAGTGCTTAAACTCCACTCAAACTCTAATTGCAAATTTCCTGAAGAGATCAATCCTTACTGGTTGTCTTTGTCTTTTTAACCAGTGAATCTCAGTAAACATCATTGATTCATCTGAACTATTTAGAGGTAAAGCAAAGGCAAAGAACATTTGTTGATTAAAGGGTCTTTTCCTTGTAGAAGTTCATTGTTTAATATACTAGTGAAATGGAAGTGTATTGCTTTTAAGACAGCCTAAAACATGAAAGCCAAAGCTTTAACTTTGGTATCCCACATGATAACTGAATCCATATTTTGGTGCCTGTATATGTTGATCAATTTCCTTTATTGTTCATATGAGTGGGATCAGGAACTTGGAAAGCCACTCCTTTATAAAAGTGTTACTGTCCTTTACACAAGTAGAATTGGAAGCCCTTTATATTTTTTTATGAACTGAAACAAACCTTATTTATTGCATATACCATGTCCTGCTAATAAGATTTTCGAAAACTCTGTGTTTCTCCAGCTCTGTGAGCTCTTTAGTAATTCCACCACATAGATGCAGGTGGGTCTCTTGACACCTTCAGAGTCCTCCTGCATGCTGTCTTTCATACCTTCTCCCACGTTCAGTGCAGGCTTTTGTTGCCTTCTGCAAACTTGCTCTTAAAATGCTTAGGAACTGTGTGTTTGATTGTGGATTGGTCCTGGCAATAACCGTGCATGTGTATGAAACTGTGTAGAGAAATGCTTTGTAAAGCTGGGAGAAGTGAGTAGTACCCCTTACTGAGCGGTAGCTGGTCTTGCAAAATTTCCACATATTTTCTGTCTTTCCTGGCTCTATGTTATCCCATGCTGTCACAAGAGAGTAATTCAGCGTGAGAGTGCATTGTCTACTTATTCCTACACCAGTCTTAAGTAAGCAGATACCTTGCAATTTTCCCTGTTCTCTTTTGTTACTGAAAGCTTGTTACTGAAACTGTCCATTCCTGAAATCACCGAGGGGAAAATTACAGGCAGAGCTGGAGGACTTTGTCACTTGGCAGTTGTATTACTTGTTTTTACTCTACATATCTCTACCTGTGTAATGTGATAGTTTTTTACTTTAACAAAGACCTTTGTGCGTAAAAGTGATAGCGTGTGCTAGATAGTGTAACTTCCTCAGCTAGGACATTGTGAAATGAAGTGCAGGAGATTAGTTTAAAAATTTATTTCCCCGGGCCTGCAGAATAACCCATTAAGCTGTCATAAAATAGTAGCTACTCTTGTTGTTTAATAGACATACATGATATTAAAAAAGTAGTTTTCCCCATGAAGCGATGGTTTGTGCTCACCCTTTTCTCCATGAAACATCTAGTAAAAACTCAGAAAGGTTTTGATGCACTTTTTTTAGAGCATTGTGTCAATACAGTCGTGGCATATACAGGTTGATACACAGCTTTTTCTCTTCTGCTCAGACTTAGAGCAGATTAAGAAACGGGAAAAGTGAAGGATGGGCAAACCGTTCAAAAGCAGCACCTGCAAGTTACATCTCTAAACCCAAAAGATGGGGGGGTTGCTGCCAAACATTCAGCATTGTGCAATATGTGATAATGCTGAAATACCTGTTCTGCCTACGTGTCTTTCTGCCACCAAGTGCCAGTGAACCAGGAGGTTGTGTAAATACTGCACAGAGCCAGCATTAAAGTCAGAATCAGCTGAAATGTAAGTGGGAGTGTGTTGTGTACCTACCTCCAAAGGTGCTGGCAAAGCAGAGCACGGCTGAGAATCTCACACAGTCGATGGTGTTTTTCTCTGAGCTTGTCATGGCATCTGGTGGTGTCAGGTGGTCAGGGAAAAGGAAGGATTTGCTGACTATTTCTATGGATGTTGGCAGAGTTTAGTGATTTAACCTGTGACTCAATGTTCATCCTTATCACACAGGATTTAAAAAGAAGAAATCAAGTGAGTTACTCAAGTGTACACGGCAGTGTTGAGGGAAGCCAGCAGAGGCAGTTATTTATGAGTTCTGGTCAACCTGATTCTCAGGGAATTTGTACATTATTTTTCCATCTTGCACAGTTTCCATAGGGCTGAACATTTAAACGCAGATATTTGGAAGACAGCTCCAGTCCTTCATGAGGCCTCCCTGTTGTGGAAGTGTTGGAAACTATAACATCACTCAGTATAAGAGACACCCTCCCCACCCCCGGTAGGCTGAGTTCCTTTTTTTCCATTAATCATGAAATGATATTTACTTTTTATAATTTTTAATCCAAAGTTTGGGGTCCCAGTGCATTGCAGGTCATAAAGTTTGGATCCAGAAGTCTTTCAGAACTTTAGAAGTTCACACCCATTCATATCTCTTTGTCTTGTCAGGGAGATTTCCCGTGACATTCCCAGAGCATTCATGGTTTAAAATACTATATATGATATACTGTCAATAGTCTGTTTTCTAAAATAAACTGTTACAATCACCAAATTTGCCTTTTTTTTCATAATCCCAACTCACTGTATGAAGGCTGACTCCATTGAATTAAATGCCACAGTGGCAAATTGAAATGTTCTTTTAATTCACAGCAAGTACTCCCTTGCACTGCCTTCACGCTGAGTGGAAAGCTATTAGAGAGCACACAGTTTTGAAGTTCCTGCTGAAAGTACATCTTGAACTAAAAGTGACTGCCAGCTAGTCACTGGTGCTCTGTGCTTTATGTGAATTTGCAGGTATGTTGCGAAGTGTTCTCTCTTTTGTGTGTGGTTGCTGTGCAGTTAATATCCTGTTGGATAGAAGGGAGTGTCCTGCAGCAGCACAGCGATTTGTTCAGTCTCCCAAGTGGTCCTTTGCAGCCCTGTGTCCCTGTATAAATATTTAATTACATGCTAATCTCATGAAAAACAACATTGCCTTAAGTACATATTTGTGAAGAGAGCAAAGTTTACATAAGCTCGAACGTTTGTTTGATTCTGCTTTAAGTTCTGAATAAAGACACTGCTGTCATGACTGAGACAAGCTTGCAGAGACCTGCAGAGAAGCTTGTCCCACACAGGCAACTTCTCTTTTGTATGAGCAAAGAGCTTGAGGCTTCAAAATGTGTTAGTTGGCAGTGATAAAGTGAACTGAAGAAGGTAGCTGGAGGTCCATTGTAGGATCTCTTCCTTATCTCCTAGAAGGATTTCATAGTCACTGTCACAGTCTCTTCTTCTAATAATCATTTTGTAATCAGAGCCCCACCTGTTCCAGTGAGAGAGAAGTTTAAATTAGATATACAGAAGAAATTGTTTACTATGAGGGTGGTGAGGCACTGGAGCAGGTTGCCCAGAAAAGTTGTGTATGCCCCACCCCTGGAAGTGTTCAAGGCCAGGTTGGATGGGGCTATGAGCAACCTGGTCGAGTGGGACATGCCCCTGCCCGTGGCAGGGAGACTGGCAAGAGGTTGGAACTAGTTGGGGTCTTTAATGTCCCTTCCAACCCAAACCCTTCTATGACTCTAGGAATTTGTCTGTTACCTTGCTGCCCATGGTTACTCCTTGCTCTGGGGTCCTGTAGCCCGGTCAGGGTGGGATTGAGTGAAATGCAAGGAACCACAGCTGACCCCCCAGTGCCCTACAGAGAATACACCATCCCTGACTTGATGTTTTGTTGGAGCCGCCGTCAAGCTGTCACGTCTTGACAGCTCTGTAGGCGGAACAAAAGGGCCCATCAGACTGAAGATGATTTGTAAACAATGAAGAAGGAGCATTTGCCACCCTGCCATGTCTGACAGTGTGAAAAAGCAAAGCCACATTACCTGAGGCTGACACACAGAGAGCTGTCCTTTCAAGTGTCAGCTGCATCCTTATGCAAAAGTGCCAGAAACTATTTTATTAAGAACTGAATTTGACTGCTTGTGAACTCTCAGGGTTTTGCTGGCTCCTTAGAAAATTCACTAGAACAACACCCTTCTCATCAGGAAGCTGCCTTCACAAAAGGGACAGTAAAACCACAACATCTCTTGCAAATTCAAAATGCTCATTTAAAAAAGAAATTTATGTTCTCAGTGTTTTCAATGATTTTGATGTCTTAAGCATTAAATCAGAGGCTGAATACAGTAATTTTTCCTATTTTTCCAGTAAGAACTTGGTTGCTGATTAAAGTCTTTGTCAGGGAGTGGGCAGAAATTAAAGCGTTAACAACCTAACAATGAAATCAAAGTGATTTAGTGTAGCATTATCTAAAAGAAATTATTTTTTGTTAGTACTGTGTAATGTTCTTTTAACAGATGACAATGATTTATTTCTGCTTAGATGAATGATGAAACTAATCAGTGAATTGCTGGAGAGATGCTTTGTTAAATTAGTCCTATATTCAATTGGGTGTCTTTATTACTCTGTGTGCTTATTTGTCATTGAATTCGCAGGGGGATGGTACAGGTTCTTCTTTTGTTTACATGAATATGAAATAGAACATCTTATGTGATTATCAGTGGAATTTCATTGTTTTAAACCAGGGAAAATGGGACAATGGGGCCATTCCATCTTTGGTTTTGTTTGGAGATGCCTTTAAAACACCACCCTCTGCAATCCTTTTAAAATTACTTGACTTACTTTTAAAGGGAATTCACCCTGCTTATTTCCAGTATGCAAGGTGCTTTTAGTTAAGAATATTTGCAAATTCTATGGTAATGATTTGCTAAGAATTGGGAAGAGTTGGTCATTTATTTGTACATTTTCTCTATTACACTAGATAAACCAGTGGTGCACTGTTTTTATTAGTCCACCCACAAGACTCCAGCCATTCATGAAAATTGTATGAATGAAGAATATAACAAATGTGTTGACAGTGAAAATAACAGAGTTTCAGGAAGCTAATATTAGTGGAAATGCTTTTGTAACAACTTTACTGTCCAAAGCCAGCATTCATTAGGCCAATTTACAGTTCTAAGGAGAAAAACAACTGAGTTTTCTTGAGCATTTAGCATAAATGACAGCTGAGTCCTTACAATGTGAGAACTTTCACGCTGTCAGTATGAACTGACAATTTGCCTAGCAAAGAGTTATGCTGTGGGAGGTTAAGAAGAAAAACATGAGAAGGTTTTTGTTAGTCCAGTAAAACAGATTTTGCTGGTAATAGAAACCTAAAAACCAACTTGGGTTTACTATATAGTATTATCTGCTTAAAACTGAAAAATTACTCTTATTGAAATTACAATGTCCAAGTCTATTGTACAAAAAAAAAAAAATTTAAACCAGTTTAATTCTGGAGCAAGTTATACCATTCTTATAACCCTTTGACTGCAACAACACTGAAAAAATCTGAAAACAGATCACCCATACCTACATCATGAAGACAGTGTGAGATCACTTGGCACGAGGAAACAAATCGTTGTTAAGAGTCCATCTTTGATGTTATTTACCCT
This sequence comes from Lophotriccus pileatus, assembly GCA_035583135.1. Taxonomy (NCBI): domain Eukaryota; kingdom Metazoa; phylum Chordata; class Aves; order Passeriformes; family Tyrannidae; genus Lophotriccus; species Lophotriccus pileatus. Next base: position 72,629,996 of record JAWWES010000041.1, read on the forward strand.
TACAGGAAACAAATAACTCCAGGGTTTGATAAGTAATTAAGTATTAAATCCAACCTTAAACCCACAGTTCACACCCTGACAAACAGGCAGTTGGAACAGCTAAAGGATGCAGGGAAACACCTTGAGAGCCGAGTGGTAATGTGTTTCCACAAGCTGAGTAATTCTACTGTGTCTTAGGGCTAAAACTACCTTTTGGTTAATTGTGTTGTAATTTTCCTTAAGCAGTTTGCACCACCTATTTTGGACAGCCCAGAGGAAGGAATGAGTTGAATGCTTATGGGAAGTCACAGAATGAAGCATTTTAGCTTTGAAGAACCTGTAAGTGCCATCTGTCCCAGGAGCATCCTTTGGATGTGGAGGAGAAGGAAGTGTGCCACAGCACTAAGGTGCTGCAGTGGGTTGGCTATGCTGCTGCTAACTTGATTACAGGATGCTGATTTTTCCAAAAATTTAAAAGCCCTGGAGCCTGTTTCTCTGAAAGAGGGAAAGAAAAAATGCCTTTTGTAGAGAGAAAAAAAAGCCATATGTTTTATACTTGCTTATGGGCAACACTTGAGTTTCAGACTTGTATAATTTCTGTGTGACCACTCAGTTTGTGTTTGTTTGGACAAAGAGTTCCTGAAATGATCCCTCAGTTTCAGCAATAATATAGATCTGTGATTTAAATGTCTGAAGAAAAGTCAGGTGCAAGATGACAAATGCAGGTTTTTCCCAGGTCATCCTAAGCAATTGCTTGCTCTTCCTTAAGCTCAAAGCAGCTGAAATGCCACTAAGCAGCAGGGACACTTAATCCTTTGGCCCCACACCCCATCACTGGACTATGTATTTTGCTTTATGTATGTTTATAACTATGGTCTTCTGCAAAATGGATCAGTTGAACATTTTAAGCTAAATGCTGGCATGTAGACTCTGTCTGACGTCTATGCTGTGTCCTGAATTTTCAGTGCTTTGCTGGGTGAGGCAAAAGTGTCTGAGGGCTCCTGTGGACATCATGACTTTTCATAGAGAACTGTATTCAGCCTGTTTTTATTCCTGTGTCCAGAGAGCAAGTAGATTTCTCCACAAGTTAGGCAGAGGGACAAGCACCATGGTGATTTTATCTGCCCCCTTCTACTTTCCTCTGGCTCCTTCAAGCTACCTTCTCAGCCCTTATGTTGTTCTTTTGCTTTTTAGACTCTCTGAAGTGATATCCAATTCCTCAAGATTTGATCCAAACTTGGCAGTTATTCTGTTGTTAATCAGTAGCTATAACTAGGCAGGTGTATTAAGTAGTTGCATTGTGAAACTCGGAGGCTTGGTTAATCCTTTGTTTTAGGTTAAAGAGAACACAATCCCAAGATGAATGGGCTGTTTGGACATAGCCACTGGGAGTGAAGTCAGCAGGACTGAGCAGTAAATGGGGGAAAGGTAATTCTGGCAGTGGGGGATTGCAACCACCAACCCACTGACCACCTTGTAAAAACGGAGAGAACTGTACATGCAGACTAATTAGCATGAGAAGCAAGAGATATATAGTTAGCAAAGAAGGATTGGAGTAGATTTGAGTACTAATTAATGAAAAGGATATGTCATTTGTAACCAATGAATGTTGATGCCTCTGTTTGTTAAAACATATAAATTGTGTAAAGTTTTGATGATCGGTATTTTCTGGGTTACCACCCAGCTCCCTACTTGGCACAAACTGGAGTAAAAGATAGAAATACCTCAGTCCATTGTGTGACTTGGCCTTGCACACCAGGTAAGAAGCCCGTGTTCAGGATAACAGAAGGACAAAAGTTTCAAAGCTTCATCTGCTTTTGGAAACCAAAGCATGTATGGAAATGACAACTGATATTATCATCTTTGAGCATAACCTCCCTTGAAGGACAGCAAGTCATCTCAACAATATCAAAAGTTCGTTGCAACTCAAAGGATTTTTGTAACTCCTAAGTTTATTTTGGGGGTCTAAAGCCACTCAACATGTACTAAAGGCACAGAATTTATGTGACAGCATGCACTACTCTTAAAAGAACGAGTTAATGGCTGCTGCCTTTGTGGTTTGTCACAGCCTTGCCTTTGTGTAATTACCTGTCATGGAAGGAGCTTTGATATATCTTGAATGATAAAGATAGTATTATTTATAAAATATATCTCTTCTACATTTCCTTTAATTCCCACCCCCACATCCTTCCTTCACTGAGTATGTGAGCTCTCATTTGGTCAGGGTCACCTCAGGGATGAATCTCAAAAGATGCTCCTAGTTCAATAACTGTAAATTAAAAAATGTTCTTGAGAAGGCAGATGCAGAACAAGAGTGCAGCTGCACACTTAGTACTGATCCACTGTGCTGTCAGTGGGTTCCTAACTGTGGCTGGGCCTCAGGAAACTAAAATTTACTTTTCTGCTTTAGCATATCTTAATCCACAGTTAGGATAACAAACATGCTTTAACGTTATTCATTAGAAAGCAAGTTGTATCTTTATGCTAGCTGAACAGTCTTAATTTGCTGAGAAAAGAAGACAAAGCAAATAAATTGAAGGAAGAAAAGAAATAAGACAGCAGGAATGAGTTCTAACAAATGCAGAGTTTGTGCTGTTACACTGGGTCTGTTTCCTGGACCACATACTGTGTTGCAATGCCTGGTGAATCTGTGATGTAAAGTCAGACGTTGCTCTGTACATGTAAGTGAGGCCAAGTGCGGCTGCTGTTCTGCCTTGTCCTCCCAGAGAGTTCTGCGGTGCTGCATCCCGTCGCTGTGGCATCTGCATTCTCAAAGGCCTGTGCAGTACCTTCTGTCTCTGCTGCAAAGTCAGCTTTCGACAGCTTTGACAAAAAAAAAAAAAAATCCCTGCACTGTTGTTTGCATGAGGAGAATATTAACTCTTGCGTTGTAGATAAATCCCATTCTGTATCAAAATCACGCTGCTTTAAATTCACGTGTCTCTTTACCATATCCTGGGCTGCCCTGTGTGCTGCTTAAGTGATTGTCCCAACCTCACTAAAGGTGAATGACCTGGGGTTTACAGGAAGATGTCCTGCTCCTAGTTTTGAGATCCTCTGGAATGAAGACTGTGCAGATTTAATTTATTACTGTGTTTGACGCACAGGATAGCAAGACGATTTGACCTTGCAATTTTATGCCCTGCTGAGTGACTACAAGAGCTTCTTAGCTGAAATCGCCCCTTTCTAATTTTAATTTATCCTATGTCTGGGCAGCTGGCAGTTTAAGGAGCTGCTGTCAAGCTACAAATATCTTTGCCTAACGCTTTGGACTGACCCGTCCCAGTGACACAACCATGGAGGGAGCCAGGGTGACTCAAGATTCTCAGTGTGCTTCTGTCATCACCTTGTTCCCTGTTCCTTTCTTCCTTTCTTCCCCAGAGGTATCTATTGTATATCAGCTCAGGAAGGTCACTTGCATGGATTTTTTTTATTATTATTTTTTTCTCGTTGTCATATTTCCCCTGTGTCCTTGCAGCTTGCCCAGCAGGCTCGTGGGCTGCCTGGTTTGGTCAATACCTGCATCAGGACTTCAGGCAGTTTTGGTTTTGCAGAAGTATCTTTTATCTTCTATATCACATTGGTTGCATTCTGGTTTGGGGAGTGGGGATAAGACCTACATTTACTTACCAGCTAGTTTCTGTCCTTTTTTTTTTTATTCCTTAGCTCCTAATTATCCTTTTTCTTTCCTCACTTTGAGCCCTGCCAGCTCCCCGGGTTCACCAGGAGTGGCTGCTACAAAGATGTGTGTGTTCTCCTCTGTAAAACCGGTCCTTGTTTTGTGTTGCTAGGCTACTCCCTTCCAGCTGCCATTGAAGAAATGCTCCGTGGTGGGAAACGGTGGGATCCTGAAAAAGAGCGGCTGCGGCAAACAAATAGATCAAGCAGATTTTGTCATGCGGTAAGACAGAAACCTCAGTGACACATTGTCTCTCCTTCCCCCTGCGAAGTCTCCGAGTTTTCAAAGCTATTCAGTTGTGATTAATCAATTACAATTTGCCTTGTTCAGTCGCCTTTGCAGGATGCTTTGTACAAGCAACTTGGGTAAAATTGTGAGGAGAGGCAAAAAGAGAGTTTTGACTGGCTTCTGCAAATGGGTATGCGAGGTGTGGGGGCAATCTACCAGTGCTTGGGGTTGTGACAGATGGTGCAGTGTCTCAGGGAGGAACTGAGGAGCTGCTTTTCTCATTATTTTTGTAATGATAGGCAGGGTCTCGCCTTGAGAAATGTCCTCTGAAACTCTAAATGCCATCTCTGCAACCCACTGAACTCAAGATGAGTAGGTGCTAATTATGAGACAAGGCTTAAGATCTAAGTTGGTACAAGCTGAAATCTTCCTGTGTTTTTCTTCCCGCTGGCTGACTGTCTGAGGAAAGGCCAAACCTCTTTTCTTGATTCAGAGTTTTTGGGATTCCTCACATTTCCTTCCCTTCCAGCCTTTCTGAAGTTGTAAGAACTGTCAGGAGGAATGTTGAACCAGCTACTGCTTTCATGATTGAATTTGACACTTTCTAGGTCTGCAATCTTTAAAGAAGAAAGACAGAAATTAGTTCCTTCCTGTTAAACATGAACAAGAGAAACATTGTGAAGGAGAAGCTGCTCCCAAAGAGAAAAGAAATGGAGTTTTTTTGGGTATTTGACATGGATGCATAACGAGCACCCACTTTAGCAAGTCTCCTTGTTAGATCCTGATGGCTTATTTGTAAAGCTGTACAAATTCGCTGCAAACCAAACAGTATTACTGTAATTTCTAGTTTGCATCTCAAAGACCAAAAATGCCTTCTGTGTTAATGCAAAGAAATAGAACAAACCAAAGGCAAAAGGAAACATATACTTAGAGCAGAAGATGTAAGGCACAGAGGAGAAAGGCAGCACTCTGATTGCCATTACTGCAAAACTTCCTAGGTGTTCCACAGACTAAATATAAGAAACTGCAGTGTGTATACCATGGTAATATTATCTAGATGCAATGGGAAATTGAAATGCTGTAGGAGCAATCAGTTGCAAAAACAATAGAAATGTAAAAAAAAACCCAAATCAGCAGTTATTGTAGCTTGATCAGAAAAAAAAACCCAACCAACCAAACAAACAAACAAAAACACACAAAAAAACCTCAAACAAAAACCACACAAAACAAAACAAAAAAACCCACAAAACAAACAAACAAAGAAAAACACAACAACAAAACCAAAAAACAAACCCACTTTTCTCTCCAGGTTGGGTAAAGCAACCACTATCTGGGCAAAACTTGTTTCGAATTGGAAATAAGTGATAGGGAGTTTCCTGCAAAAAATCCAATTGCTGTCTGCAGGCTGTATTGTGTTACTGATGTGCAGTCATATTTGTGTGTCATTTCTTTTGGATTAGAAACTAATACACCACTGGGAGAAAGTATTTTTACAGCAGGTGAAAGACAGGATTTGGTTGATCTTTTCTAAATCTGATTTCTATAATCTCAGAGCTGAGAGAGAAAGAGCACAGTGGTAACTTGCATACCATTTTTTGTTTTTTGAAAAGAAATTTGTGTAATATCTTCAAAGTATTTGTGCAGTGTGAAATGTCATGCCCGGTTTTGTCCTTGTTCTTTTCTTCCATTCACATGGGTTTTGGTTTCACTTATATGTATTTGCCATCTTCTCCCATATGTTGTAATCACTAAGGTTATTTAATGAGTTTAAACTCATTGCAGAGCATCTTCTACAAACAGTTTTTCCAACACAGAGGTTAAAAGAGCAGCAGTTTTCAGCCCCTGAGGCATAGCATGCTGCATCTGCAGTGAAAAAGGTGCATGGCATATGGTCTACATGTTTTGTAGCGTTTTCTGATATCTGGCTCTTTTTCAAATGTGTAATTGTTATTTTTAAGAAAAAGATTGTGTTTCCCCCTCCTGCTAGCGCTTATTTTACAAGAGAAACATTGGGTATTCCCCCTAAGGCATGTTTTTGTCTCTGTTTTGATGATGTTTCTTTCTTTCCTGCATGTTTACATACTCACTCCTTAGTACCAGATGTAAAATAAGAGAATTAAAAAGAAGTTTCTTAGGATGAATCTTTTATTTCTTGGTGTGCTCCTCACCAGCACAACACTTGGCACTCTGCTGGCCTATTCAAGAAAATAATTAGAAAGGCCAAGAAGTTTCTGCTAAGCAACTGATTTCTTACAGCTTCCCCTGGATACTCAGGGCTTTTCTTGATATTTAACGCACAAAAAAGGTGGGAATGAGACTTACTGATGAAAGGAATTAGATGTGTTTAAACAATGCATCTGGGACTGCCTTATGAAAGAATTTTCATTATTGATGAAAATTGATGCTGACATGATAAAAACCAGGGTGAGATCTTGGTCCTTCATAGTGCTTTTAAATAAACTTTAATCAAAAGCAGTTTCTTAAAAGCTTGCCCTATGAGCTAGTGTTTATTCAAATCAGAGAGCATTAAGCTGTAATCTGGCAGAGGCATTTATGCCATCTCAATGCCCTAAGGCAAATCACATATCTATATGTTTCTTTACAAATATTTGTTTGACTTGCCATTGAAAACTGCTACTGAGAGAGTTTATACAATCTCTTGAAATAGTATTGATCTGAATAATTTGTATCCTACCCAGTGCAGGAGCAGGAAGCAACCTATTGCCAGATTTGATTTGATTTTATATGATGTTATTTTATTTTACTTTGTTTTTTATATTACTGTATTTTATGTAAGCCTTTTTTGATTCTTAAGATTTTATCATTCTTTATGTCTGAGAATTAAACCTACCTTATGGTTTCATTTTTTTCTTTCTTGTCAAGGGTTGCAGTTCCTGAAACCTTGTATTTTGGTTCCTCTTTTCTGTCTTATTTTGAAGTTGTCTAGCTTCTCTTAAATTGTGGTAGACCAAATTAGAAGTGGTTTTGTAACTGAGATCTCAGTAATTGTGCACATTTTAACAAATATAGTCAAGAAAAAGAGAACAGGTTCCTGGAAAATTTTTGTTTCTTGGTGAATGTGGTTGAATTCATCTATGCTCCACATAGGCCGGACATCATTGTCCTTCTTGGTATTTCCTGGTGATGTGAAATGAAGAATACCATTTTGATCTTTGGTATTTGTGTGCAAATACATGCAGATATAACAGCGTGTTTTTTTCTTATGGAATGTGGGGTATTTTGCATTGGCAAGAATTGCAGAGTGTGCTGCGTGGACACCGGTGCCCTCCCTCTCCGGGCACTGACATTGCACAAAGCCATAACACGTGGAGGTGCAGCCAGGAATTTATGCAGCCTCATTCTGCTGTCACAAGCACCTGGATCCCTTCTCCAGGCACTGCAGAGGTCAGGGAAAATGCGCAGAGGCAGTGACTGCTGTGGAAGCAAAGGCTTTTCCTTGTGGCAAGACTGATTTTTCCCAACGTGGCAGATGCGAACGGCAACCTGTAATAAATACAACAGCCCAACAGTTCCTACAGTAGCCCCTGGAAACTGCTGTAAAATCTAAGCCATAGCTTGCTTCCCCAGCTCCTGCCTCTCACTAGTGTTGGAAAGAGGCCTCTGAATTGTTAAGATTAAAAAAAATAATCAGATAAGCAAGTTGCTGTTGCTGGACTCAGGGGTTTCATTACTGACATGGACTGTCTGGAGGGTGCACTCAGAACTGGAGTGCTACAGAGAGGTTAGTGCAGAAGATGGTGAGAAAAACGATGTGGCTCTTCACAGGTGTGAGAAGTGCATCAGAGGAACCCATGTCTCTCTGGTACTGAGAGGAGGAGTCATGAATGTGGAACAGTTCCTCTCTGAGCCACTGCCTGCCCTCTTCCAAAGCTGGGGTCTCACCCTCTGTGGGGGTGACTGACTGCAGAGCTTAAAGCAACCAGGGGCTGCTTGAGCACCTTCTTCAGGGTCAGTGTTTGCTCAGCACATGCTCTTAGTGGGGCAGGAAGAGATAGGAGGTGGCCAACAAGCATGCCCTTTGTCTTCCTGTACCTCATCTGCTCCCTCTCTGTGCTGCACTTTCCCAGCCTGCTGCAGAAAAACAATTAAACCAACGTGTGCAAATGCAGATGTCTTGATTTGGTGGTTGAACTTCAAAACTGGAGGTCAAATTTGGTTATGGTAGAGCTCAAAACTGGTTTTTGTTTTTCTTTTTCTTTTTCTTTTTCTTTAGAAATCCCCAGCCAAACCCCAAAACCCAACAACATAACCAACTAAAAGTGTTTCTCTGAAAAAAATCCCAAATTCTGCTTGTCTCTGAGAATCCTGGTTTCATTTTTGCCTGTTAATAATTACAAATATTGTTCCTATCTTTGTTTTAAGAAGTTGGACAAATCTGAAATTAAAAATGTTTTATGAACCAGTTTTTAGTGTAATTTCCACATATTGAGTGGATTTCTCCTGCCTGTAATTTTTGGAGCAGTGCATAGGCTTGGATACTCTTTGGATGTATTTTCATCTTTATCTACTGCACTTTCCTTTTCCTCCTCAATCTTTACTATGGAGCATTTAGGACTGCTCACTCTGTGGATGTTTCTCTCTACTTCTATTTTTTGAAGTCTTGGCTCTCTGCTTTCCATAGTAAATTTGCTCAGTTGCTTTTCCTTTATTACGTTATCACCCTGCCCACCAGAATAAGAGTGTGAGCAGAACTGAGACACACATATTTAAATAGCCACTTGATTTTTTTTTTCCCTCTGTGTTTTCTTGGTAAATTCTGTTCACTGAAGGTAGTCCATAGTGAAATATGTAAAATTACAATTTTGCTTGCCATTTAATGCTTGTAATACCGTAGAGTGTTAGCAGTCTGAAGCCTAATACTGGTAGATGAGGCAGACCAGAGTGCAAAGCAGAACTTCAAAAGAGTTTGGATAAAAAATTTCTGGAGATAATAACAGCCTCTTCCACAGCCTTTCATCCAGTCAGAAATGCCAAATGTGTGCCTTTGTTTAGCAGATACATAGATATCATCTCTGCAAAAGGTTTTATTTATAGTGTCCTATTGTGTTTATAAGTCTGGCGCAGTAGGGAACATTTGTAGCTTGGTCTGGTATTTATACATCACTTTTACATTTTCTGAAGCCTGTCAATCTTGAACATCATTTAAAATCTTGACTGTCTTTCTGTGCACAGGTGCAACCTTCCTCCTCTATCCAGTGAATACAGCAAGGACGTTGGATCAAAAACCCAGCTGGTGACTGCAAATCCAAGTATAATTCAGAAAAGGTAGACAGCATATTGTTCCTTTTCTGGTTGGGGGAAAACAGAAAGAAAAATGCTTTATCTGTGTTATAGATATTAGTGCATCAGAATTGTGTTCTTAATGATGATCTGATCCTGGAAGAGGATTTAAAAAGGGGAAATAGGCCATGGCTTGGTGCTAGGTGAAATAATTAAAGACTAAACCCCCTATCCTTTCACTTTAAGCAGGGAAACTAAGGAAGATTGGTTTTTACAGGGTTATTTCATTTACCAAACTCCCCTCACTGCTTCCAGCTCCCTCCCTTTTCCATGTGCTGGGCATGTGCCTGAGGTGCCTTGGCTGCTCCCAAGCCAGGCACTTACTGATGGGTGTCCCAAGC
>JAWWES010000041.1:72639623-72679871 GCA_035583135.1 Lophotriccus pileatus
CTCTTTGCTTCAGCACCAATAATCTCTGAGTCTTCACTGTTTTTGTATTCTTTGTTTGATAACAACTTACGGAGTACAAAAGGTTAGGTTGGAACTCCTTGACAGGTTGTGATCATACAAGCTTTGCCTTCTTAGGAAACTGGGACAAATTTTTGTTGTTTATTAGAGTTGGTTGAAATTTTCCAAATGTCAGTAGCTGATGGGGGGGGGGGGGGGATGTCAGTGCCATCTCTCTGATTTTGCCTTCCTGAATTTTAATTGCTATAATTTTTGTTTATCTCCCAGAACGAGGTAGACTGTTCTCAGGCAGAAAGATCTGGTAGTAACCTGCCATGTTCACTGAAGAACACAAGAGAAAAGGCATAAACCAAGGGGATGAGCAGGAAATGATTAGGCATAAAGCAATGTATAATGTGAGCACTGCAAGGCGAAGGATTGTGAAAGGAAGCAAAGCAGGGAAATAAAATACATAATAGAAAGCCAGGTGTTTTAGAAAGAAGAAAGGCACTGTTTTGGAAATGGATGTTTGATAGCACTTAAATGTATTTTTCCTCTCTAGCAGACTTGAGGAGTTCTCTAGTTTTGTGTGTGGAAAAGATGTCAGTCTTTGACAAAGTAGAAAAGAGGGCAAGCAAGAGGGAAATGGAGTAGTAATCATCTTTAAGAGCTGATTCCAGGCAGGGAGTGCCTGAATAGGGAAAGGCACAGAAGTGCTTGTGGGATGAGATCAAAGCAAACCAAGCAAAATTGTCAAGAGATGGCACCAGGTGCCAGGCAAGAAGAGGAGCAGTGGACATGAAGACTGGGAATCTGAAACGCTGTGGGATGTAGATGGTGGATGAGGTTGATTTATGAAGTGGAGTGAAATGGCCAGAATTCCCCATCAGGGAAAGAAGATCAGTTTGGCAATGGCACTTTGGATGAAATTAAGAGGAGCAGTATGAAACATAAAGCATGCAAAAGATTTTTCGGTTTTCAAGGCAGAGGATTATTTAATTCAGGGATATTTGTTTTGCACCCTCCCCTCCTTCAAGCCCTAGAGTAGAAAGCTCTCTGTACTTAGTAGTTTTGAAAAGAAGAAGAAAGTGGTTTAGTGATGCTACAAGGAGAATGTGGATCTATACTAGAGAGGGTAGAATTATCCAGCAAGAGGGAAGGGGAGGAGTGAGCAGATGGTTGAAGAACCAGATGGAGAGAGTGAGGTGCTACTTTGTGAGAGGTGGATATCACAAGGAGTGGGGGCGGTGGGTGGGAACTGGGAAAAAAGAAAGGGAGGAAGGAAAAGGGTTTGTGATCAATGTAGTTTTCAAAGTGAGTGAACAATAACTGCAATGCAAGACCTTTGATGAGAAAGTAATGTGGAGCGCATATGCATGTGTATTGATTAGGAGTACATATATAACCAGTAACTGAGAATGACACAGGGAACAAATTTATAGTGCTGAAAATTGGCAGAAACCTCCTCTGAGGCTTGAAGCTCTTGAGAGATCTGACACTTTGCTTCCTCTGCCTGGTCCAGAAGGGATTTTTTTTTTTTTTTTTTTTTTTTTAAAATAATAGTTGACTGATGTTTCCTGTGTGCTCTCCAACTCATTATTTTACCATCCTGTGTGTTAAGCTAGAGTGAAGGGGAAAAAACCATAAATTCTGGGGGTAAAAATAGAAACAAAGACTACCACTCTGTCATCAATTTCTATGGAAAGAAGCTCTTTAAGGAATTAAGATTGCTTTTAAGTCCAGACTTTCATGAAATTCAAGGCCGTTCAGATTGGTGGCTGATATGTGTCTGTTTCTAAGCTGTAAGTTAAGTAGAGTCACATAATGGTGTCACTTATTCTTCTCCTCTTCTCTCGTCCTTACTTGAAGTAGGTTGATATTGATGAGGCTTGACATCTCAATTATCTCTCAAATGTGTTATGGCAGGTTTAGTGAATTGGTCCAGCAACACCATTCATGGCTTCTACGAGATTTATCCTTGCCAGATAATTTATGATGAGGCGTGTTGCATAGGGCAGAATTTTCACACCAGGGATGTAGAGGCAATTTTCTGTGTGGTTCTAAAATCAGAATTAGTGCCTTTAGAAAATCAAATTTTTGGCAGTAATTATTGCAGAGATACCACCATTTCCCTCTAGACTTAGAGCCCTAGGGTGGGAGAGCCAAGGTTTTAATCTGGAAATACACTGACTGTGGAGGTGGCTTCTAAACATTGCATTTTGTAAAACTTAGAGGTCAAGTTCCTACTCTGTTTTCAGCAGGAAATGTGCAGGTAGTACAGTTTTCATTTGTGAAATCTTATGCACAGTCCTTATTTGGGTTTGAAAAATGATGGGGAATTTCCTACCCTAACTTCACTTAGCATAACACAAGAGAACTGACAATAGATGTATTATGGTAGATTTTTTTCCCATCTGACTAAGAGGACGTGTGATGACTGTCCCAGTTTCTCTTTTTGTCTAAAATATTTCACAGGCATCTCCCTTCAATTAATATTGGAACTCACAGTCCTTCAAGAAAACTCCTTTTTCTACTTTGTATTCAAGACTTTTCTGTCAAACCTTGACTTTAGGTGGCAGTTGGGATTGAAATGTTGCATAATGCTACTCTTGAGGCCAATGTGACCTCTTCCCCTCTCTACCCCTGAGTATTGTTGTGGGACTGCAAAAAGGTTGGCATCATTGATGTTTCCAGTTCCTTCCCCTACCATCCTAGTCAGCTTGGCCTTATCTGCAGGGAACAACTTTGTAGGCAGAAGATTATTCTATATTTGTCCTGGGTTTTATTTTCTTTCAATGAGTAGCTACTATAAGTTCCTGCCAGGAAAGAGGCAGTGCAGTAGCGAGACCTGTGATGTGCCTACAGCTGTTCTTAGGCTCTGGGAAAAAAACAACAAGGTTATGTTACTTACAGTGATTGTTTCTATATTCTGAACATTTATCTACAGCTGTGAAGAGGGACTAGTCAGCAGATAACATGTGAAGGTAAATATGCTTGTAGGTAGTGATGATATTTGGCCACTGGCATAAGATTTTTAACTAAGAAGTACAATGAGGTACTATTTGGGATGTGGATTATTATGTGTTTCTAAAGTCACTGGGTCTGGGCTGTTTAGGAGAAGCAAATTCTATGAATTTCATGTCATCTTCAACAACTCTTGCGAATGTCATACACTTATACACTTTTGTCTAAATTTTAATTAAATCTGCAAACAAATGCTATTTGCAGCAATATCCCTTTCTGGTCATCACATCTGCTTACTCTGTCTAACCCATGCACACTTAGATCACAACAGTGTGGATCTAATAGTCCAATAGATTGTTTCCCAGCATTCAGAGAGTTTCAAATCAACTGATGTTTGTTGGTGAGTATTTTATCCACAAGTTATGAGAATTTTTCTGGCCTGTGTAGAAATAATCCCATTAGAAAATGGCACGATGACTTGCAGCTTTCTTTATTCACCATAATCCAGCACTGATGTAACTGACAGAAGTCCTCAAGGTATTAACACACACCTCCTTACACCATTTTTGAAAGGTAATCCCTCAGAACAGGTGCTTTGTCCCTGCAGAGGTGGGCTCTGAGGCAGAGTTGTGCCACCCCTGTTTCATGTCCTCTCCCCTCATCAGTAAATCCACTTGGATGAGACCCAGTCATTCCTCTCTGTGTGTAGGGCTTTGGAGGTTACCCTAGTTAGATTGATTGTGAAAATTTCCATGAAATACCTCTCCCAGAGACAGGGTGAGGATGTAGGTGAATCCATATTTCTGCTACTAAAGTGATTCTACTGGAGTGTGCCTTGTTGCTTTGAATATAGAAATAAGTGAAGAGTTAGTTGGAGTGGTATCAATCTCCATTCTTTGAAACGTGTATGCTTTTATTTAGGCTGTTACAGTGGAGTCTCTCAGCAGTTGTGTAACATTACCAGTGGAAATAGTCTGACTGAAGCTGGGATATCCTGATTTAGAATCAGACGTTACACTCTGCAGCCCAATATGAACTTCCAGCACTGAATGTGAACGTTTTTCTTTCAGTAAATTAATTCACTTTTTTGATCTCTCTGATATTTGACAAGTTTTTTCTGCATCCAGTTTCTTACATTAAAGCGTGATGAAGGAATGAGACTAAAGGCTAACAAATGCAATGATTCTGCCTCTGAGCTTTGAAATGTCAGTTAAATATCGCTGCTGTTTATTAGCTTCCCAAGGATTTTGAGTGGGATTAAATTTGCTTTCCGGTGTTCCCTGCATCTTAGAGATAACTAATAATCTTTCCTGGATTCAGTCCTGAAGACATCTTTGAATCCAACTGACTTAAATGAAGAAAAAGATGGAACTGAGGAAATAATTTAATTTAATAAAAGCTTCCTTCATCTTTGATTAAACAAATATCCAATAATACGCCTGTTGCTGACACTTCTGAAAAAGAGAATTCCTCTTGACTGCATCTCCATGTAAAAACTATATATTCTGTTCCTAGGTAGTTACATTATAATTTAGTAATTGCTAAAGATCAGAAAAATAAAGATTGAAAACTACTCATAAAACATGTTATTGAAGGAAAACCCTTCATGCTCATCCTTCGTGTTCCTTACTTTAGAAGTCAGATGATGAGATCTTTCCCTGTACAGTCAGTCACCAGATTTTAAATGCCTCACATAGAGGTTCTTTTTTTTTTTTTATTCCTGATATCTAAACTGGTATCTAATATGTTTCAGATTATTTCAAAGAGAAGAAGTCCAAAGTTATAAGAAAAATTATTTTCATTCCCATTACAAAACTGCCCTTTATGTTCTTCTGCCAGAGCCTGTGAACATCTGTGCTAACAGCAAGGGAATAACATTTCTGGGAAGCACGTCATTAGAGGCAAGACTGTAACAAACCCTTCTGTATATGAAGGTGGCTTGATTTGTTGGTAATGAATTTTTTTCTCTCCTTTAATACAAAGTTCCTTTAAAAGCTTTAAACTTATTAAAAACTGATATCTTAGTTTCTCTTGGTGATGAAGTCTGGCAATGCAGAGCACTTGCCAGTGTCACCACCATCCCAAAGGCAGAGCCAGGGGAAAAAAAATCCAGAATTTCTGAGTGGCCTTTGTGTTTTATCAGATGATGAACAGAAATATGTGAAGTTGTAACAAAGCCAAGCTGAGATTGGGACAGTTTGCTGCTTTGACCTCATTTAAATAAATGGCTTTTAATCTGTTATTCACCCCCTCAACTGCAAAATACAGCAATGAGCAGGAAGAAAGAAATATATGAACCCTAAGCCCCAAGGAAAGGACTGTGGGATCTAGAGGTGTTATGCATCTCAAAATGTACCACTGGCTCTAAACAGAAGGGTCAGATGCTGTTGAGGAGATGAGAAACAATGGGATGAAATTTTGGATTAGGAAAATGGGAACTGGGAGGAAAAGTTGTTTAATCTGGTAGGAAAAAAGAAGGGAGAAGGAAAGCCTGAGAGCGGTAAGAGTTTCCTGGGGGTAGGCTTGGCTAAGATGGTAGAAGTGAGGATGTTACCACATCAGCAAAAGTAATTGTTAGATGTTAGGAAGAACTTCCCAGAGAACCTATAAAAGTCTCCATGTTACAGTAATTTAAAGGGCAGATTGATATGGGGATGAAATGGGAAATTTCAAATGAGATGTCATGAAATCATGGTTTGATGCTTTCTCCTAAACAAGAATAAATGTTTTATTAGTATTTGTCATAAAACAGAGATAGAAAATACTAAGATTGAAATGACCCATTTGGATTTCTGATTGAAATGTACATACAGCTCTAATGTGTGTTCGTTGCAGAACTGGAGAGGAAAAGGATGCCTTACTGTTCACACACATTTGTATATCTCCTGTCTTAAACTGAGATTTTGATGATAATCATCGTTACCTCTGTGAATGACATTCTAATTGCAAATCTTTGCCTTACCAGAATCACCAATGCATGCCCATATGTGGGGATATTCATTAACACATTGTCTCACACATTTTCATTTTCTTGGCAAGCTGTTGCAGGAAGACTTGCTTTTCATTCCTCCCCCCTCTCCCACCTCCTGGTGTCTTCTTAAGACCACTGTATCAAAGAGTCTGCCAGCAGTACCAAACAGAAAGACAACCAGCTGTCTGATTTTCCATTATTAGGTTTGTGAAATGGGAAAGCTATATATGTCCTTGAGCAAATAATGCTTTTAATTAAGGTGGCTTTTATTTTTTCATCCTTATATTGCTGCAGTAGGACTTGATGTGAGAGCTTCTAAATGCTGCTACCAATATGTGGAATAATGTACTCAAGTACCTTATTTTTAAGTACGTAAGTAATGTCTTTGAAGTCAGTGGAATAACTTACATGTACTTTGTTGGATCAAGAAATTTAGTGTCTTTTGTGGACAACCCAAGTTTCTTCAGGGTAACACCCCCAAAGATTTTTAAGTGCCTAATCCATATTTAGGTAACTAATCAGTCCTTGACTGTAACTTAGATTTTTCTACCACTGTAGCACCTCTTGGATTTTTTCAGACACTGACTGGAAAGCAAATACACACACACAAACACACACACACACACACACACACACACACACATATATATATATTTAAATTATTTATTTATTTATTTATTTAAAATGAAGATACAAGGCATCCTACAATCTGAAAGATTATGAGAACACAGAAAACTAAACACAGACTTCTCTGCAGTCTGTCAGATTGTGACATTCCCACTTTTTCTTTTGTTCCTGTATCTAAATAGCTTTTACTCTTTGCAGCATCTGCAGCCATGTGATCCCATAAACTTCAAAGAAAACCTGCAAATTCAGGACATGGTCACAGGAGCGCAGGAATTATCCTTATGGGTAACAGGCCAGAAGCTAACACACTCAAGGGAAGAAGATGATCTGGGCTAAGAGCAAGTCTAGTGGATGACAGTGGAGAGGTCAGTATAGCAATGGTAAATATTTAGCCTTGACAAAGGATTCAGAACAGAAGTGAGAACGGAGAACAAACAGTTAAGGGATTTTTAAGTAAACCAGAAATTAGAGAGGGGTCTGGAGAAATTTTTTTTTCAGGAGTTTATAAATAAACAGCCAGACCAGTATCAGAACCACTAAGGAAGAATTTTTGGGTCTGTTTTTTGGCGTGTTCTTAGAAAATGGTAAAAGAGTAGCACCTTAGAGGAGGTTAAATTAGATACTAGGAGTTTTTTTTTCATTGAAAGGGTTGTAAAGCATTGGAACAGACTGCCCAGGAAAGTGGGAGAGTCCACCGTGCCTAGAAGTGCTCAAAAAAATCTATGGATATGGCACTTGAGGACATGGTTTAATGGTGAACATGGTAGTGGTTGATGGGTGGACTTGATGATCTTAGAGGTCTTTTCCAATCTTAATGCTTCTATAATTCTACCTGTATTAAAAGTGTGTGGGGGGGGTGAATTGAAGGACACAGGGAATCAGTTATGCTGACTTAATTTAGTACATGGAAAGAGAGTGGAAATGGTTGAATGCTGAAGTAAGTATCAAAATATTCAGAAGGGCCTTCCACAGGAGGTAACAAAGAAGTTTAATGTCATCATCACTGAGGAAAAAGTATCATCAGAGTTTAAAACCTATTTTCGAAGCCAAGGTGTGCAAGGTGTAAAAGTTAATTTTCTTAGTCTGTCTCAGAAAGTTGTGAGCTGCTGCTGCTGCTATTGATTGATTTATGTTCTGCAAGAAGTCTTGTAAATAGCTCAGTTCTGACAAATCTGGCATGTGTTTTTAAACTCAGAGGCAGGGGAGAGGGAGAAGAAAGCATCGAGCAGCTCTGCCCACAGACTCATTACCGTTCATTAGGAAATCTTTGGAGGAAATGTTGATTTTACTGTAGAGATGTCTGTGTTTCACTTGTGTGCAGGCTGACAGAATGAACAATTAGGTAACCGTGTATATGCGAAATGGGTAGAATATTTATGGAAGCCAGCATTTCAAAATGACATAGCAGGGATAAAAGGAGAAGGTTGGTTTGGTTTTGGTTTTTTTTTCTACCTTGTTTTTCTCTTCTGAGTTAGTTGAATTTCTGAAGAAACAGAAAGTAAAAACGGAAGGATTTGTTTAATATATGACCAAGTCGTGACTAATTCCCAGAATACTCTTTGGAGACCTTCCAGAAGGAGCAACATGGAAAAGATGATACAACAAGTAATTTCCTCTTTACTCATCATGTCTAGGAAGAGTTTTCCTTCTTTTGTTGCTCCAGGAGCATGTCCAGCATCCTCCAAAGAGCAACAGTCATTGAGATGCTAAAGGTAAGGTCTGTAGGGAAAGAGAATGTTCAATAAAATACAGCCAAACATCTAAGCACACAGAAGCCCAGCCACAAAACATAAACAAGAAAAAGTACCAAATTAAACACCAGCAATTTTGAGAATTATTTCTGTGTTTTACAGTGATTTAGCTGATCTTGATCATTGTAGACCTTGTCTTGTTTGTCTGCCAGGGAGGTAAAGTCTTCTTTCATTCCTCCTCTGCTCCATCCACACCCTGGCAGAGCTATTTAAGAAGAGACTGGATGTGGCACTTAGTGCCATATTCTAGTAGCTGTGGTGGTAGTGGATCAGGGGTTGGGCTTGATGATCTCAGAAGTCCTTTCCAACCCAGCTGATTCTATGATTCTATGAGTCTAAGTTCCACCAAAGTCCATAGATACTGTGGTTTCTTGCAGTCTGTCTGGTTTGTATGCACTGTTTGCTTTTTCTTCTTTGAGACTGCACTTAAATAGCAAACACCCAGTTACAGTGAGATTTTCCAAAAAAAAGTCTGTGACATCATAGTGAAAAAATCAAAGCTTCAATACCTGGACAGTAATCATAAAATAAGCTCAAGCTTGCATGAGTTTAAATTTGATGAATTAGGATAGAAAGATAGGTCAGAGTGTGTAGACAGCTTGTAATGTTGAACTGTATTATTAACAGCTAATAAAAGATGGAGCTATAAAGTGTCAGTATGAAAGATCTGCAGTAGAGTAATTTTAACACTCTCCCTCGAGTATGTGAATATACAGTTGTAAGATTTGGCATTGCTTATTTTGGCAGCTGTCTGTGCTTTTGAATAACTTGTGTACTTCTCACTGAGGCAAGAAGGATGCCAAAATCAGACCCTTAAGGTTCTGACTCCTTAGGTCAAATTGCACACTAAAATTAAGTGTTCATTTAACATGAGTTTTGAAACAATACACAAGAGATTTCTAAAGTGTCTTAGAATACGAATTTTTAGCTACTTTATAAACGTTTTGTACAATAAATTGTTTTTAACTTCATCTGTGCCAGCCCCTGTAGGTGGCTTGCGTATGACAGTATGGATTCTTTGTGCTTTACAAGGAAAAGGAAATTCATTTTTCAAACTAGAATGTTCTACTCTGACTTTCCTACCTATTTTGCTTTACTCTATCTGGAAGGATAGCAATGAATGTGCAAAATTGCAGCCTGGTCTAGTGAAAGATGTCCCCCCACCCATGGGAGGAAAGTTGGAACTAGATGGTCTTTAGGGTCCCTTCCAACCCAAACCATTCTATGATTCTGTGAAAATACATGCATTATTGCATTTCTAATTAATTTATTCTATTACATGGTGGGAGAGTGTCAATTCTTATATGATAATTATTACTTCTGCTACTTTTGGCAGGGCTTACTTGAAAACAAGACACAGTTTCTGCCTGGGTTTATGCCCAGAGCAATGTTTCTAATTGGTAGCAGTGGTGAGAGTATGGACTGTTCTCAGATTACTCTTGGCTCAGTTTTTCAGTGCCATGCCTGTTTCGTGCAGCAGGTTGGCATCATTGAGTAACACCGATCTGAAGCACAGTGTAGAACAGAGAGCTGAACCTGTCACTGTTTCTATGGCAAAAGTTCATTGTGCAGTTTAAAAGACTGTGGCTCACTGAAAACTTCAGTCAAGATTTCCTTCCTCATTCTGATCAAACTCTTAAAAGCTTCAGTCTCTGTTCTCATGTACTGTCTTGTTATGAAGTATTGTAAACCAGATGGTTGTATTTACTACCCAGCTAAAAAAGAGACTAATGTTACCTTTTCCAACCCCATTTCAGGCAGAGACTCACTGAACCTTGTGGGTAGATTTTTACATACCCAAGTATAAGCACACAGTTTGTAAAATTATTCTTGCTCGCTGGAGAGACCAAATGGATATGGATTTTCATAGCTGAGGTGACTTACCCAATTCTTGGCAATGCTGCAGATACACAGTCAAAGCAGGCACTCTCTTGATAGGACTGAACTGAATTCTTTCTTACAGCTAAGCTTGATGACAATTCGCAGAATCACAGAATGGCTGGGGTTGCAAGGGGCCCCTGGAGATCACCTGCTTCAACCCTCTGCTCAAGCAGGATCACCTACAGCTGGGGGTCCAGGACCACTTCCAGTTGGGTTTTTGTTATCTCCAGGAGCTAAGATACCACCACCTCTCTAGGCTGCCTGTTCTTGTGTTTGAACACCTTGACAGAAAATGAGCTTTTCCCTGTGTTTAAACAGAATTTCCTAGTTTCACACACCAGGTGCCTGGTCACTTGAGGTGTCTGTTTTGGAAGGTGTCCATAGCTGAGAGTGCTATCTGTAGTTGCTAGAATTTGAGCTGAAGCCTTGTGATATAACCACATCTTATGTATAATGAGATTTCAATGGGTTTTTTCTCTCCTTCTGTTCCTGTCTAATAGCTCTTTGTACTTACTCTTCCATTTTGCATGCCAATACATACATGGCATCTCCTAGTCACTGATACCTTAGGTGGTGTACTCAGTTTTAAAAATTAAAAAAAAAAAAAATCAAAATCTAGTCTAACACATATAAAAAGACTCATATCACTTCTTCCACTCAACTCCCAGTTACTATATTAAAGACTGAGCTGTGAAGCAGTAAACTGAGTGGCACTTCTCTGCTTTGTCTTATCTGGAAGTAAATCAAAACCAACTAGAAAGAAAAACTTGCTAAATGAACAAAAGACAAAATGCAAAAGCAGGATAAAAGGAAGAAACATAACCTAATTATTTTTTTCTTTTTATCAAGGTCAGTTCAGTAACTGAAAGATCTACTTACAGTATACAAGGTAAAAGGGGGTGTTTCTTAGATTCATTAGACTAATTAAACACTTTGTCTTGCTCTTGATATAGCGAAGAGTTGCTTTTCAGATATTTCTGACCCATCTATGTCCTACCTTCCACTATGGTTGTGCCAGAGTATTCTTTGGGGGAAATAGCAATCCAAGATTTGTATCCTGACATCAGACTTCTTAGGCAGTAGTCACAGAGTTAAGCTTCATTTTTTAAGAAAGCAAATGACTTACACAGCATAAGAAAGAAACCCCACAACCAAACGCACCAATTGCAGTGCTCTATTTTGTGAGACCTGGGCTTTATAACAGAATATACAAATTTATCAGACGTAAATCAGAGCTTGCCAACTAAAATGCAGTGAAGAGCTTGCATTAGTGCCAGGTTTGTTGTAGGCTCACAACAAACCTTCCTGTTTGTGGAAGACAGGAAGGATGAACAGCCAGGGGAAAGCTTTGTAAATCTGAGTCATTCTAGGGGCTAAGGTGGAGCTTCTTTGCTGATCAGAATATGATCATGCTGCATGTACAGATCCAGGCCTCTTCATGGATGTAAAGCACAGCTGTGTGAGCCAGGAAAGCTCATTACTCTCTAAATGATTCATAACAGGAGGTTGGCAACTCATTGTCTGCTCTTCCCATCAGCCCTAATGGGGTCGGGTAAGCTCAGTTTACTCTGGGGTGACCCAGCTGGGGCTTTAGCAGGGATATCCCAGGAGTCCTGGTTGTGCTCTGTCCTGAGGCCGTGCCTCTTGCTGTGACAGGCTGCATGTCACCTGGTCGTGCTGATTTTCACCATGCTCTGGTCTAGGCCAGTAGAAGTTTATGTAAGTGCAGAACAGGGTTGAAGCATCTTGGAAGTAGAACAACACTAAACCCGAGTGTTCGCGTTGGCACGAAGGTGCCTGGATACCGCTGACGAGTGGAACGGGAGGCAGTTCAGAACTGCAATTCCTTCACGGGTTGTCTGCTGGCTCGAGTACTTCCACCTTGTCCCAGAGGAACGATGGCTGAATCTGTTCTCATCCTTGTGTGTCAGGCAGGAAGGAGCCTTCAGAAAAGCTGCAGAGTGTGGGCGGTATGAAATCACGTTTGACAGCCAGCTGCAGGGTTTGCACTTGGCCTTTAGGAAGGGTCTCTGACTGTTGGTTGTGAACTGTGATGAAGAACAGAGACCAAAAGGCTTGTTTGTGGGGCGTGATATAAAGGATTTGATCTCCATCCCCCATCAGAAGGTGCGTTTTTTTGTAAATGGAGTAAGTTTAAGTCAAGCTGCTGTTTACAGACTGTCACGGAGTTGAAGTATTTAGCAAGGCAGATGAAATATCACTGTCCCTCATTTTCAGGCAGGATACAAGAAACATGATGGAGCCATCACAGACCAACACTGAGTCAGAGTGAAGTCCAGAGCAGCTTATTCCTGGCTCTTTGCCCCCTCCTGAGTCATAGGTGTTTGTTGAGGTACCTGGTGTGAAGAACAAACTTAACATTCTTGGCTGCTCGTGCAATCTCTTTCACGAATATTAAATCTGCATAAAGAGATTAATGGGACCTGCCAGAGAACCTGTTTCTGTCTACAGAGTTGCTAATTGCTGTTCACACACTGTCAGAATATTGCAGATTTGAGTTCTCATCTCTGACGCTTCTTCCTCAGGTACAGAGGTGTGCACATCAAGCAATAAACTTACTGTCCAAGGAATTTTCCTCTGGCACAGTCTGCTGGCAACATCCCACTTTCCTATAGAGCGGGTGATATCCATCAGTTGTTCAGGATGCATCCCTTCCTGTTAGTTTTCCACAAGCACTGAACAGTCACAGCATAGAAGGACCTTCAACATCCTCCTGTTATTTTTGTTAGTGTTCCTGGATGTTGCTGGGTCAGCTCAGTTTCAGAGCACTGTTTACCCTTCCTTTCATTTAGCCCTTTGCAACCTTGCCTGAAAATGTGTCTCTGTGAAATGAAGCCTTAAATAACCACCATTAGTCCTGGAAACACAAAGTAAGAAAATAATAAATTATTGGTCATGGTGATGAATGTTGTTTACTTACTTTAAATAAGGTGGGTGTGAGATACTGATGGTTTGGGGTTTTTTTCCCCTTTGTGTGCTCACTAGTTGCAAAGGAAGATTCTGTCCTATAGAGTGAACTGCCTTTTAAGAACTAATTCCTTCTTCACACGGAGAAGGGCATTCATGCTTGACAGCCTCCAAATTGTGTTTTGTTGTCTTCAGGTGGCCCTGCTGAGGATCTGCTGGCTGTGTTAAGATAACAGAGGTATGACAGCTGAAGCCCTGACCCAGAATTTTCAGTATGAATTTTGCTTGTTTCGCACGATTCAGAAAGGCTTCTTGTTCCCTGGAGGACACTTGGTGTTCGTAGGGGTAGCGGCATTCCAGTGGTCAGGGCAGGAACTGGGGAGCAAGATTTATGTTGTGTGCTAACTTTCGTATGTCAGGAAAGATCTTTTGTTTTAGATCATTTGTTTGAGAAATCAGCTGTAATGTTACTCACTGGCAAAGAAAGGCGTTGATTTGTAGAGTAGATGTGGAGTTCCTTATCTAGAACTCAGTTAACATCCTGTGCTTAAAACTGAAGTGAGGCTGCTTTTGCCTTTCTAAGCAATGTGAAGTACTTAAGTGAGTTGAGCTGGGATATTAGATAATCTAATTCCCATTTTCTATTTTATGTTTTATTCAGCTACTTAATCTGGATTTCTATATAAAGCAAGATTGCCTACCTGAGCATGTGCATGGGGGCTGAGTCTAGCCTTTAGAAAGCTTCTGCCCATTCTGTATCTCTTTCCCTGGAGGAGATGGGGAATAGCTGGTCGAGCAGCAAACATTGACTATCCAGGTGACTCCTTCAGAGCCTCCTCACAGTCCAACTACGTGAAAATTGCTGCTGCTATTGCTGAAACCACAGAGGTGTGGGAGGGACTGGCAGCTACTTCATAGTACAAAGTGGAGGAAGGGCTTGAGGGGTGTGGGTTGGCAGATACAAAGATCTGAGCCCTAAATCTACTCCTTATCTTTCTTGCATCGTGTTTTCTCCTTTCCTCACTGAATATGTAACACCAGATCTGTGTGGCTGGAAGCAAAGCTACGTCAGCGCCATAGGAGAGTCAGACATAGTCATCTATCTGACTGCTGTGGGGGCAACGCGTGCCCCTGACAGGGCTCGTGTTCCCTCTGTGCTGCAGACAGACTGATCATGAACGTCCTCCAGGGGCCTGCTGGCAAAGACTCCTTTGTGACTTGCTCAGAAAGGTTCTTTGCAACTTCCTTTTACGCAGTTTGCCAGAAGTTCTGAGCCGTGCAAAGCGACTGAGCGGTTGCGTGCATCAACTGTAATCGTGAAGTGTAAGCTGTTCAGGCAGCTCTGACAGCAGCAGCCTGAAGAAAGAGGACATCCCAGTACGTGATGAACTGACTGCTTTCAGGATGGTGGCTCACTGATAGAGCCAGGCATATGTTGTCACTGTTTTTCTGTGCGTATCCTTTAACTTGTATCCTAACTCAACTCCTTTGCTGAGAAAAATTTGTTCAAACCTAGATTTTTCCTCCCTTTTTACATTTGCTCACAACAGACAAGCACGTTTCTTTTTAAAATATTTGCCAAATCTGTACCTTTGCCCTGAATTCTATGAGATATTAAGGGGAGGGGAAAAATAAAGAACTTTAAGAGCAAACTGTTTATAAGGTAGGAAATCTATCTTCCGTCTTGCAACAGCTATGAACTCTGAAGGGAAAGCAACTTGAATATGAAGTGTTCAGTGCTTATAACAAATTGCTTACTAATTGCACAGTGCAGGTCGTTTCAACAGTTAAATGATTGGTCTTTTTGGTCTGTGCACAGACCACTCAGTGGACTGTTTAGTAGCCCTCTCAATAACTCTGGTGTTGGTTTATTTGCTCTGCCATATTCACTTAGCTCTGAGTCTTTGTGAGTTGAAGCGGAAATTACATTATGAGCCTCTTCTTGATATTTAAATTGTATTTTATTGTATTATATTACATTATATTATATTATTATATTATATTAAGCAGTCTGCTTCATGCCATGTAAGTCTTGTCTCAAAGATCTAGTTGGATTAGCCATTCAGGCACAGCTGGAGTTACAGATAGTGGATAACATCCTCAGCTGGTGTATTACAGCCATATAATTCTAGTGAAGCTAAGGGAGCTACACTAATTCTTACCATCTGAACAGCCACAGCTCCTGCAATTGCTCTCTTTCTTTCAGCTGCCAAAGCTTATGTTTGGGCCTTTGTGCTTCTCCAACAGAACTTAATGATATCCCTTGTGCCTGAATGGAGCAGAGTGCCCTATAAACAATATTGGCTTTGTTGTGAATTGCTCATGTTAATGCTGGGAGCTGCCTTTGCCTTTCCTCAAAATTGAGGTGTATGCAGCACTTCTGGAGGACCACAGTTAGGTCACTTGTGAGGGACTTCTAATTTTTACTATACTCTTCATTTCTAATGGAGGTGGTGCTGAACTAAGTCTTCTTATTTAAATTAGCAATCCATAAGACCATTTCATGCTGTAACCCTTAATTAGTCAGAGACAGATTCCCCATTTCCTTTACTATTTGAATTATTTACACTTATGTGTCTGCTTTCCAGATGTCCACAATGAAGCATAAACAAACACAATTATTACAGAAATCTGTAACATAAACAAGCTGGTAGTTTTTCAAGATATAGGCAAATAATTTCTGAATATTTTTCCCTAGTCCTCAGGAAAATTTTTAGTACAAAAAGCAACACTGTGGTATTATTTGTGATTCTGATCAAATTTGTTAAAAGGAGTAGGATTGAAGTAACATGGACAAATGAAGCACTGCTTTGGATGAAATGTAATAATCTTGTATTTCCATGTGACACAATACAGAACTTGTATTGTAAGTGCAGTTGTTCACTTGGGACATCTGTAGAGCTTCAGATCCACCTGTGCTGCAAATCATCTCACCTAACTATGGGTGTATCTCAAAGTTCAGGGTTTCCTCCAGGCTTCTGTGGTTACTGGGGAGAGAGGAGCACCTTCTGAAGGTGAAGTGCCCTCTGAAAGTGCTTATTGCTCTGCACTGGTGACAGGGGTAGTTAACATGACCTGCTTAGGTTGGAACATGTCTTAGCTTTCCTCCAAACCCAGTCCTCTCCAATCTCTCCAAGAAAAGGGAAGTTGCCTTACCTGGCAAACAACATTTGCAGCTGCTGGATCGCACTTTAAAAAGCGTCTTTGATAACTAGATTTGCGTCTAAACATTTTGGATGGAAGACTCCACCAAAAATGTTGCCTATTTCCCATCAGTTAAGGTCAGCAAACAGAAAAACTCTGAATCAAACTCTTAATAGCCTTTTATTCTCATGGTAGCATTCTGTCTCCCAAATCAGTTAATCTGGATTTGCAGTTATGTAATTAAAAGCAGAATTTGAGTTTGTTTTGCAAGAATCCTAAACTTATTAGGAAGCAGAAGCTACTGGTTATTAGCTGGAATTGTAATTTTACATTGTTTTTATTGAATTATGAACTGCAGAATGACTAAGACAGCCCTTCTGGTAATGATTAATATTGATAGAAATCTTAGTGTTTCCAGAAGGCTGTCACACTCAGTTCCTGTGTATTTTCTGGTGCCTATACCTTTAAATTCATGTGATTTCTCTAGAGACTATAATTGGATATTTTTATTGTGTGTAGCAGGGAAGGCTGTCTAATATTTTGCAACGTGACATTATGATGACTACCCATAAAACAGCAGTCTGCTTTTGGCCACCAGAACACTAACATTGCTTTCTCTAGGAATCAGCCAGCTGGTAATACGTGTGGCAGCAGCAATGCAGTATAGAAAAAGACTATCTTATCCCATTTTTAATTTCCTGTACTGCACGTACAGACTTCCATAAAAGCTTTAAGTCATAAACATAACCTGTTCTAACAGGTTAGAAAATAGATAGGAGATAGGGTCTAGTAAAGTAGTGTTCATTTTTAGGTATGTCTTTGCAGTCCTACAGAAAAAGGAGCACCTCCTATTTTGGTCTAATGTTTTTAAATGTTGTGCACACAGCAGTTCCAATATTGGACTGATATAACCAAGAAGCAGCCCCAGGACTCTGGTGACAATGTAATTGGTGTTGTCCCTTATGGTTTATGTATTTCTCCTGCAGATGAAGTTAATTACCAATATATTTGTCACCTTCAAAGCCAGTGTCTGATATAGACACAGGTACCATCTATTCAGCACTCACTGCAGACCAGTTTCTCTGCATTTTTGCACAACATTGCTTCTTGATTTTGCTTTTGCCGGGGGACACTTTGAGCTGTTTGAGTATGAGGAAAAGCTCCTTTACCTTTCCTTGGATGTAAATGTCCAGTGTGGGTGCACTTCCACAGCTTCACTGTTAGTAAGAACAGTTTAACTCATCAAAATGTGAGGGAAAAGATAAAAATCTTTTTAGCTAAGCACTGAGAACTGAAAGTAGCACCTGGGAATTGTAGGCTCAGACCAAGTACACGTGTGAAGCCGTAGAGCTGAGCTGGACAGACAGCTCCCACATTGTAGCAGTGCCTCCCGCTTCATCCTGCTTTAGCAGAAGTGAAACATGAATTTATATCCTCCCTGTAGGAGATTAGGAGATCCTGATCTCCACCAGCTGGTTATTCAGTTCTGCTGTGAACTAAGAAAATATTTTTTTCCCTGTTTATTCACCATTTTAATGTATTGAGTAATGATGAATTATTCACCATTTTAAGGTATTGAGTAAAGTGTAATATCTTTAACTCTTGATGTTTAAAAAAACACCTAGTAAAACAGAATCAGCTAATTTATGGATGATGAATTATTTCCTTAGATAATAGTATCTTTACACCAGTCGGTGAAATTCCTCAGAGTGATTATCCTTCAGGTAAGCTTTGAATTCCTGGCCCCTTTGCATAGACTCACAGGCTTAGACACAGGGGCCTTGTGCCTTAAGTGTGTATTAGCCAGCAGCAGTGGAGGTGGATTTAAGTGCTATCTGTGCCCCATTCCTAGCTGCTTGGTACTGATTTGAGGCAGAATTTGTGGATTTTGGTACATAGTTCATGGCTGTACCTCTGAGAGTGGCTTCATCAGAGTTGCAAGTTTTGCATTGAAACAGCCTTCAAAAGTTTCGTTTTCCTGACTTTCCTTGGAGGTAGGAACCCCTAGCAGGAGGCAAGAACAAACAGTTGGGAGAACAGGTCATTACATTTTAAATCATCACAATGAATGTGAGCCAAAGCCTGAAGCAATCCTGCAAATCCATCCAACTGTTCCTGTTTAGCTGTGGACTGTGAATTGTGACCTCTTTTAAATAGGCATACTTTTTTCTTGTCCTTGCTGTAAGACATCAAACCTGGGAGTGTTGCTGTTGTGTGGCTGACAGTCATTCACATCTGTCAGCATCAGTGTCTCTTCATGTCATAAACTTAACCCACATATTTTAAGGAGAATCACCCCTGAAGTGCATTTGGAAGTGAGAAATAAACAGTGATTTGTGATGAGTATACAGTGCTTAGGAAAAAAAACCCCACAGAGGTGTGAAGAATTTTTGGTTGTTTGGAGTGTGATAGAAGGACAGGTGGAGTAAACCATGCAGTGGTATCTGGAGGCAACATTATAGTCCACAATTCTGAATGTCCAGAGAGAGGATCTCTGTTTTTCAGTAAGTAGCATCAGCCTGTTTGCCTCAACACTGCAAAAGCTTAGATGCTCTTGCTAAGAGTTCCCTGTTATAGAATGAGGGGGAAAGCTTACAGTAAAGCTTTTTTTAAATCAGCAGAAGAGGGAAGTTGATCCCTGCGTTACGCAAGAGCCATACTAGCTGAAAGTGGATCGGAAACAGCTGTTTTAAACATCAAGGGGGTTCTCCCCAGATAACCAAAAATGTTCTCTCATTCACAAAAAAGAAAATAAATTTTTTTATGTTGCTTGATAAGCTGAGACAAACACATGATCAGAGTGCTTTGGGACTGAAAGAGGAGTCAGGGGCCTTAATTATTTCCTTCTCTGTTACAAGCAGCCCTTTCTTCCCCCAGTCCTAGACCAGAGTAGTCTGGTACATTTAGTCCAGTCACAAAGAAAGGGAATGGTGTGTCTGCCTGGCTTCTGGTGTAGATATGCCCCCAGGAAAGAAATATTTTAAACAGTGGTTCAGTGATGAAGGTGAAAGCGGTGAATCTACTTGGCCTTTACATGCTCTTCTGCACTCGCTTTTCCTTTATCTCAGTACAAATTAAATGAAAGGAGTTCTATAAATATGTGCTCAAGAGATCTGAGAGCGAAAGCTGTGGTTTGAAATCCCAAAGATGATTAAAGCTTATTTCCTCACTGATCTTTGACTCAATTACAACATTAGATTTTGGTTCCTGTTGGGCATTGCTTCCTGGGAAGCAAAGGCAGAAATACCCTTGGCTCCACAGGGAATAAGGCAGTTCCTTGTTGTTCTCAGAGGCCTTGTTTCCAGGCAGTCAGTGCCATCAGATGCAAACATTGTGTATGTTGCTGAGTATTATTTTTGTGGTAAAAACCACCTGTGTATTACTGTACTGTGGGGGATGTTAAGAGATAAATGAAGGAGGGGAAGAGGAAGCCCTGGTAAATGGGCTCATGGTGACATCTGAGAGTTCATGTGATGCTCTTGGGAAGAGAGAAAAGGCAGATACAGGCAAAAAAAGGAGGGAGAGACATGGAAAAATACTGTGCACTGTAGGTACTTGCTACAAAAAGAATTTATCAGGAAACATAATGAGATTTTACATTGTGCTGTAAGTCAATTGACAGGGGTCCTCCAAAGAGGTTTGTGGGATAGAGAGCATGTTACTGACCTGCCTCAGTTTAATTATTACTTTGCTAGCATTCCCATAATAAGAAAAATAAATGTTTTTGTTGTCATGGGTGCAACTTCCATTTCCAACTGAATGAAATGTGAGAAATTAAATCGGAGTATTTATTTATGTATTTATAAATCTAAGTCCTGCAGACTTAGGCATCTGAGGTAGTGGTTAGGTTTGCTTTTTCTTCCCCAGAGCTCTCCTCTGCAGTGATTGAAAATTCCAGAATTTTAAACCTCCACAAGCCCATCATCTATTTGATCATGGATGCAGGTGTGTGTTTCAGCACTCTGCAGGATATGAGCCTGCTAGTTAACCTGAAAGGTTTGAAATGGGAAGCGGGAGCAGCCCTTGCAGATTCTCTGCCATTTGCTCATCAAAACCTGAAGCCTCTAAGAAACCCCCAAAAATCAGTCTGTCCTCATCAGCTTAGCTATAAAATAGTTGGCAAAGCTGTCTCCTTGTCACGATAAAGGATGTGCTCAGCCTGCCTGGCCTTTGATGAGGAGAAGCCCTCACAGTCAGTCGTTATGAAGCCATTGAGAGGTTTTGTGATACAGAGAAATAATGGCTCAAAGGGGTGATTAATTGTTACTTTGCTATTAAAGCCATGTTCAGAAAAGCTCTGCAGTACTGACCAAGTGGTAAATTCTCTCTCTCCAGTTTTTGGTTTGCTGGGTTTCCCTCCAGCGTGGGGGATGCAGGTCAGGCAGACGCTCTCTGCACTTGCAGCTTTGGGTGCTCTCACAGATGTGGCAAAGGGACTTCCAGGATCCTCAGGAGCTGCTTCAATGGATGTTTTTACTTCTTGCTAAACTCTGCTGTTAGCAGGAACCACCTGGTTCCACAGAACAGCAGCTCTCCTTGGGTGACAAAATAAGTTTAAAATGGCAGGTGAGTCCCGTTCATTGCATATATCAGAAACAGACTGATTTTTTTTTTCTTCCTTGTTTCTGCTCTTTAAATTAGTATTTAAAAATGATGCAATGAGCCAGTGAGCTCTGCTTCTCCTTTGGCTTGCCGTTCCAGTTGCCTTCTCCTTGTCTTTGGTGATGCCCTGTCAGCCACTCATTACCTCGTCCTGGTTAATCTTTTCCTTTTCCACGTGCAGTGTTTAAAAAACACTCCTTCCTTGAGAGCATTTTCTTCCCTGTGTGCATTTCTTTTGACTTTTCTTCCTTGTGACTGTATGGGCCCTTCCTCTAAGGAGCTGAGCACACCCTATAATGTGCCATGTATTTCCTTCCTTCTCATTTGTCTTTTTATTTCCTTCAGTCCACCCAGCAATTTCAGAGATTAATGGGAGTAGAGAATGTGTAACAACACAGGCTGAGCCACATCCCCATCTGTAATCATTAGGCTACGTTATCACAGCAAATACACAGACATGTGCATGCACAAACAGCAGATCCACAGCTGGGGTAAAACTGTTGTGCTACACACTTGAGCTGTGGTATGAGCAACTCTTTGCAAAATCTCCTAAAAATATACTTTCCCCTTCTCTGTAGTTTCAATATTTTAGAGGGTTCAATTCCTTTGTGTAGATTTCTCTTGGCTTTAATTTTTACTGGGTCAGTAAATGAGTATATATATACTTGACATGCCTCATAATCTTTGAGGCTTTAGTTACAGCTGTGTGAGATGTGTTTCTTCTATATTATTTTGTCTCAGCAGTGTCTATCTGTCTGCCTCG
Organism: Lophotriccus pileatus; assembly: GCA_035583135.1. Lineage (NCBI taxonomy): Eukaryota > Metazoa > Chordata > Aves > Passeriformes > Tyrannidae > Lophotriccus > Lophotriccus pileatus. Next base: position 72,661,252 of record JAWWES010000041.1, read on the forward strand.
TTCTCCTTCCTAAGCTGTAACCTTTTCACTGTAGAGCCTGTATTGAGGACATACCGTACTAACCATTTTAGACACCACTTATTGGGCATGATAATAGTGATAAAACTAGAAAACAAGGGGAATGTTGTAATTCATAATGAAAAATGTTTGCAGAATTATAGGCACCAGCACATCCTTTTCTTAATTAAGCTGACAGCTCACTGCCCCTGTAATTCTGGAAATAAGGAAATAGCCTGGATGATGGAGCTAACTGTTCTGTATTGAGTCAGCATGTAGTTTGAAGGGACAGTGGTGGGAGAGAGAGAAAAGATTTGCTAACAGATACTAGAAAACATGAAACCCCTGCCCTGTTTAGAGCCTTTTGGGCATGAACCATAGCCTGGAGAAGGCAGTGGAAGGATTTTTGAAAAGCACTTATATTTACATATATATCTTGTCATTTTAGGTGACCATTGTCTTTCTCACCCTCTCATAAACTGAACTCAACCTGTGACTCCCTTGTGGTTTGCACATTGCTAGTTTTAAAAAATTTCTTTCCACGTCGTTGCCTTTCAATGTTTTATCGGAAATTTGCTTACTCTGCCTTTAGGCTGCATCTCTCAAAGAACCATTCCCGTGGCTCTGACCTCAGCCTGTTCCTAGGTGATCTATGTAACCTTTTCATTCTTCTTGTCTCTGCCTTTGCCTGTGTTATTATATTACAACCCCAGCTTTGCAACAAAGGCACGATTAGCCGTTTAAATAATCGGCATCTGCTCGCTGATGTTAGTCCGTGCAGCCACCTCATTTCAAAGTGCTCCAAGGTAGAGGCAATTCTGCTCAAGAAAAGGCAAAAGGATGAGCCATCTTCTGGGCAAGACATTGCCTTGGGGAGTTAAAAATGCTATTATATGTCATCTTTGGCCACCTGCACTTGTGCTGTACAAGCAGGCTTTCAGGTTGTGCTGATGGGGCTTTGTTTTTATTCACGATTGCAGCTGCAGTGTGTTCACTGCACTGGTGGGGAAATTGTTTGTTTTCATCGTTGGGGTGCCTCCTGCCTGATAGGTATCTCCACATGTCCTTTCATTATTTATTTATGTGTCTAAGTACTTAAAGGCCGAGGAGGTTTTTTAAGTGGTCATCCTTCAGGAATTGTGGCTCATGTATTGCACGGGTCTGCTGAGGCTGATGGACCACTGTTGATTCCAAAAGGCTTGGAGGAAGTCCCTTTACTCCTTCCCCTGAGCCTTCGTGTTTCAAAATGCTGCTGCTGAACTACTTGTGCCCTAAGTGAAAAAAGTCCTGGAGCGACTCCACCAGAGTCAGACATGACATCAGCGGCGTTGCCCAGGCACCAGGCGTTCAGTCCATTGTTCCTGTCCCACGGCACACTGCCCTAGTCCGGAATCTCGGTGGTGTAACCATGTCAAATGCCTGACATCTTTCAATAGGAGGTGCAGCCTCAGCACTTTTGGAGTAGCACGGGGATTTGGATGTGGTCAGTGTTTGCACTGGCAGACTTTTTGTTGTTTTCAATGATTCTGTTGTCTAACCAGAACGTTCAGTGTAAGATCCTGGCATCAGGTAAGGAATTATTCTTTGCTGGCAGGCAAATTACTTGTCATAATGTGTTCAGGTTGCACTGCTGGCGTCTAATATACTGATCCATCATCCCTTACATTTACAAGGATAAACGCAATCTCTCAAGCTGATATGTATCGTTTCAAAAGTACATTCACCTGGCACATATATCAGGAAGATATTGAATTAATCTTTCTTAGATTTAGATAGGTTCATCCCAGTGAATTTCTTGGTATGACAATGATGCAGCTGGGTAGTAAGTCCTCTTTCATCAAGTGATGACAGCTTCACTTCCAGATATTTCTTCCCCTGTTTGATTTGTGCAGTGTGTTCCTGTGTGCTGAAAGCAACAGGAATTTCATTTTGGGCTCTGTTGGAGTGGGATCAGACCATTTTGTTTGAAAGAAGTTGTCTTTTTTTCTTTGATGACATCTGTTTGTAGAGCACATCGGGGTTTTCTGTGTTTCACCATCTCTGAGCTGTTTGTTTCTACATGCATTTTAATGTCTGCTTCTGGCTGTTTTCCCTTGGTCTCATTATAGCTTTTTGGATCTCCAGTTTTGCTGATGAGATGTGGGTTTTATGCAGTGTTTTTTCACTCAATCTCACTGAAGATAAAGCATATGTAGGAGGATGTATCTGGCTGTAGGCTCCCTGCCTTACAGCCAGCACCGGTGAGCTTGCATCTGGGATCAGCAATTCCAAAGGGTAACAAGCAGTGCTTGCTCACTAACATTCCCTGTTTATACCCCGTTCATCACAAATGAGCATGTGGTTTGCACCTGAGACAGTCTTAATACAACAAAATCTGCATTTTAAAGGTGTTTTAAGTTTGCACACAGTTTCTGCCTCTGATTCACAGGGATTTGCAAGAGCCTGTAAGGAAGACTGTTACCTCTCAGGTGTCTCAGCATGTCATGCTGCCCTACCTCCTCATTACCCTTCATCAACACCCACCATGTGCATGCTGAGAGGCTTGTCCTGGCTATCACAGCACCTGTTATTTAGGGCAGCAGTGGTTTGTTTTGGAGCCTCCTTTCCTGATGGTGTCTGTTCACAGAGCGGGACAGCCGTGTCCTAATCACCGGCCAGTCTTGCCTGCTTCTTGCTCTGATTTTCTCAGTCCAGTGCTCTTCTGGGGCTGTCCATTCACAGTGTCCTTGGAGTTTAAGCCACACAGGTTTTCTTTGTGTTTTCTTTTAATATATTGTTTGTGATTTGGAAAGGATGTGTGGGCAAGGACAAAAGATGAAGGTGTGATTTTTGATCTGAGCTCTGAGGTTGTTTTCATTGTTCATCAGGGAGTCTCTGTCTTTCTGATGCGTGTGATTATAAAACATTGATATATCATAAGCATAATTTTCCATGTACCTGCCTTGAAAGTATTTCCAGAACCTGGATTATTATCACCCTTCACAGTGTAGGAAGCAGGGTCGAGGTCCGTAACTTAGCATTTTTTGATTATAAACAGCTCCCATGCCTCGACGGCTGCAACTTCTGCCTAGCTCTGGGGTATATTTTCCAGATGCATAATTTATTAATTGAAAAATATAATTTACATTTCTTGCATTTTCAAAAGCAGTTTACAAGTTCTTTTCAAGACAGCATTTTTTCTGATTAAAATAATCAGTTAATTTTTACCTTTGCTGAATGCTCTTCAATGATGATAACTGACAGTCCAGAAGCAAACATAAAATAAGATCCAAGTATAAAGACAAAAAAAAGTATGTCAATCAGGAGACCTCAGGTCAGGAAGTGATTTTTTTATTGCAGAGCCTGATAAGATTCCTCTCTGGGATGTTTTGAAGATGCATCTGTAGATAAGCATGACCTGCAGGGTAACAAATGCAAACAGAGTATTTTCTATTGGCTTAGGGGAAAATGAAAGAATAAAAGGAAACATTTTTTTCTTTTGTTTCCAAGGTAAGAAAAATATTTTCCCTGTTAAGGGATGTTGGGAGCAGCAGCCTCCTCCCACAGCCCTGGCCAGGGCCATCCTGCCTTGGCTGTTGGAGACCATGTTTGGTTCTCCTTGCTGCCTCCCTTATTATTTGTTGTTCAGGTTTGCGCCTCTGTGTTGTTGTTTATGGATTTCTCCTTTTCTTACTATCCTTTTTTAATCATTATTATTTTTTAAAGTTCTTCTTATTTCTTTATTTATTGAAGAGGTCCTTGAACAGGTACCCTGAAAGCAGTCAGTCTCCTTCCACATACCCTTTCATCTTCTATTTCCCTCTGTTTTTTTTTCTAGAAACTAAAAAGCAATTTTAAAAAGAAATGAAACCCTGAAGTATCTTTTCTTTATATAAAAACTTTAAAGAATAAAAATCTGTTATAAAGCTGGTTGTTAAAGCGTTTAGTGAAGTAGTATGTAAGAACCAGATGGGTGTATGTTAAGGGAAAGAGGAGCACAGGCAGGGTAGAAAAATTTATGCAGTTTTTCCAGCAACACTGAAAAAAAAATGGGTAGCAGCTGAAAGCAGTAGAGAGAGGAAATAATATCTTGTGCTGACTAAGATAACCAAAGGCCCTGGCAGGAACATTCTAAAGACTAACATGAGGGGAAAAAGTGTTAGGGGAAGTATGTGCCAGAAATCAGTACTTTCTACCAGGATGAAAATACCTTTTTGTGCCTCTAAACACACAGTTCACGATGAATTGTTTCTTTTGTATTTGCCACTCGAGCCAGCCTCCAGCATCCTCATTTTCATTTCTGCCTTGATGAACCCACCTAGACTCAGTTCCCAGTGCAGGTGGCATTCATATGTGCTTAATCCTGCCTTTCAGAGCGCGTCTCCCGTCTTTGCCAGTTAGATTATTTCACTGCTTCATCACAGTAGGAAATTGAAAAATCCTTTGAGGAAAGCCTCCTGCAATCTCCAGCACATGCAGAGTGATTTAAAAATTCTTGGTTTTATCTTCTTCTGGATACTGTGCAAGAATAGATGTCAGCTGAGCTCACATCCATTGCCCAGAAGCAGCCAAATGGGAGGTGGTTTCAGTCCTTATGGACTGACAGACAGACTGACACCAGACACTGAGCTGGTGATATGTAAGGTGTAAGAGAAGTCAGTTTACTCCTTGTCTTTCTTGGCATCTCAAAACTAATAGGAAGAAAAAGCAGTAAAAATGTTACTTTTCCTTAAGGAGAGTAGATATATTTACAAAAACAATAAATTATGATTCCTGTGTATTATTTTGAGGTAAAAAAAATTTCTTTTCAACAAAATAAATCCTCTCAGGTTTTTGTTGTTACATTTAATACTAGCAAACGCACTTGGCTGTAAGAGGAAAGGAATGAGATCCTTCCCACAAGAATCTCCCCAGCTCAGTTAGATACATTCAAACTGAACAACTGAATTTCTATATTCTGAGTAGCTTTTGGATTTTAAGTTGAATGATTGAAATTAGTTCTGGCTGGTTTATTTGGGTAACATAGCAAATGGCACAGACTGATTTTGTGCTAAGTTCAGTCATTCTCTTTTTGAGGAAGTTTGTTTTAATCAGTTTTTCATGGCAGTTTTCTGCCATCTGGTCTGGAATGTATTACAGGCAAGAACTTCTGCAGAATTAGTTAATTAAATGAGAAAAGTGCCATCCTAATACTTAATTTCTATTCCCTGCCTCCCCTCTCTTTTTTCCTTTTCCCTTGGCAACGATGGTTTTTAAATTTCTGATTTGAAAGAGTAAATAGTGAAAGCACCATGATTTTCAAGATACAAGGATCACTTTGGTAGGTTAAAGCTGACCCACTGGAATTTTTCATCTTGGTTCCATCGTTCTTCCACAATAGCTGGTTTGCTGGAAGAGGAAACGGAAACCTGCCAAAAGCTGTCTTTGTGCTGAGAGAGAACCAAATGCTGGTTCTGAAAGATAAAGCAGGATGGAGAAAACCAAGCTGTCAGTATGTATAGTGAAGGTTAGCAGTGCAGAGAATAATGCAGTTCTCATGGCAGAAAAATTGCCCCAGAATGAATAAAAAGTAGAATTTGAATATATGCATCTTATTTTGGTAGCAATTAAAAAATTACAGCAGTTTCAAGTGGCTCTGAGAATAGAGGGACTTGGAAAAATAGATTGGACAGATTTTATTTACCTCTAGATCCAATTCCTGGCATCTGGGTCACAGGGAGAATTTTCCTAGTATACTAGCTGAAAAACCCTTAGCAAAATTCTCTGTTCAGCTTTAATTAATTTTTTAGCTAATGTGTACTTCACTAACAACAGTCAATAATCTTTCATCAAACACACAAATAGCAGTGCAGATGCTTATAAGTTTTATGGCACTGAAATATGAGGATTTGTGAACGGAAAATGAGACTAACTTCTATTATGGTTGTAATAAGCTGTTCTTATGTACTAGATTTCTTGGTAAGTTATGGCTTAATTGTGAATGCTAGAGGGTAATGTTAAAGAAATGCAAATAGGGAGCTTTCTAATACATTGTTAAGTTATTTGGAAGTTTTATTTAAAGTATTGCTGTATATTTAGAAATGTAAAACTGGTTACAACTTTTTAAATTGTTTGTGAGTTGGAATTTTGTAGTCCTAGAATTTTGTTCTTTATTGTCATTGGTTTTCGAATGTGGCAGTTTCTGTTTTAATGAGGTTTTTATGTGAAGGGTGTGGGCTGCTAATCTGTCACATTTATATCAGAAAACATAATATCCTGTGAATTTTCAGAATGTTGTCTTGAAAGAAAGTTGAGGGGTTTTTTTAATGATTCAGGACAACAAATCAGAAGTTAGCTACTTGGATTGTGCAGGAGTTTTCCCAAAGGAAATTAAATTTGGGAAGATGACAAGCAGTATATTTTAAGTGGGAGCTTGTACGCATATGGAAGTGGAAAGCATGTAAAAGCATATAGCACCATACTCAGCATAAAGTAAAAATAAAGTAAGAAGCTGTTGACAGCGCACAGATTGTGCTATAAAGGGTATTATACAGTACTTCTTCCCCTTCTGTGAGAATAGGGAATATATTACTGTGTTCCTTCCTCATGTCCTTTCTCCCTGAGGTAACACCTGGGTACGTCCCACTGCTCTACCCCATCCCCTTTGGTGGCCTTGCCCTGGGTTTTTTCCTGCAGGCAGTGCCTGGAGCATGAAGTTTGCTCCCAGTTTCAGATGTGAACCTGTCAGGAAAGCAAAGCATTGCCGTAGGTGGGCTCAGCTCAGTCAGCTCGTATGTGTTGGAGCCGTGCGGGATCATGAACCTTTTAACAGCATGGGGACTCACAGCTACAAAGTGTTCAGGGATTTGCTTGTATTTCCTTTGCAAGACTCCTGAGTGGCTCGTACAGACATCACTAAGAGCCTTGTTGGTTGTTCCTGGCTAATAAAGCTACTGAGCCTACAGACAGGCCCACTGGCTGCCTCCCTGTGCTGCCCTGGGCTCTCAGTTGTAGTCCCAGAGACGGCTTGTGACAATGGCAACGTGGGGGTTGTTTCTTCTCTCTCTTACCCTGCAATGGTTGATTTCCTTTACCTGATGTGCTACGCTGACAAATAAAGAGGACCAGGGACCAATCCCTGTCTCCAATGCCAAGCATCACAGACTGACTGACGAGGACATTGAGTCCCTGTAGCGTAGTTGCCTTGGTGAGCACTAGCTGGGGCACCTGGAACAGAGTCAAAGGGTCAGCTAACATCATTAAGCTGGCAATCCAGTTTTTCTGTTGGCTTCAGGATCCTTTTTAATTTAAAAGAGACAATAAATTTCTTGGCAGTGTTACAGCACTGTGTCCCCAGCAGTTAAAAGGGATGGCTGTGCAAAACTGTTGTCCTGAAAATGGAAGCTTGCACAAGTTCTTGCTGTTCTGTCAGGTAGAAGAATTTTTAGAAAAAGACTTAGACAGTGAAGATGGTATGGCTGCACTCAACTGCCTGTACATTTGACTTTGTATGTCTCATTTTGTGCAGATCTGATCCTTCCCGGTATTACAAACTGAGACCACTGAGTTTGGAACCGTGCTGGGTGGGCTTTGGGAGCTGGAGCATGGGGATCCTGAGATGGAAAGGAGCAATAATTTGAAGAAAGCATTGGGAGAAAAACAGTCTGTGCATCTGGGCTGAGCATGAAGCTTTTTCTCCATGTCTCCACTGTGAACTGTGCGTCTGCTCATAGACCTTGCAGTATAAGCCGCAGTGGGGTTTTTAAGATCAGTTGTGAGCTTTTTTTTATAGCAGATATCATAGTTTGGAGGCAAGAGGACACTGGTGATGTCCCTGATTTCTTCTGCTGTTTTTATTTTTTTTTCAGCATCTGACAGGTTAGCATTTGATTCTTTATCGCAGGTTTTGTGTTAGTTACAGGACATTATGAAGCATTCCAGGGCTGCTGGAAACTCCTAAAGAGCCTTCTGAAGTCAGCATCTCTTACAGTGCTGACACTGCAGAATTTCCAACAAGCTCTTTGCTCTGCATCTTCTGTGTCTCTGCTTAGGTTCCCTTGTGGCATCTCACCTCTGCCAGAACGTCTTCAGCGTGTCCCTAACCCAGCCTCAGCAGAAACCATAAATCCCCTGGTCCTTTGTTGCCCCGACTGTTGGGGACATTTGTAGGTGTTGCTACATGCAAACAGGTCGTTCAGGAACAATTGGAGTCAGATTGTGCTGAAAAAGATCTGGCTGCTGGGCTGTCCCAGGGGATCCAGGGCAGTTGGTGTATTGTAGCTGAACTAGGTCATCATCTGCCCCGTGCTTACCTACTGCTCCAGCATTTGGGAATGCAGAGAATGGCATGGGGAAGAATAAACCAGGAGAACTGCCTGGCGTGTATTGTCTGAACTGGTTTTGCTGACTGGCTTTCTGAAAGGAAATTCATTAGGCACACTAGCATGCTCTTGTGCAAATTGTTTATGCTTTTCATTCTACACTCCTAGGCCCATTAAGCTGGAAATGGAACTGGGAATGGCTTCTGGAACAGAACACATGGGACTTTTTTGTCAGAGCATCAGTGCAGTCAGTCTGCTTCGTTTATTTTTCTCACTTCATGCTCCAGCACAGTTGCTGCCATCCCTCATTTTTCCTGGTACATTAAACCTGGTTCAGGAATGCAAATGATTATGCTGAATGAATCATCTCCATAGCCTTGTGCATCCAGATAATATCATTGTCTTTAGTTGTATGTTCACAGCGTGCTTCTTGAATAATGCAGTGTACTGGTGGTTTCTGGAACTTTAAATATCTGACATATGATATAATAAAGAGTTATGTACTTATTTGATGAAAGTGTAAATTCATTATATCAGGGCAATTATGCCAATTTAAAGAATCAAGACAGGATCATATTTCTACTTCATATCAATGTATATTCAGAATAGAGGAATTGTCACGTTTTACATCATTCCTTAGATTCTTTTTAACATAAAAACTGCAGGTGTGGGAGGAGATAAAAGAAATAATCTTATTTTTATAACAAGCAGGACCAGCCTGAAGAGGACTTGGTATTGCAAGCAAAGTGCTAGGTTTACTGGAGTGTTAAAGGTTGAAAAGCAAAGCAGAGCAGCACTGTGGCTTGCTAGAGTAGCAGATTAAGGAAGGGAAATTTTGGCCTTGAGACAAATTCAGATAAAGATACGTTGCTTGTTAAAAATTGTATTTATTTTCCAAATTGTTATCTGGATAAAGCCTGTGGATAAAAACCTCAGCAATAGCTTCCCAGCACTGCACATCACCCTACAAACTATTCTGGCCCCTGTCTGTAAAAACACAGAGCTGAATTTCACCACTTGTAGTGTAGGATTAGTTGTTTTAGGGATATGTGTACTGATCTGCTAGGGACGGGAAGGTCTGTCAGCCAAAGCAACTGATCACTGGGTGATCCTCCTGGCATTTGGAAACCTTCTGGGAGTGTAACTGATTCCTCATGGAGGGTGGGTTATGGCTGTGGTTGTTGTTTGTCCTGTGTGATTCATGGCCAACCTCAGGTTCTTCAGAGCTGCTGACAGACTTGACATTTACAGCTACTTCCAAACCTACAATTTGGCCTTATCCAAAAAATACTTTGGCCTTATCAAATGGATGTCCTTAAGGTATACTGTTTTCCTGTTTCTGAGTTGTGGTGTAGACCCCAAACTGTACCTCCCTCCTCACTCAAAAATACCCTTTAGCCTGGTTTTTAGGTCCAAATCTAAAGTTTTTTTCAGGTAATGTGTGACTGCTGCTCCAGGGAGCCAAGCCATGAATGGTAGCTCTTGTTCCCGTTTGATTAGCCAGTAATACTTTAAAATAATCTGCGTTCATATCTTTGCTGTCTGTTGTAATCACATAAAGCATGTGGAAATTATGCAGTAATAATGTGATTTTTCAGAAGTCTTTTGATAGAATTTTTACTGTAATTCAGTATTAATTAACCTGAGCATTAAAGAAAAGGAGCTTATTTTTTGTGCTGGCTGAATTTGAAAGAAATCTTAATTCCATAGGAGATGGCAACTTGCTTTCCTTAGTCTTTTGAACATGAACATCTGTTAAAGGTGATGTTCTTTGGGTTTTGGAAAGAAAAGGTTGCTCCAAGGAGTACAAATCTAGGAGTTTATAGCTGGAGCATACACCAGTTGGTAAGGTGCTTACCTCACAACCCATGTGCGTGTCAGGGAGTCACCTCAGTCTGACTCCTGCTGTAATAATCTTTCGGCATTTTCATGAAAGAAATTGGTGCAAAGACCCGAGTCAAACAAAAAGAAATGAAGCTGGGACTGGATGTATTTGCAAACTAGGACTGGATGCGATGTTTGTGCTGACTAAAACTTCCAGATAATATAATTTAACCCAAGCCATTTACAGAACCAGGTTGAGTGGTTTCAGCTAATCAACATAGAGCTTGGTTCCAAAAGCTGGCCAACACATATGCAAAATTTTATGAGAGGTGGTCACCCTCTTCTTGTCTTCCCATCTGATTTAATGAATATTGTATGTCCAATAAAATTAACTTTAACAAGAGGGATTGAAAGAACCTTCTTCACTCATTGCTGATATTTGCCCAGGTGAGTATCCAGTGCCGATGTTGTCTTCTGGAGTCAGGCTCCATCCAGTTCTGACAATTCACTGGGATTAACCACCCTCCCTGAGATAGGGAGAAAGTATTTTTTCCCTGGTATTTCAGAATGTGAGAAGGTACAACCACATCTGAGTGATGGTGTATTATATAAATAAAGAGTCATAGAATCTCTAGATGTGTGACAGGGGAAAAACACCAACCACAGGTACGAAGTTGCTCCTATATAATATAATATCAATGCCACTAACCCTCTTTTGGCATTATAAACTAAGAGAAATAAGGAATTGGATGTTCTGCTCCACTTTCCTTGGGCAGTGAATGGAGGGCTCTGAAGTGCTCAGTGGCACACACTGCCTTTCAACGGTATTACTGTGTCCTGGCAAATAGCATTTATTTCCTGCTACATTGGGGGGGAAAAAAGGTGTTTTTTTACTTCTTTTACTCTTTTATCTCCTTTGAATTAAGTTAATGAGGGAGGAAAAGGTGAAGGAACTCTAGCACTTTCACAGATACCAAAATAGTTGAAGAGATTAGAAAAAACTTTAATTTGATTTTGGTTTTTTTTTGGTCAAGAGCGTTCTAGCTATAGCAATTTAAATTGAGTAAGGCTTTACCAACAGTTGAGGAGAAACCTTGACAGTTTAATCATGTTGAAAAGAAGTTTAAGTGGCATTCTCAGCATAGAACACAATGCACCTTGGAAAATACATCTGGATGATCTACTCAAAATAGTGGTCTCTTCTAAGGGTATTATACTGGGACACACAGTGCTGGGACCATATATCAAGACATAAGAAAAGGTAACAGGAAGTTGAGATCACTAAGGGGCAAAGAAAAGGGAGATTAATCGAAACACAGAAACATCCTACCAAAAGCTGGAGTTGTTTCCAAATGAAATTGAATCTGTTACAATCTGTGGCTGATGAAATATCAGTAGGAAATGTTTCCAAGAACTAACTAGAAGAATGAAAACTTACTGCTACATCCTTTTTCCAGCAACAGCACGAGCCAAAAAAGAACAGAAAACACCCACCACACATCTGCTGTGTGTGTGTGGTCAGTGTATGACCAGGTATAAAAGAAGGGCTCAGGGAAGACACAGGGAGGCTGTATGAATTATTTGCATCTTTGTTCACTGGGGAGGTCACTGAGAACATTCCCTGTGCTCATGGGGAGACACATCAGGCTAAAACTGAGGTAATTATTAGAGAATCTGTGTTATAGACACAGAATGGATGTGAAATTATAGGCAGGACTGGACTTGCCCATGAAAGAACAGTAGTGTGTGTACTTCCTCACTCAAAACTGCCTTGGTGCTTGAACACTGGAGGGTGTTTGAAATGGGATCAGTTTTAAATATAGTTCAAATTAAAAATAGTTCAAGTAGATCTGTAAGCCTGACATTTCTTCCAGCTGATTTGGTAGCAACTATAGTATAAGATAACATTAGCAAACACATGGATAAATATATGTTCTCTTGTTAAGAGGCAGCACTGTTAAGTTCAAGGAAAATTTTACCTTGTAAAGCTTTTGGAGTTCTTTGAATAGATCCATGTGGATATCCAGGAGACAAAGTCCATTTGAATTTTTTAAAGGCTTTTGACAAAGGGATCAAGGCAATCGTGAAGTAAGAGGGAAAGTATTGGTTAAACAATTAGTTAGAAGGATGTGGAAAACATTTGGAAGTAAGATTCACTAGGGTTACTGAATTGACAAACTACATCAGTATTAGGAAATCTTCTGAGCTGAAAACACTTGGATGTGCAGTTTATAATACACTGGTCTTGTTCTTACTCTTTCCTAGGTGTCTATGTGAGTTGTTTGTGAGGGGGTGGTCTGTCTCAAAGATCTGGTGTGCAGCAAGTCAACTCACCTCAGATACAGTTGGAAGCCTTGAGAAGCATTTGCTAGTGCTCTTAGGCATAACTGAACAGCACCAGAATTGTTGAGAGACATTGCTGTGAACTGGTGTTAGAGGAAAGTAAAGTATTTTTGTTCCAAAGGGACATTTTGAGAGCTCACTGAAGGTAGTATAACTTCAAGGTCTACAGCTGCAGTCCTTGGGCTGGATTGAATTCTCTTGGCTCATTTCCTAGGATTTTACTAATGGCTTGAGCTCTTGTGCCAAGGACTGGAAGGAACTTCCTTGTCTGCTGAACTGCAGTTTGAACGGGCTTCTGCTAATCTAACTGTTCCAGAGCAATTTATCACCTCCTCTGCTTATACTCAGGTGGTCACTTGTTCCTTGCTGAGTTGCAATGCTAGTCGCCCAGGGGTGCAAAACAGGTGAGGTTACCCAGTGGGAGCAGCCTACAGAGAAAACAGAGGTCTTCTTTTGTGTATTTTAGTTGTGTGAATTTATTTTACCCCGTTTTAAATATTTTAGATTCTGTGGGTTCTGAACTTCTGGTTTTGTTACCAAATGCCTAGTTAATAGTGTTGTTTAAGAGGGGTTTGTGCTGCAGCTGCAGGCCATGTGGCATGATCTGAGAGACCACCAGTGCTTCAGGTACTCTAGTTTTTAAAAGGTGCTTACGTACTTAAAAAAGAGTCTGTCCTAGTTCCTGTTGTTGCCATAATGCCTGTTAAAGTATTTACTGTTTTAAATAATTTCTCTTCATTCTATGCTTTTTTTTTTTTTTTGGTAGCACAGAATCTTTAAAAAGAAAACACACTCATACATTGTTGTTCTCTCTGTCCAGTTATCTTCGGAAAGAGCTCTGAGAGGTTGAAGAGAGGGTATAGCTGCATGTCACCACTGACATTTGCAAATTGTTAATGTGTGAAGGATGTCATGACGTTAAAGAGAAAACTCAAAAGGCTTATCAAAAGCATTCTCAGCTAGGAAAAGGTCTTTCATGGGTATGTTTTACATTTGGGTTACAAAGCATACCAGGCCAGCAGGAAAAGACAGAAAGGCATGATGTTATAAGCTTTGTGTTTGCTGCAGTGGTACTGTGGGCAGGGACAGGGACCTGTGTCTGGACTGTAGTCAGCTGTAAGGTCTAGATGTGCAGGAGGTGCTGCACCGTTCTGTTCCTATTTCAGTGCTGTCCCAAAGACACAACAGACTGTCTTAATGGGCCTGTGTTAATCTAAGGTAAATCTCCTGAAGCCTGTGTCTGGGCTTTGCTGCAGTTCTTTTTTTCCCATTAAAACCTGAGAAAATGTGTGATTTGGTTATGTTCCTTCTCACCAGCTCGCTCTGGCACGCAGTCCAGTGAAATGAAATGCCAAGGATCTCAGACTTCGTTCTGTGTTGTTTGGGGGCTTTTCCTGGCTGATTTCATTGGTTCTCTTGTTTTCCCATCCTCCCAACTTTCAGCATAAGAACTGTGAAGTATTCAGAAGACTTAGAAATACTAGGTAGCTGTTTCATTTTGATAATACAAGTAGTTTACAGCCATACTGTTCTGCCTGTCCTTTTATATTATTTTCACTTGAGGACGACTTCAGCAGCCACAATTTTCAAAGAGTCAAACTAAGATGAGCAGCTCGTCTTCTGAAAGCTAAGATTCAAGCTGTCAGATAACAGAAAGGATTGATGTTTAGCTCTGCTGGTTTTGGAAAGAGTTGCTATTAAAAGCACATTCTAATTTGAGTTGGCAGAATAAGGATCACACACAGTCCCAAAATACCAGTGAACACTGATTTTAATGTTTCATTGCTTTGGTGCATAGGATAGCTCTGTGTTCCATTGAAAAACAGAGAGTCAGCTTTCCCTTGGCACTATATATAGTATTCCCAGGGCCACAGTGTAAGAGCAGTAATGGGTGGAGGTTTAAAAAAAGCCCTAATTAATATTTAATTCAGTCAGAAAAGGAACCTACCTCTTCACGGGGATTAGAGCCTACCTCTGCCATGTCTAACTGGACTTTCTGAGTGCATCAAATTATTCTGAAGGTCATCTGCTAAGGACAGTGTGTCATTAAGAAACAGAAAAAGATGTAGTCTGCAGTCACTGTGGAAAGAGTGTTTCCTTGCTTTTGGGTCTTTGGAGTAACCAGAATCCCTGACCTGGAAAACACAACTGAAAAAGTACATTAAAAGGAGAATGAAGTAAATTTGTCTTTAATCTTTGGTAAGGAGAGGCAAGTACAGGCTCTTTGAGGTTAGAAGCCCCCATCCATAAGAAGGAGATGGCAGTCTGGGGGTCTCAGCAGGCTGCTTGGGATGGGATGGGATGGGATGGGATGGAATGGGATGGGATGGGATGGGATGAGCTGAAGTGAGTTTGGGAGTCACTCACTCCCTGAGAGGAGTCAGTATCTTTGCTTCTGAGTAGATTTGCTGTCTTTGGGTCCATAAAGACCAGTCAAGTAGGAAGGGAGGAGGGCAAATGGGAAGGAATAGATGGGATTAGCATCATGCCACTTGTTCCACGAGCTCTCAGCTGGGTGACCATGTTGCATGTGGAGGGACCCACAGTGAGACTGGGAGAATCCTTCCTGATGAAGCTGTTTGAAATGAGATTAGACTGGGTTTAGATTGGTTTTGCCATTGTCTTTAATGGGATTAAAATTGAATGTTAAGTCAGGTAGCTGTCCTTAGGCTAAGTAAACAGTAGCTTGTGTAGTTGGGGAAGCTGGCATAAAACAAGGAAGGGGGTCCATTTATTGTGCTTTAAGTGCTCATTTCTGGCTCCCTGTGTGGACAAGTAGAATAGTCTGCCTTGCACCTAACGCATGCCAAAAGTGCCTACGTGGAGAATGAGCACGTGGAAACCCGTGTGCTGTTGAGCCACAGTGTGTGTTTCAGTAAGATTGGCTGCACAAGCCCTGGAGGGGCAGATAATCAAGAAGAGCATGATATGAATGAGAGCACTGGGCATTAAGGAGGGCATTGCTCTTTGAAAAGCACTCTGTGAAACGAGTGCAGTAAAACCCGTCTGTCGCAGCGGTGGAGGCTCAGATATGTGGTTGCAAGCTGACTTTTGACCCGAGCTGTAAGCATGTTCCAGCAGCTGCAGCAAATTACTAAATCATTCTTAGCTAATGCTGACATCAAATTATCTAAATAATTTTTGTGAGGTTATTATTTATCATAGGGACAAACTCATGTCTTTATGCTTTCTGCTCTATTCCCTTGAGCTTTATTTGTCTTAATTTTAAAATAATGTACATTTTCTTTGGCATCTGAGCTGTTCCCCTCATTATTTAATTTTATTTTTTCCCTCCGATAAGTCAACGTGCAATTAATCCAGAATGTTGAATTTGTGACTTTGCAGATGCCAACACAGTAAGTGCCTGGGATATTGTCGCAGGCATGAGATAGTGACTCTCTGGGGAGATCAAAAAGGAACTGAGATGCAAGAAAATGCTGCCATAATTATCTGCAAGTGGGTTAGTTCAATGTCACTGCAGCAAATTCTTCGTGGTTACTGGAAGTGGTCTGTCAGTACCAGAGAGCAGTCCTGTCCCTGAATATCTGCTAAAGAACATCAATAAGGACACTAAAAACAGATTAAAAACAAAACTCAAACCACTTAATACTCTTAATCTTTGATTGTACTGTCATGACAATGTGCTGTGGCAGTTTTCTCTTGGATGAATTTTTCTCCCTGTAAAAGTAGAGCAGAGTATTTGAGGGAACTCTACAGCTGGTAGCAGGGAAATTATTTCTCTGATATCTGCGTGGCTGCGCCTACACATGCTGCTGAAAGTTGTGGGTTTTAAGTTGATCTTTCATATGGACCTGACAGCAAAAATGTGTTGCTGATGATTTTAGTTGTTCACTGTCCACTAATGAGTGCACTATAAAGAAAGTGCCTGGGCTGAAGCTGTCGTGATTCCCCAGCGTTCACAGTTGTCGGTGCCTCTCTGGGCTGCTGTCAAGCTGCCGGGACACATTACTGCAAATCACTGAGCAACTCATTCAGTCCATGGAGTCTTCAGGTGCTGCTCAGGGCTTGGGAGATTCCAGCTCCAGTTTTATCAAAATGCTGGCAACCTGCCATGCGTTTGTGCGAGCTTGACTGCAGAAGGTCAGAGGAGGACCCTGAAAGCCATTCAGCTGTTTCTTGCTTAAAGCT
This sequence comes from Lophotriccus pileatus, assembly GCA_035583135.1. NCBI lineage: Eukaryota > Metazoa > Chordata > Aves > Passeriformes > Tyrannidae > Lophotriccus > Lophotriccus pileatus. The sequence continues at coordinate 72,677,844 of JAWWES010000041.1, forward strand.
GTGCTGGGTAGGCAACATCGCCCGAGATGCACTCTTGTGTGAGGGGCTGGAGTATTTGATGCGTTTCTTTTGAGCTCTGTGTGTGTGTGGAGGAGCTGCACAGCTTCTGGGCTGTGCCCTGAGAGTACTGAACGTTCACAGCTTGTCAGGCACAGACACGCACTAACTAGGAACCAGCAGCTCCTCGTTATGGGTGAGGATCGACACAGGAGAAGGCATTTGTGCATCCATATGGATGCAAGGACTCCATCAGGCTGGTGGATTTGCTGCTTGTTCTGGTCCATGCCAGGACAAGCAGGAGAAAAACATATCATCCTGCTCAGGCTTGCACTACAGAGCTGGTCAGCTGCAGGGCAAGAGCCCTCCTGGTCTCTCTGTCAGGCATAGAGTAGCCTGCTCACTGTCTGCTGGGACAGATGTACTATGGTACTTTCAAAGCCACTGCTGGATGGAGTTGCCTGCAGGACTCCCTGTCTGGATTGGGAGTTAAAGGAAAATACACTTCAACTTCAGCACCATCTCTAGAAACTTGCTTACGCACAGCATTTGTCCCCAGATTTCTTAGTCTCTAACCAGCCCATGAAGCGTCAGAAAACTGGAGAGCACTCCCATCTTTACAAATGGGGAACAGAAATTTTCATTTGCTTCTAATATCTCTCCTCACGAGGAGTGCAAGATGGGTAGCAGCTTTTTGGCTGTTAGACCATCAGACCAGCCATAATCATTATGTTGTATGTTTCTGCACGGGCTCCTGGCCACCTGTATAATGTCCATCTGTTGAACTGGGCAGGATGCCTACCAACACTGTGATCCAGATCATTTGAAAGAGGCATGGGTTTCCAGGAGGTGATGATGTTCCTGAAGGACAGTTTGCAGTAGCGTGACAAATGCTGTCCCTTCTGCATGGAGTCCCTTCCATGCATCGCTCTCATGGCAGTGCTGTTCACCTCTCCTTACTTTAAGGCATTTGGGGAGATTCATCTAGAAGAATTGTAAACATGTTGTGGCAATGATAGCAAATGAATATTCAGAGAGAGTTTCTGGCCCTCTGAGACTGAGCAATTTTAATGTGTTCAACTCAGAGGTGCTCACTGCTTTTCTGTGAATGGTAACTTTGCTGGAAAATGCAGTTTTAGAATAACCACAACTATTTGCCCTCTGAAGTGAAATTTGTGGGCTAGCTCTAATTGGGAAAGGATGTTATGCAACTGACTTCAGGAGTGACCGTGAACCTGTCTCTGCCTTCTCCTTAGCCAAGGTGCAAGGACCCCATTGCATCAAGCTGTGAGCTCAAGATCTCTTCACTGTGAAAGGAATTTTGAGCCTGCAATGCCCACCTCTCACCAAAATCTGGTCAAGTCAGTAGTCTGAAAGCCTGATGCTGATCTTAGTACCTTTTAAAGGTGATTAGGGTTATTAGAACAATATTTGAGTACTGGGGCTCTGAGCACAAAGTGATCATCAAGGTCAAGTTGGATGGGCATTGAGCAACCTGGTCTAGTGGAAGATTTCCCTGCCCATGGCAGGGAGGTTAGAACTAGGTCCATTCCAACCCAAACCATTATGTGATTTTATGAATATTGAAAGTATGAAGCTTGAGTTTGTTTTTTTTTTTGCACTCGGTGACTGTGTCCTGATGGAAGTGGAAGAAGCTCGATAGGATAGATCCAAGTCCTGTCCTCATAATTTGTCAGGTTGTCTTGCTGCTTGTTGGGAAGAGGATGGTAAAGCTTATTTTGGGGAACACTTAGTCTATATAGGTCTAATAGTAATGGAGTGAGAGGGCCCACGTGAGAAGGTACAGCCAGGCAATGAATTTCTGCCAGGGCACCTTGGTCTTGGCTGACCTTCTATACTCAGCTGTGTCTTGGCTGTTTCTACAGAAAGGAATGCCAAATGCAATAAGTTATGAAATTATTGTTTTGTTTTGTACATTTGGGTTGATTTGATTTCTCACTTGGAAGTCAGTGGCTTTGTCTACATTAGCAAGCAGCAGCATGCAGTAGGAGCAGATCTGCAGAGCAAAAA
>JAWWES010000041.1:72679971-72716332 GCA_035583135.1 Lophotriccus pileatus
TCTCACTTGGAAGTCAGTGGCTTTGTCTACATTAGCAAGCAGCAGCATGCAGTAGGAGCAGATCTGCAGAGCAAAAAGGCAATGAAGACCCAGGCAGATTTCAGAGGGGGGTCCTTCAAAACACCTTCATTCTAATCCCATGTAAAGGAAACTTTGCAAGAAACTTTTAGCAAACCAGGAGACCAAATATTGTGTGTTGAAAATATTGACTTTCTACTTACTAAGAATATTTCACGGTTTTTTGCCAAAACAAAGACATCAAAAAACCTGGCATGTTTTCATGAGTAATTTCAATGCTATTGAAGCTGTTAGGTTTCTTGTTGGCAATTGTTTCAGATGAAATTTTGGTTGATGCTTCATGAGGTCATCTGGCATTCTACTTAAACCTGTGTATGTTGCTCTGTGTGTGATTCCTGTTTTTGTTTCGAAGAAGTCTATGCCTAAAATTGATACCTTCGTAACCATTTAAAAAGGTATTCTTATACCTATCTCTCTGCCTATACTAGAGAAAGGAAAAGAAATCCATTGCTGCTGGCTTAACTTTTCTGTTCTGACTCCTGTGCTGTGAGAAATCAGTCATGACACATTTGCCTGAGCTGCAGGAAACAGAGAGAGAGGGCAGCAACAGCAGCAAGATGGGCATTTGGGAGCTGAGAAAAGAACTGGGGATCACATGCTGGGGAACAACCCAGCTGCAATGGAAGGAGTGAGGCTCATGCAGAATGGCTTTCAGTGCAGTAAGCTTTGCCTGCATGCTGAGGGCTACAGACACTGTCAACTGGTAGAGGTGGGGTACTGGTGCTCTTAAGACTGTGTGGACTCTGGAAAGCGAGTATCCAGAGTGTATCATATTGATTTTCTCATGCAAAGGTATCCATCAGTGCAGTCAACACCCCAGCACTTAGAAATTTTGTACTTTAGGTATTGCATTTTACCTTCACTCCAACATCCCTATCAGCTGCATTCAGTGATACATATTTGGGATACTTCAATATTTTTATGATATGTGATTTGCTTGGTATACGACATCAGAACAGCTCAAACATTGGTGCAGGTATTGGGGTGTGTGAATGGCCTAGGATTTCCTGCCATATTTCTCGTTCAATCTTGGCATATCCAGAAGCATATGGCAAGGAAAGGCTATAGTATTGGCAGGATACTGGTTGTGGAAGAGTATGTAAGTCTACCATATCAGGGATAAAATAGACATCAACAAATAGATTTTATAACAAGAGATGAGAGGATTATCATGTCAGAGAAATAACCTGTATATATGCATTGCCTTCTCATGGTTGCCACCTAGTCTCTCCTATAACTTGCACACTACAAATACCAGCTGCTTTTAAACCTACTCAGTGTGTAAATTATGCCATCTTAAACACCAGCTCTGAATATTATTTGGTGCCTTGTGCTAAATTTTCGTGGTGCCACTTACCCTAGTTCACTGATTTGTTTTACTGTTTGTAACTAAGTGTGTTCTATGATATTTCTCTCTGTTCCAGAACAAGAATTTAGTACTGTGGTCTAAATGTCTATCTAAATGTCTATACAGGTATAGCAAAAGCAATTCTGACAAATCTTATGAAGTTTGTAAGTCCAAAGTTTCTATTTAAGTATTGCTTGTCCAGCTTATGACTTGGGTTCTTTCTTAGTATGCCTTTCAGAAAAAAGAAAAACACAGACTTTAAAATTTCTTCTTAAAGGATTCCCATACCTGAAAATCTAAGTTGGTTTTTGGACAAATGTCACTGAAGAGCACAGAGTTTTCTAGAACATTGCCAATGTTCATTCAAGGTTTTTTAAAGATGAAATCAGAAAAGTTTTGGAGCCAGCAGGAGTTAGACAGATAGTTTTCAACTGTCTATTCAGGTTTCTGTTCTCAGAAGCAGGGCAGTCAGTCAGTCAGAAGTTTACCTGGACTTTCTCTGGGCTCCGAAAAAGTCTGCAGTTAATCGTAAATATGCATATGAAGAGCAGTTTTTAGGTGGGTTATGAAGTGATTTGGGAAACCTACGTGGGGCCAACTCCTTTTTCTCTGTGGTTTTACAGGTTCCAGAATCTGCTGTGGTCTCGAAAGGCCTTTGTGGACAGCGTGAAGGTGTATAACCACAGCTACATCTACATGCCAGCCTTCTCGATGAAGACGGGGACAGGACCCTCCCTCCGTGTCTATTACACCCTGGCGGACTTCGGTGCCAAGCAGACAGTTCTTTTCGCCAACCCCAATTTCCTGCGGGACATTGGCAAGTTCTGGAAGAGCAAAGGTATCCACGGCAAACGGCTTTCCACGGGACTCTTCCTAGTCAGTGCTGCCCTCGGTCTGTGTGAAGAAGTAACAATTTATGGCTTCTGGCCGTTCTCGGTGGACCTGCACGGGAGGTTTATTAGCCATCATTACTATGACAATGTCTTGCCCGACTCTGGATTCCACGCCATGCCAGAGGAATTTCTACAGCTTTGGTTTCTTCATAAAAGTGGTGTACTGAGAATGCAGCTAGAACCATGTGAGGACCCTTTAATCCAGCCTTCTGCCTGAGGATTGTAGGAGTCGTTTGGAAGATCCAGTAGTTTTTAATTTCCATGCTCTCCAACAGAGAGTTCTGTTTTATGTTGGTTGTTTTTAAAGGGAAAGTAATCGTGGATCTGCATGGACCATAAAAGTGCTACTTGAAGGCCAAATGGAATACGTCCCTAATGTTTAGTGCTTTATGGAACTGGGATGGGATGAAGTGTGTCTCTCCATCGAGTCCATTCAGCAGCAGTGTGAAAACTATGTCAGAAGTAGCACAGCTGAACTTTCCAGGGACGTTTTTAAATGACCGATGTAAAAAGGGCATTAAGGCTCGGGGAGACACAGGGCCACTCACAAGCTTTTGCTGACAGTGCCAAATATGACTGTCTGTTCAAAAATCCATTTCATTCCAGATCAGCACCCTGTTTAACTTTCCTTTTTCCTTTTCTTTCCCCCTCTGTTTGTGCGTGTGTGTATGTGTGTGTGTGTGTAGGAGAGCATGTGTGTGTTGTTGACTTTGTTTCTTTGCCTTTTTTTGTCCTTTTTTTCTTTTTTTTTGTTTTCCCAATGGAAGGAAAAGGAAAGGCTTAAAAGCCCCAAGAGCTGAGGATGATCAACTCCTCTGAAGACTCTTGGGAGAGTGAAGGTGCTAAGAATCTAGTGAGAAGAATGTCCTAGGAATGCCCTGCTACTGGAGATGAATAGACCTACCTGTTGAAGGTTTTACCAGGATAGTTTAGGTCACTGCACTTACAGCTGTGCTAATGCTGTACTGTGAGCAAGAGCTGGATAAGGCAAATTGGTCTGAAAATAAAACATGTTACAAAACCAGTAGTGAAGTGCAGCCTGGTTTCAGATGACCTGCTGCAAGATTTCCACAGTGACTTTTGTAGTAGGGGTAGTTCCTGACCTGTTTTACTGTCCAGCCTTAGGGATTAATTCTGTGTTCATCTGGACTCCAGATGTTTACCGACTGTCAAGGGGATTCGAGGGGTTCAGTGGAATGCAGAATGAGGTTCTTCATTTGCTTATAGCAGGAAAATTGCAGAAATGAATGTAAGTGTCATTTAAAATGAGTCAAAGCTTTGAAAATCGTTTCTCTGTGTGTGACTAGCTCTTCTGCTTGGATTGTTACGTTAGCCTTAAAGACTTGTACTTTTCTCACAGGATTGTCTCTGGTTAAAGAGAGTCTGAAAAATAAAACAGCCTTTGGGAGCACTGAAAAGCTGCATAGCCAGCAAGAAAAAGAAGAAAAAAGAGGATGGCCTGCCCTTACATAAGCCAGCCTCTCCGTGCAGTGGGTGAATTATGTCAGTGTGCGCACTGCACACACACTGCTCCAGCCTGCGCAGCGCCTGAAGGACTGTTTTATTTTGGGTTATTACTTGGGCAGCAGATGGTCCTGTGATCGCCATGTAAATGAGAAATCTTTCTGTTTGTTTGCTTTCGTTTAGTGCTGTAGGACAAGAGGAGAATAACCAGCTCAGCCCATGGTGCAATTTTCAGCTGCAAGGTGTTATCACCATTTAACTTCAAAAATCCAGATCCGTGTTCTCTTTCTTATCCTTCCATCATTAGTAGCTGAAAATCTAGTCAAGGTGTTGAAACAACAAAACTCATCAGGTTTCCCCAAAAACTTACTGTGCTGTTTTAGCTCCAAAGTGCTAGTATTTTGGGGCATGTGTCCTGTCATATGTTGATAATGTCTCTCCTTGTAGACTACCATCTGCAAGTTATATAGACATAATTAAAAAAAAAAAAAAAAGAAAAAAAAGAAAGCAAAATCCATGACTCTTCTTTAAATATGAATAATTTGACTATCGGGATAGGAGACGGGGGGGTTTTGCTTTTCAAACCTATGTGTCATAATAAAATTTCCTTTCAGATTATGGATATTCCAAGCATAAAATGGGCACTGTTTCATAGGATTTCATAGGATTGCAGGGCAACATGGGTAACATGGAGATTTGGATTAAATAGTGTTCTAGATATTGTTCTGATAAAATCTGAATGTACCTCTATAGCCCACGTTATCTTTGTCCATATTTTTGTTAAAAGTACAGTCAATGCACTGATGGAACATCACTTGATAATTCATTCCCTTTCGTTATGTTTGTTTTATCTATCATGTGGGTACTTGGTGAGGAAGGATTTGCAAGTAAAACATTTTCCTTACTGTTTGTTATGGCAGAATTTTACTGAGCTGCCTTTCTTGGAGAAGAGGAGGTGCCTGTATGGTTTTATTGTACACATCAAGTTTTGCAATTTTTAGTGCTTTGTAGATGAGATTATCTGTGAGAACAACAGTTGAAATATGGTGTGCTGAAATGGCACTTCAGCAGGGTGCCAGCATTCCTCAGGGGTGGCAGGGAACGTGTAGAGTAGGGGGAGCTGCCTCTTTGCTGGTCATTTTTTTGGTATTTTTACCAATACTTAGGAATTCAGTTCTGAAACTCTCTGCCAGCTCCCCAACCCTTTGGTAATCCTTTTTTCCATGTCTTGAGAAAATAATTGGATTAGAAGAACAAGGGAAAAACATGTATTTTTGAAGGAAAATTCTGTCCAGTGTTTCGTAATATCTGGCTTGTTCATGTTGAACCAGTGTCCTGGGTATCTGGAGATGTTGTATTCCCCAGTTCTGTAAGACTGAATCTGTAGCCTGTGGTCTTTGTGAGTCCCTGTCTGCAGTCCTGAGGTTTGCAAGGAGATAGCTTCCTAGAAATTATGGGGACAGGAGAGACCCAGGCTGTGTGTGATGTGTGACTGCTGTTGGAGAAATTGATAATTCTTCCTCTATTCACATGTATGTGTAGTGAATATAACTGCATCTTACAAAGGCAGCCACCTTTGATGAGGAAGTAAAGCATTCAAGGGTATATATTTTTCTGTTACTTCCAAGAAACTGGAAATTGAGAAAAGAGGAGAAACAAATGCCCCTTTTCAAAGGGGAAAGTCTGTTTTAACTGGCTGACTTGTCAGTCAGCAATCACTGGCCAGCAATCAGCCTTTTGCCCAGCAAAAATAAAAAGGCAGGAGAGCACTGCAAGTCTTTCATGGCAAGAGCAGAGAGCAGTCAAAAAGACAGAACCAAGTAGCTGTGAACATAAGTGGCTGCTACCTGACAGAAATGCTGAAGTAAATATGCTCCCTCCATGCCAAGTGTGAGGCTTGTCTTGCCTAAATCTAGGAGGGCAATCCATGTGTCAGATCATTGATGTGAAATATGGCATTGCATGCAAGAGCCTAAAGATGTAGCCACCTTCAAGAGGGACGTCACACCATGGAATAAGACCATGCTTCTGCTGAAAGATAGGCACAAGCAAAGCCAGGAGGATAACTGTTAAGTGTGAACTGTGAGGAATCAACATCTCACAGTCGTGGAAAACTTTGGTGAGAGTGATTATCCATCCAGCATTTACCTATCAGTTGATTCCTGTCCATTGATGGCAGTTTCCTTAATCAAATCTTACTGCTTGTGTTGCTGTATTGTCTTTTACGTAAATTGAAATCTTAATGTTTATTTTGTTAGTGAAATTCCCTACTCTAGTGTCTCTGTTTCCACTGTCAGTCCCCGAATTTCTCTGATAGTGTAGCTAAAGCTGCACAAATCTTTACCAGGTTGAAAGCTACTGCAATTCATCTTCAATAAAAACAAGTTCAGACTGGCCAAATGATTTGCTAATGTTCCTACTTATTAATTTTATCCTAGAGCTAACAAGAGACAGATGTGCTAGAATCTTTGCTCCACCTGCATAGGAAGCATTGCCCCACATTTATAAGTAGAATAAATTAAATACCTTTATAAGAGCTGTACCTGGAAGATAGTTGGTACTGAAATCGCTCTAGATACAATCTTTTTGGGCTGTGTATGTTTTTGAGTAAATCAAGATCAGTTTTTGAACTTGCAACAAAACTATGTAAAACTTTCCCTTCTTGTTGATTATGAAGCCTTTCGAGCTCCTTCTGAAACGGACAAGCAAACAGAAACCAGCAAACTAAAATCATAGAGAAAATGTGCACATGTTCATGAGAATAAAAAATCTATACTTTTGGCACAAATGTTGCTACAGTGCTAAGGACTCCTATTCATGAACACTGTATTTTTGCTGAAGTGAAGGGACCAAATTTGGGGTGAACCAGCTACTAAAGACATAGGACTAAGCCTTTCTTACAGCTTTTTATAGAATATAGATATATTGGCTGTTTTTTTGACTTGACTACTTCCATCTTTTTGTTAGTTTCCCCAAAGTGATGCTGTAACATACACTGCTGAGTTAGCACCTCTGTGAGAGCTGAAGCTAAGTAAAGCATCTGCCTTTTTAAACTCCATGTCCTGAACTGTGGTAGTTATGTAAAACCCTTCCTTTGTCCATCTTCAGCTTAAGGTCTGGCTCACCCTTGCCTGTAATTAATAAGGAGTGAGGAAACTTTTGATCTAGAAATGAGGATATTGAAGGAGGTGAATGCTGTCTCACCATTTGCTGCCAGCTTTGACTCTCCTTCAGCTTAATAGGGTAGTAAGTATTGGAAGAAGTCCAGGTTATATGAAGGACAGGCAGTTCTTGAGGAGTTGGATGATGACTGGAAAAAAAAGGAGGATCAAATTAGTGGTGTAAGAAATTGGAGTGATCAATTCTTTATCAAGATCCTCAGTGCTTAGCAACTGTAGGACATTTTCATCTGGCAATGTCTGTGAAAAAGGGACTCCATGTGACCTACCAATGGTTTTCTGCAGGATGGCAGCAAAGCAAAATGCAATGAGGAGGGGAAGCTGATTAAACAGAAAAGGAAATAAAATGGAACAAAGAATGATGATGAAGAATCTGTCTTTCCCTTCTCTCCTGCCACTCTCCCTAAACACACATATTAAATGGACTAACCAGCTATTATGTTTAGTCACTGTGTTTTTAATGAAATGGTATGGTGGGGTTTCCATTTACTGATACTTCCAAGTAAGCAAAATTCATTGTTCAGAAATACCTATTCCCCATCTCCATGGCTGTTTGAGGGATGTTTTGAGGGGTGTGACTGTCCTGGTGTGCTGTGACCTCCCTAATGGGACTTGCTCCTGTTGTCACATTGTTCCATCGAATTTCCTTCTGGAATCATCTGGACTTGTATTTTGCCCCAGGACATTATCCTAAAGGAGCTCTACTCTATTCTTCCTGATGACCATTCACCTTGGGGATAAAACTTGGATTTAAAAAAGTCAGCCATAAGTTAGCTAATATACCTTGTCACTTGAACCGTCTTTTCTTCTAAAGTGTTGGTAAATCCAACAACACTTGGCTTGAAATGGAAAATAATACTTCATTTAGGTGTTGGTAATTCCATCACTGGAAAAGAGAAAGAGGATGGATGAAGGATGCATTTTTCAAAGTGATTGTTGTAAAATAACATCTGTTTCCTTGAATTCCCATATTTTATCTCTTGGAATCTATCATATGTTTGACTTTTTTGTAGTTTTTTTAACAGAACAATTAGTAAAGGACTTAGTGGTCTCCTTGTTGAATATTAGCAAACTCGTTTTCCCAAGTGTAATGCAAATACCCAACAGGAGGCTTAACCTGTCCTCCCTAGCTGATATTTCTTTGGCAGCAATAAGAACTTAAACAGCTACTTATTCCTCCCTGGTTATTAACTTTCATCAGTTTTTATTACAGCAGGTTGAGCCCTAGTGTATTCAGCCTCCTCAGCTTAATGCAAATACTTTAAAATGAATCTCCCTCTGTCTTTTCAGCTGTTACTGAAAAAAAAAAAAAAAAGTTGCTAATTGAAAATGGTTGGGTAGGTTCTCAACAATCAGGGGAGACAGGATTCAGGATTTTTCTGACCATCTTGAGGTCTCTGCAGGACTGTGAAAATACTCCAGCTGTGTCTGTAGGGTTAAGCTGTGCAGGGCAGAGCAGAAGTTTGAACCTTTTCCTTGGGGGTGGGTTGTTTCGTTGTGACCACTCTGCTCTGGCTTCGCCCAGGACCCGCCGGTGCTGCCCTGACCAGGGCTCAGGACCAGGGGATGCAGCTCAGTGACCAGCTCCCAGATTGCTGACCGGATCCCAGATAATTGCCCGTGGCGTGTTTAGCCCTCTCCTGCTCCACAGTCAGAAGTGCTGGCCTTACAGGGAATTATGGCAGTTCATCCTGTTGGAGACCAGCCTGCTTTTTGCATTGAAACACTTTAAATCCCTGGCAAGTCTCAGAAGAGCCTATTAAAACTGCATCTTAAATTAATGTATGTGTACTCCCTGCTGCTCTGGAGCGGGTCAGCTTTCTGCTGAGCTGAATGTTTATCCTGTTTGGGACCCTCCAAGGCAAGTGAACCTTTAGCGCTCAGACCACCTGGAATATGTTATGTTATTTGGTCTCTTCACCTTCCAATTTAAACCCGCATTTTTTTTCTTTTAGACTGGATTTAACTGCTGTGAATGAATCCAGAGTGAATTTATGAAAGCAGCACCACCAGTAATTGATCTCTGGGTTTATGAATAAGCTGGTGTTCAATAAAACACCCAAGTACCTTTTGGATGGTTCCTGCTGATTTCTAATTGTATATTCAATGAATTGTTTTGCTCAGATGGGGCCCATAGCGAAGATGACTTGCATCATTTTCTGTTTATTGGAAGGGAGCAATTACAGATGCATAATATATTTTAAGCTAAATTCTTACCAACAAGTTAAGGCATTTACATATTCTGCAGGAAGCTTTGTTATTGTGTAATTATCTTGGTAGTAAAGGAAACTATTTCACTGCAAATAAATGTGCAGAGGGACAGCAATTTTGATTAGAACAGCATAATCTGGAGTACTGAGACCCAGATTTGAGTCTCTGCTCAGATGTCTCCAACCAGGATCTCACTGTCCTGCAGAAGTGCCATAATCACAATTTCTTTTTTTTTCTGTGCATGTATTTTTGTAGAAAAGGTATAAAATGTATAAAAACTTTTTATAATCCCTACATGCGCTGAAAATGAACACTCCTTCTTCAGCAGCGCAAGTTGGTTTTTTTTTGGGTACCCATAGCATTTAGTATGCAGAGCAAAACCTACAGAAGATGTCCAGTTTTCAGGAAGACGCTGTTTTGGAGTAGTCTGGCAGGACTCCTGCAGACTCATGAGTTGATTACTGCCTCTTGAGCTGTAGAGGTCGAGCAGATGATACAGAGTGTGCTGCACTGACAGTAAAAAAAGGTATTATAGCTGCAGCTCTGACTGCTTGATGTCTCCCTTATGCTGAGGGGTATTTCTTTGTTCTGTGAGGGCTCTTCAAGAGTGGATTTTGATCCTGCACATCATGGGCTAACTAACTTTAAAGGCCTGGACTTTGTGCTGAAAATTGCAATGAGCATGGAAATGCCTGGAAATTATGTCCTTTAGTGTGCCATTTGGTCATGCTGCATGGTTTGGCCTTTTATAAAACAGACCTCTCCGTATCCAAAAGCCATTTTATCTGAGTTTGAGACTTATATATGTGAGGAGGTCACTGGAAGGTGAATGTCTGATGCTGCATAGAGCAAGAACCTCCAAAAAATGCTGTGGTTTTATTTATATCAATAATGAAATCCCCACTGAGCCAATATTGGATTAGGTTAGCTTTCAGTGCTCTTGAAACTCCCACTCCATAAGCATTTCCAAGAATTGTTCCATGCACAGAGAAAAACAGTAGATTTTTTTTTTGTTGTTCATGCACTTCACCTTGCATTGAAAATGGAAAGAAGTGTCAATCAGAGATCTTACCCTTTTCAGACACCTCTGTAGGCTACCTAAATAATTTATAGGCACACAGTTGCATAAACAGAACAGATGATAGCCTGAAGTTATAGCTCAAACACTGGTAGGTATCTTGAAGAATTAGTTTCAAATCATATAGTGGAAAAAAAATTGCACAAATTTTACATGTGAAAAAGATCCTTCTCTTTTTTTTCATTTATCCTCCTAAAATGCTGAACATTATTTTCTGCTAAAATAACTGTACAAGCTGTGTTAGAGGTACGCATGAGTTCTCCCTGGTTTTCAAGTTACTCTACACCTCTGTCTTTGTACTGAAGTCCACACTTCTGCAAAGCTGTCTAAATAAAAAGTCTAAATCTGGAAATTTAGACTATTCTGTGTGGCGTCCTTAGATAAAAAAGTAAATGTTGTACTCCAAATGTAGTCGAAAAAAAAGAAAAAGGAAAAATAAATTCACGACAGAGGTTCAGATCTTCTGAAGTCTGTTACTGTTTGTGTGCTGCTGTTTTAGTTGTGGTGTCCAAAGAACCAGACAAAGACCAGAAAGGAGATGAATACACAAGATGACTCAGTCTTTCTCTTAATTGGGACCTACAGTTATTAACAGATGTTAGGTCTATATTCTTTTGCTTCTCTTTCCCTCAGTTCTTGTTGTACTGGGGTGAAACCTGCGTTCCCAAGTTGTTCAATTTTTTCTCTGCACGGCAGTGAACCTTCCCCTGGGCTATAAACCCGGAAAATTGACAGACATAAACTGCTTCAGGTTTATCAATAATAAGTGAAAGCAAGTTTCTATGCAGCATTTCACACCCTCCTAGTACTAATTACTGTATTAACTCCGAATTAAAATGAAGGCTTTATTTCCAATACCACTTACTCCAGTGTATTTCCAGTCTTTCTTCCTGTGGTGATTTCTCTGTCAGGTGAATGGAGATTGTATTTAGCTTAGATGATGTTGTAAGAGTTAATTAACTCATGCTTGGGAAGTAAAGTAGAAAAAAATAAACCAAAAAAAATTTTATAAAATATTAAAGTTTATCTGTTTTGGACAGTGAAAACAAGCAAATGAACCACCCTTTCTATCTGACTGAATTTATACTTTTGTGTTAAAATCCACCCACATTGTTAATAAGCAAATAAGAACATTACCTTCAGGGAACACCAAAGTGTAGGAAAGTGAAAAGCCATGCATTTTTAATGAGAAAAGAAGATTTTTTTCCTCTCTGCCCTGCCCTTCAATTTCTGAGCCAAATTCTCTACTCTCTTTTACTGTTCTCAGTCGTGTCAAATCAATAGGATTGCCTGGATTTTAACCAGTTGTCTCTTCTCAAACCTGAGGGAATTCATCCTATGAAAAATTTAAATTAAGTGAATTTTAAGGCAATGCCAGATCATGAGACTTAGTCAAAGCTTCCTATTCTCTAAACTGTTGATTTTTTTTTTCCCCACAAGTGCAGATCATGAGCAGCTTATGCTATTTGCTGGTTGCTTTTGTAAGGCAGATATCTTACTGCATTTCAAACTTAAGCTGTGCTAAGGTGTGACAGTCTGAAATCAAATCATGATCTGTGTCGTGTCCTTGTTTCAGCAAGTTGCATAGAAGAGATCCATGTGCTGCTCCATCTGTCAAGTGTATTGTATGAGCCAAGAGAAAATGAAAAAAGGGTTTTTCTGCAGTGTGAAGCCTCACCATTGACTGGCTGTATATGGAAATTAGATATCCTCAATTTATTATCCTTGATGGATCTGGTGCCTGCCAGTGTTTCCACTCATTGTCAAATAATTTTGTTGGACTTTATTGATGGAATGTTACGATCTTTTCCCTCTGTTTTTTGACTGCAATTCTTCTTTTCTGATAGTGTTTGCAGGGAAAAAATCTTTCTTTTTACTCTTTTTTTTTTAATGATAATTTATATCTAGTCTCAGATGTTGGTTTTCTTAAAAATGTTTGGCTTATGATTTTTTCCTGTGTTATGCAGAGTATCTTTTCTATGATATCTCAACAAATTATGTTCCTCTTAACCATTAAAAGTCTTTAAAAACGGTAAAATTTTTTGGCTTTCTTAAAACCCAGTCTGGCTGTAGGTGTCTTTGGGTTTCAGCCTAAATTGCATGCAGTTAAATCTTGAATCTTTGGAATGTCTTAGTGTACTCGTAATCAACCAGGCATCAGTAAAATGGAAATTCATTTTCAAAATTGCTTTCAACCCCAGTGAAAAACAGGGGATCATTAATAAACCTTTTTAGTAATGGCCTGTAACTACCGTGGTGATAAAAATATTTTTCATTTTCATTTTATGTGTCATGGAAGTTACAAGCTCAGGCAAGGACATGAACAACTGAAATCAGTATCTGTCCAGTTCTCCTGTTGGTTTTGGTACATGTAAGGTTTGACCTTACTATTTTTCATTTTTTCTTTTATTTGCATCTCAGCGAAGATCTCTCAGATTCTCATCCAGTACCCAAATCATTACTGTGTGTCACGTACAGGAATTGCTTTTTAAGTAAAGGTTCTGTTCCACTGGAGAGTTTATGTGTAGTTGCATTTTAAATGAAGTGGGGTTTATATTCTTCTTGAGGGAGGACTGTTTGGATGAGGAAGCAGGGCATTGAAAAATACTGCCTGGATCTCATCTTGCTTGTGCTGAGTACCTGTGCAGGGGGCAGAGGGCAGCCTCTGGCTCCTGAACCTCTTGGGGCTTTGGAAGATGCTCTGGGGCTGTATTTGGTGCTGAGCTGTGGGGCCAGACTGGCACAGGGGTTTGGGGCAGTCCTTGGGCTTACTCACAGTCCAGACAAGAGGAGATGCAGTGGGGCAGCAGAAGGGGATACAAGCCCTGGCATGAAATGTATTGTGTGGTCCAAATCCTCTCTTGGTGGGTGCTGAGCAGCAGCCACTGCACTCTCCTTCCTGCTGCCTGCTCCCTCCCTGGGATGTGGCACAGGGTGCCTGGAGCTCAGACACAGCCAGCCTTGCTGCCCCTGCTGGGAAGGAGTTTTCAATCTGAGAAGTAGTCTCCTAGCTGGAAACTCATGGAGTGTGGGTATGTCACCCCCTGCCCTGCCTTTCCTGGTCTGGAACAGCTCAGCACCAGAGCTGTGTGCTGGGAGCTCCACTTTGCAGCCTGCTGGTGCCACAGCAAAGCCGAGACATCTGCTGAGGGATAAGCCAGCAAGTGTCTGAGCACTCTTGACAGGCAAAGAAACTTCCAAGTGCAACAGCTATAGCAATCAAGTAGCAACAAGGCTCTTTTTCCTTTGTTGTGGAACGGAAGACAGTGCAAAGCTTTTTTGTGTCATGCTTTAGCCACTTTCAGGTCAAGAGCTAGAAGTTTGAATGTGCAGTTTGCTGTAAATTCTGATATTTCACCCTGAGCATAGGATAGAAATGTCTTCTATTTTTACTTAGAAACCTAGATTATTGTTTTTATAAGGTGTGTTGAAGGACAATTATGTATCTAAGTTATCAACTGAAATATTGTAGAGTCATTTTCATCTTCTCCAGTTTTGGCAAGTTCAAGGTGACTCAGCAATCCTGCCTTTCTGTTTCTTACTCATAAGGGACACCTGGCTTTAGCCTGTGTTAGTGCTGGTTCCATCTGGCTATTTCTGAAAGTTCAAGAGAAAAGAAAACAAAGACATGAAGGAGATTTAAGGTGCCTCAATGTGATGTTTTTATAGAGTGGTACATTGCTCTGATAATGAACTGTGAAATGTAGCATGTGGATGATGATGAATGTAAAAGCCTGCATGTGTTTTTATTTGAATGTTGTGTCCATGACATGGATTATTAGTATGAGCTCTGTAGTGTAAAAATACTGAAAAGAGAAAAGAAATGGAAAGAAGATATTTCTAGCAGGTTTTGCAGTGAACTGCATCCTCTTTCAACTATTTCCCTTTTCAAAACCAGGCTCAGATTTTGGTAACGTGAGCTTTACCATAAGGATGGTAACGCACAAACTGCTGTCTTCCTAAAGTTTAATATACTTCTTTCCAGCACTGTAAGAGAAAATCTATTTGCATTTCTAGCAGATCAACTTCTTCCCAGGCGTGGGCTCAGTGGGCTGCACTGGCTGGGAGATCAGTCAGGCTCACTGATGATACCACACCATATGTTTGCTGCCCACAGAATCCAATAGTCTGTTCGTGTGCCAGGAGATAAGTGGCTTGGTACAGTTTGCTGCTTGCTTATGGCTGGAAGTTGAAGTGCAAATTAAATGCTGTGAGCTCCCTTCCATTTCTTGCAGCACAGCCTCAGCTTGAGGAAGTTTTGTGCTTGACTGGAACAGAAATGTACCAGGCAACAATTTTTCAAAATCATTAATTTTCCTTTTACCTCATTGAGATATTTATGAGAGGTCAGTGATTTCAGGAGGGAACACCATTTGTTGTTGGAGCCACAGGCAGCTGGAATATCTGCCCAGCCATAGGTGACCAGGGAACCCACAGCTGGTTCATCTCTGGTATTATCCCAACACCCTGGTGTTTTGCTTTGGGAACAGAGTAGGTTATTTGAAGTCAAGCAGCCCAGGAAGCATTGCTTTGAGGCTTCTGGTGGCCTCTACCTGTAGTTGCTCTCACCTTTCCTGACATACCATCTGTCCATCTCGGGCCTCCTGCTTTGTATCTGAGCCTGTCTCCAAGCTGGCTATGAGAGGGGACAAGCCTTCCTCCTGGTGCAGTGCTCAAGCAAGTGATGCTTGAATCAGTGGTGATACCAAACCATACACCTATGTGTGGAAGGAGCTCAGTGTTTGGAGAAAACAAGCTGACTTGGGATCAGTCTGTGGTTTACAGTAATGCTGGTGTACAAAGCCCAAGTAGGACAGGTGCAAGATGTCTCCTGTGTCTCTAGGGACTGGGCATAATTGCCATTTTTGCTCTCTCACACAGTATTTCCAAAGGAGCATTGTGATGTGGGATGTCAGTGTTAGCTGGTGAATTCTAGTATTTTATTTATGCTCCTTCTTCTCTTGCCCAGTTTATTGAAAAATGTGATGGTAATGTGGTAGTTTGATGTCTTGAGGTGATTTTGAAGTAGATAAGAAATCATTATGCCTCTGAGGTAGCGTGATTCCATGGATTTGTCTTGCCACCAGTGACCGGCATGTAATATTTATTGTACCATTTATGATGTGTGTAAGCTTTACAGACTGGATGTTGTGTCAAAATGACATGAGCACTTGGGTGAACATCTTGAATCATCATTATTTTGGCACGCTCAGGGGCAAAGGTATTTGTATGGAGTGTGTAAAACTTCACAAAATGTGTTGTTGTTCAGAGTCTTGTGATTAGGGCTTCGATCTAATTCACTCTCCAATGTAGCAAATGTTTGCTGTCAGCTGACACTGTTACAAGGACTAAGGGTTTATCTTTCTTTGCAATAATGTATTTTCTATTATGTCAGTAGAATTTGTTCATTTTCAAGTAGTGTGCAGTGCTCCTTTGAAGAATGTCTCCTTTTCAGGTGGTTTCATGGTGACTGTACCCCAAAATGTCTAGATGTCTCTCAATAGCAAAAATTGCTTTGTTATTGAATGTATTATTTATTAACAGTATCTTGTCTTTTTCTAGTCACATTTTACAAAATATGCCACAATCATCTCATGTGATTTTTTTATAAGGAAAGTCTTATTTATAATGTTTGTGCAAGTGGATGGAAACAAATAACAATTTTATAGTAGCCCATGACTTTTTTCATAGCTGCAGAGTCTTAATGAGCATGATCAGAAGGGACAGGCTCATTGTTTCATTTAATTTTGATGGAAATTTTCAAAGATAACTATTATGTTATTTATTATTTGGATTTAATTATCTTAACAAATAAATATCTCCATTTTAAGAAACGAAAATAGTATTTGTGGGGCTTCTTTTTCTTCTCTTTACCCCGCTCTCAAACTCAGTATGTTCAAACAATCAATATAATTTTCTCTTTCTCTTTACTGTGTCTATTGCCATGTTGAGATTTGCATCCATTGCCCTCATCTGATATTTCTGGTTATTCTGCTTACTCAATTCCTTTTCTTTTGTAGCTTACTCAGTGACACAAATTTATCTAGTGCTAGTCTGAGAATTAACCTGGGCCTGAATCTGTACCTCTTTCCCTTCCCAGAACAACCCAGAAACACAACTTTGGGTGCACATAGAAATCCCAAGGAAACACAGGCATATTTTTAAGAGAGGTTCTCATTCTGTACTTCAGTCAGCATAGCTGAATCCCATTTCCTTGGACTGGTGTGCACTAATGCTGAGTCTAAAACCCATGTAAGAGTCCTTGAGTACATTTTCTAAAGCAAATTATGATTCTAATATCTGAACATCTCATGGACCTAGCCTAGATGTCTAGATTTTCAAGCTGGATTTTCCAAGTGCAGGTTTTCTGTGCACAAGCCTCTTCAAGATATCTGGAGTTTGACACTGTGTTCCTTTTGAGATTATGAAAATTTCCTCTCTCACTTTAAACATCCCTGCCCCAGGTCTCTTTAAAATCAGTGCAGGATATAGAGTGAAATGGTCCTTACCATGCCAGGGGCAGCTGGAATAGGGTTCCTTAGCCTGGCAAATCCAAAAAAAGAAGCATATCTCTCCATTTTATTACAATAATTAGCCATAGCAAATATGGTCTCTGCTAAGCGAAAAGAGGAAGATGGAAGCTCCCATTCCTTTAGTCATGATTGTTCTTTTTCCAAAACCCACCATTTGAGACTGCCATGTTCCTACACAATGAGTAAACGAGAGTTCCTCATTCTTCTCACTTAATATTTCTTAGATTTCAGAACATACCATCTCCATCTAGGTCACCTCCTAGATTTCTTCTTGTTGCAAGAAGGGACAGGTGTCAATTTGGGCTCAGAAAATGAGAACTCCCTGCCTCTGAGGTTCTGCCAGGTGAGCTCTCTGTGAGCAGAAGCTTCTGTGCGGGATCTCGATGGGGGTGCTTGCTTGTGTGCAAGCACATTTGCACGTTGGCAATACTACCTTGGAAGGTGAAGAATCTAGGTCAAATCTCCAAGTTCTTGAAGGTACACTTGACTTTCAGCTGATGAAGTGCTACTTGAGAGTGATGTCTTGCAGCTACTGTTAGACTTAGTTGTGCTACTGATCCCAGATATTTTGTTTAGCACTGTGCCTCTTCTTTGTAACCCTTTAACCTTGATACACTAATATTCATTCCTTGTATGAAAATGTTCTGTGAAAAGGCAAAATGTTGACAGTATCAGTGCCTCAGACTTCCTCCATCTGTCTTTGACAGAAGATGCTTCTATGTCGTAGGGAAGGTCATTGCATTGGGACAAAAGGACCATATCCAATGCAGGAAACTCTTTGGTATCTCACTTTAAATCCTTTTCCACCCAGATTTCCAACCACTATCACATACCCAGCTTGGACAGCTTGGTGATGCTGTTAATTTTTGGCTTCTGAGTATCTGTTTCCTTCATGTGCTTTTCCAATTCATGTCCTCGTGGCATTTTAGCAGAAGTGTTACACATCTTCTATTATTTGATCTGGATGTCTGGTAGAAAATACACTCCTAAATGAAAAGGCCAGCTGGCAGGGAGAACTGCAGTGTTAACTACGGTGTTAATGAGAATGGGTTAATGGAGGTATTCCCATCTGGTCCAATTTTACCTAGCTCTGTTCAGAGGTTTTATGGAGTTGATGCATCAGGCTTCTGCACACAGGGATCTACCAGCTGGCTGTGGCATGTTTGCTTAAACCTGTTCAGCCACAAAGAGATTTTACCCTCCATCAGGCAGCAGATGATGTACAGCGTGTGCTGTCTTCCTAATGACCATGAAATTTTTTTATGTGTAACGTGAGTATCAACTTCAAGTAGAGGATTTCAGGAGAAGACACATTGGGACTTTGGTCAAAAACTTTGTGTTTGCTGCTACAGATTGCCTTCTCATCCTCTCAAACCGATTAACCACTTCATGTCAAATCGCTTCTATCATTCAGAAAGGACCAATTCCTCCTAGCCTCTCAGATTTTAAAATATTTTTTATGGACATTGAAAAATGCTGGCAGGGAAAATTGGAGTCTTGAAAGAAACAAGCCACCCTGCCCATAAAAGTTCATCCAGTTGAGTGCTAATCACAGGTCACCATGACATTTTGTGTTGCCATAGCAGGTTAGAGAATATTTTAAGTATACCAAAACCATGAGAGGTTGCATTGTGTTCATCTTGATTAAACTGATACTTCATAAAGCATCCTCCTCTATTGCCTGTTCAGTGTGGTGATTAACTTGCCATCATACAGTGTGGCTTTTTCTCCATCTATCAAGCCCAAAGGCTTTGAGTCTTCTCCAGATAGGACTCCCCAGCCTATTTAGCAATTGCTTTTAATTAAAGCATCCAGTGGCTGTGATTATCCCTATTACTCTTCCCTGCAGTCTTTTCTGGCCCTAGTTCTTTCTTTTTGAGATAAAATGCTTAGAATTCCATGGAATCTGAATTACAAGGTTTCTTTTCATTATTTTCAGTGGTTGTCAAATCAGGCCTTGCTCATCTCCAGCTTTTAGTCTCTTCCCTGGCAACCTCAAGATCTGCAAGTCTGGTGAGCTAAGCCACTGAATCTAAAATTTAAAATTAGATTTTTTTTTTCTTTAATGTAATTGTTCTATTTAATTTCTGTATACATGATGAGAAAGCTTCAGATACCTAAAGTAGACTTCTGACTAAAGAGAGATTTAAATGCAAGCCCTATCCATTTGGATATTTTAAAGAAAGAATGTCAGGACACAAGTACTTTCTGTGAAAAGATCTGCATGGGCTTCTTTTGTAAAGAAGAAAAAGAACTAATTTAATTATCTTGAAAGATACTGTGAGGTGAAATCATTGGCTCTGGTCCACTCTGCTACAAACCCTTTTATTCTGTAGGCATTTAACAGACTGTTATGTGGTCTAGTCCCTCTCAACAAAATTTGATCCAGTTCTCAAAAAGATCACCATGGTATTTTCAATATTTTGATCCACTTTTCCTTATTTATATTATTACGTACTTTTCCTTTATTATGTGCCCATAAATGAGCAAAAAACTAGGGTTTTCATAATCAGTACCAGCAATGTAGACGTCTTACAAAATGGTTAAAAAAAAGTCAAGTACATGTATATACTGCCAAATTGCAATTCAGGACCACAAAAAAAATATTCTAGATCATTTTAAGGCAGGATATATGCATGGATTTCTTGGAACTTTGTATTCACTGTTTAGGATTACAACTAATGATACTTACAGATGTACCTGTTGAAATTAATCTATACCCATGTTGTTATGCAAAACTCTTTCCTAAGACATAGAATACTTTCCCAAAAAGGGAACATTCTTTTACTGTGTTATGCAGCCTTACTACAAGACAAACATTATAGATAATGAGGAAAAGCTATTCAGAATCCCTCTTATCTGTCATGATACTAAAAATAAAATACAACTGTGTATGCCTAATCCTCCTCAGACTGTGTGTGTGGTGTTTAAATTTAAAAAGAAGTGTTTTAAAATAAAGTACTTGGAAATCAAATGACTGTAACATTTTCCAGTAAGGAGATGAGACTGAAAATATTCATGGGAGAGACAACACAAAGTTCAAAATAGTTTTGTCACATTCTCTTTTACAATCCTGTGCCATAACTGAGCATTTTTATCTGGGGTTAATTTGTTTTTCGGAGTCCCTTTTAGAATATAGATCTCTCAAAAGCTCTTTCATTAAAAACAAGATTTAATTTGAAGGCTTCGACAGTTTTAAAATGCATTGTTAGCAAAAACAATTAATAAAACCTGATAACCCCATCCATGGTAAATCAAGAGCTTTGCCATTCGGTGCTAGTCACTTGCTTTCTTCATGCTCCCCATCCCCAAATCCACCACCCATTGCCATTGCCATTGCAAACACTGGCTGGCTACTGACAAATGCCTGGTGAGAGATGAGATAACACCTTTGGTGACAGACCAGACATGTCTGGGGACAGGGAAAGAGTAACAAAAACATGAAAAGAAAAGGAAATCATGAGTGACAGCGGCATGGCCTTAGATCTGTTGAGTGACAAGGCAGTTTTGTCTTAGATTGCATGTGGCCTGTCAATTGTGGTTTAGCTCTTGGAATTATTAACTGTCTGGATGAATATTTGTTAGAGGTATCAGCCTCAGCAGAGCTCATGGCTGATAGAAAAAGACAAGTACAACGTGTTTTATGTGGGACAGGCGAGGGTATAGCCCTTGTGGCAAGAGGGTCTGGACTCTGGTGGGCAGCAAGTTGAGTGTCAAGTCAAGAGCACACAGCTGGGATGATGGCCAGTGGTCACATGGGTGTCCAGGAGGCTGAGGTAGGGGATCTTCCCATGTGGGATAATTGTGAGTCAGCATCTGGCATACTACGTCTGGTGTTGGGGTTGGGCTGCATGACCTTTTAAAGTCCCTCCCAGCCCAAACTACTCTACAATTCTGTGTTGGATGTCCTAGTACAACAGAGATACTAAAAAATTGGAGTGACTCCAGAGAAAGTTTGCGGGGTGGGAGCACAGGACACCCAAAGAGAACAGGGGCAGCTGCCCCTTTTTATAGCCTGAACCAAAGGAGATGCAGGTGCTCTTCAACTTCCTGCCAGGTGGGTGAGAGTCAGCAGAGGTAAATACAGAAAGGATGAGAGGCAACAGCCACAGGCTGCAGAAAGGAAGCCTCCTGTTAGGTATAAGGAAAACATTCTGCTGTGAGAGGCATTGAACACCAGATGAGGCACCCAGGCATGCTGTGGGGCCTTCAGCCTTGAAGATCTCCACCCAGAGCAGGATTGGACAAAGCCCAAACAACCTGTCCAAACCTGGAAGTTAGGTCTGAGTTACAGACATGCCTTCCAACCTGAACTATGCTGTGAGTAGTAGGGATGTCAATAATACTGCTGTGTGACAAAGTGGGGCCCAGAGAGTCAATCCTAAAACTTCTCTGGATGTAGGATGCTGTCAAAAGATGTGAAGTTCTGTTTCTTCACCCCTGTGACACGGGGCTGACAAAAGGAGGGCTTGCATTTCTTTTTTGTAAATTGCAGGAGACTAGAACAACTACATCAAGCCAGTGTCATTACAAGAGAGGGCAGAACGTCTTTCTAAATCTCTTTTCCATTTCAGATGGACCCCTGTGAGTGCACTTTGTTGGATACTGTGAGCCTGCCTACCAGGAAACAAGTTACCTGATGAGACTGATGCTGTTTCTTTAGTGGGGCTGTTCAGCCACCTGGGGAACCTTGCTGTTGCCTTTTCCAAGTCCAGATTTTCTCATGCTCAAGCCTGCCATGCAGAAGGACAACCAGGCAGTGCACAGGTGTGTATCCCCTCTGTGGGCAGTGGATGGTACAAGCTGGTGGGACAGTGTGAGGGTGGCTGAGATTAGGGGGATGGAGCATCTCCCTTCATGCTTTTGTGGGATTGGGGCACAGCAGGCAGGGGCTGGTTTTCCCTTTGCCTTGGAGATCCCTTCCTGCTCCTATCTGCTCTGGCCAATCCTCCTCAGACCTTTCATCTTTCCCAGTTTTTCCAGTACTCCACATTTCTCCTTCTTTTCCACCATTTCACCTCCTACCTCTTGTTCCCTTTCTGGACTCCCAACTTCTACCTCTCTCCAGGGCCCTGCCATTTGTGGTGCTTCCTGCTCACTTCCCCCACTCTGGTCACAGGATTTGCATCCTGTCACCCCCGACTTGTTCCCACTCAGGTCCCTGCAGGCATTGCTAAAGCTGCCGCTCTGCATCAAAGACCTTTGACAGACTGAGGCAGATGCTGTAGGGAAAAAGGCCACAGAAGTAGCCTGGAGGAACCAAATACTCTTTCATCAGTGCTTATTTTGGTGGTCTGAACTCTAGAAAGCTCCCAGCAACAGCACTGAACAGAAAAGAAGTATAAATAACTATTTATTCAGTGTAAAAAGAAGAGATTCCTGTTTAGCAAAAAAAAAAAAAAAAATTAAAAATTGTGTAATTCAGTGCAGGAGCACAAGGGAAGTGAAAGCAGCTGAATGCTGCACAGACAAACTTAATTCTTTTATTTTCTAATTCCAAAGTCCTTGGCCTCATGATTTACTGTGCTTTGAATATTCTTTTGGATCTAATTCTATGTATGTATTTTGAATACCCGTTGGGGAGGGAAAAAGGATAACTAAAAAGCTGGAGAAAATGCATAGCCTCAGCTTGGCGTTATCTACTGACTGCATCTAGGCAAACTTTCACGGTTCTACCTGTAAGCAGGCTGTGGATCTAATCTGAGTGTTAATATTGAAGCTTAGCAGCATTTTGTCAGGGTGTGCTCTGCTCTGACACAGTCTGTACTCAGATCTTTGGACAGAAATACAGAGAGACAACAACCAAAGTGGGGCAGGCAGCCACAAGTACACAGGGGTGCTAAGCAAAGACTAATTTTGATCCTCACGGTGCACTGTGTGTTTGTGCAGGTTTGCAGCAGCCCTGCCACCTCACCGGATTCTGCTGTACCCCCTGAGATTGCCCACTTGGAGTCAGTGAGGAGAAAAGGTGCAGTCAATGCCCTAAAGTAGATCAGGTGAGCTAACCCCTTGAAGTGCTTACTCCTTTCTTTATTACCAGGGCACCTCTTTGCGCTTCCAAAGGTCTGTGCTGAATTCTTACCTCTGGAGCCGAAGAGGTCCCTTTGTGCCTCTGTTTTCTGCCTGTAAAGTTCTTCCCTTAGACTTAGCCTGATCATGTTATAACCTTATTCAGAATATTCAGATGAAACCACAACACAAATATTGTGTAAAAATACAAAGATAACATAATCATAACATAACGTAATGGGTGATCTTGTCCCTTTGATTTTATTCCTTTCACACTATTGCTGCTTCTTAAAGCAGTTGTCCATCTAAAGTACAGAAATATTTTTCAGCATTGTACAGTAGACTGCATCAAAATCAATATTTAGAACAATCATATTGCACACACAGTAGTGCCTTATCTTCTAACACATGGTTCATATTCATACAACTCATAATGAATGATCATCCAACAAAAAGCAGATCTGCAACTGCCAGAAATTGCAGAAATTTAATATGACCTCTTAGAAGACAGTCTGCTCCCTTCTTCCCCCTGCCAAAAAAAAATAAAACCCAGCCACCAAAAGAAACCCTTCCTACTTATTGTATATTTCAGCATATATTGCTCAGTATTTTCCTGAGAGCTGTAAACGCAAAGAGGACAAAATCATGACAAAATAGACATTTCTTTAGTGTCATCTTCCTGGTTTTAAAACGATGTACCTGAATTCCTGCCCCTCTGAACACACTGCAAACAACCTCAGCAATAGTTCCCTCCTCAAAAACTCCCCATGTGTTGTTCCAGATAACTTTGCATTTAAGCTGCTCCTTTTCTTAAATCCTCTCAGCACTGCAAGGATGGGGAGGGAAAGCACCTGCTGCTGCTGGAGGCCTGGTGTTCTCAAACCCTGGTGTCTGGTCTCCATCCCTTTCTTCCTCTGCAAAGATTCAGGCATCTTCCTTCTCAATGCTGGGCAAACCAGACATTTACACACATAGAGATACTGATCTCTCATGGCTTTGTAGAGCTCTTCTGAATTTGTAAGTCTCATTGCAAAGTCTCCAAAATAATTTCAAGTTAATGCCTCTATATAAGGCATGCAGGAAATTGTCTTAAAAGGGAAAAGCAATATGGTTTCGGATTTACCACTGTCCTGTGTCTATGCTACACTGTGCATTGCTCCACTTTATCCTAGTGCTCTGTAACTTCTAATATCAGCAGCCTTGAATAAGTCAGGGGTGTAAGTCATGTACATGAGTGCACTGAGCAGTGGAGAGAGAAAGAGGAGCACAGAAAGACAATACTGATGAAAAACTGCTTTTGTAGATGATGCGAACATCACCCTTCTGACAAATACTGGTATCCATCCATAATTCAGATGGGTATTATCTACTGCATAAGCCTGTTATGAAACTTAATATTTATAAAAGCATGTGCAATTCTGAGTTCATAGATCCCCAGGGCTTAATTCTGCAAACCATGCTGGCACCAGGCAGAGCTCAGAACAGATGTACCTAGAAAATGGAAACAAATATTATGCAACCTTTTCCACAAATGCCTGGCACAGGCTGGCCATCTCCAGTATTTACTGACAGCAACACAAACCCATGGAACAGGGAGGGATGGATGATCCAAAATACTCTATGCAGAAAATGAAACCTTGAAAATTAAATTTGCTGTTGTTTGGTATCACAAGAGATGCCTGTGAACTGGTGTGTCCTCTGTTAGGACGTCCCTAAAGCAGTGTATCTGAAGGACATGTCACAGATGCCCTTACTGGGCATAGCTGCATCATTCTGCATCAACTGGCATAGCTGCATCATTCCCTGATGTTCAGCTGCTTTAGGAACCACTTTAAAATCGGGAGGGGTGGGGGTTTACAGGTTCCACTGGTGTGCAGCAGTACAAAGCACAGCGGTAACTTAGTACAGACAGGACATTAAAATTGGCTCTTATGAGTAGGAAGTTTTTGTTGTCTGGATTTAACAGGGAAGAGGGAATAGTGCCATAAACTGTACACAGAAAAGCAAGGGTATGTCCCAGCCCTGAGCTTTGTTTACCATGTAGCTGTGTGTGAACGTTTTGCCACAGCCCCAGGGAGGGATGGAAGGCCAAGGACATGGTGGGAGCAGTGGGGTGCTGCAGAGTGGGATTTGACCAGGCTGTGCAGAGCACAGCACGGCACAAAGTGTGTCGTGTAAAGCCTGGAAGGATCAATGCAAATTGCTTTAATGGCAGGTGTTATGCACAGGAATTACAGTGCTGCCTTCACCATGCCAGAGATCTTTCTTTGCTCCTCTCCCCATTTTGAGGTCAGTGCTCTTTGCTTTTCAAGCAGATGTTGTAAACACAAGGATGCTTTGGAAAGCAACTCTGGATAAGACCCAGCAATCTCAGTGTGTGGGTTTGAGTCTGTCCTTGTTGAATCAGAAATATTTTTACAATATAGCAATTTTTTTACAATATTTTTACAATACAGCATTAGCCTTCAGAAGATTTATCTCTTGTGTCCACTACTGGAGGTTGTTATTGACTCTCACTGGTGCTACTCTTACTTCTGCAGCAAAGAGTCTGCAGGCCCATCAGGGCTGGAAAGGGTCAAGAAGAAGGGGGAAACCATGGAAGATGGGATTTCCTGGCCGCAGGAATGTCTTGTGTGCACACATAGGAGTCATACATGTCATAATACACTTGGAAAATTTCAGTGGGCAGAGATACAGGCAGGGCACCTGAAAAGAAGTAGAGCAGAACTCTTCCTTTTCACTTCAGTACATCAAAAAAAGCCTCATAAATTTGATCACCATTCAGCAAAGTAAGCTGCAAAGCCCTCAGGTAAAAGGGGCTTACTGTATCAGTGTTATCTGATCATACTCTAGATTCCAAGGAGCAGAATTAATTCATAGAATCAGAATCATAGAATATCAGGTTTAAAGTAACCTCAAAGATCATCTGGTCCAACCTCTCTTGATAAAAGCATGGTCTAGACAAGATGGCACAGCAGCCTGTCCAGGTGAATCTTATACATGTCCAGCACTGATGAATCCACCTGGGGAAATTATTCCAATGGCTCATTGTTCTAATTGTAAAAAACTTTCCTCTTATGTCTAATCAGAATCTCTGCATTACCCCTTGTCTTTTCCGTGTGACTCCCTGTAAAAAGGGAGTCTCCATGTTCTTTGTAGCCATCCTTTAATACTGGAACATGGTCCTTCTCCCCTAAGCCTTCTTCTCTCAAGGCCTTACAAACCCATTTCTCTCAGCCTTTCCTCACGCGTTAGGATTCCCAGCCCTTTGATCACCTTTGTGGCCCTTCTCTGCACCCTCTCCAGACTGTCCATGTCATTTTTGTATAGTGGAAACCAAAACTGGGCACAGTATTCCAGATGTGGTCTGACAAGCAATGAATCAAGGGGGATAGTGGCTTCTTTATCTCTTCTGGTGATGCCCTTGTGGATGCAAACTCAGCATGCTGTTAGCTTTCTTTGCTTCTTGTCCACCAGGATCCCCAAGCCCCTTTGCGCAGAGCAGCTTCCCAGCCACGTAGTTCCCAGCCTTTGCTGCACTGCTGGATTATGTTTTCCCAGGTGCCAGACCTTATTCATATTCCCTGGAGCAAGCAGGCCAGTGTTGAGAGGCTAAAGAGGATGAAGTGTATGGAGGGTGTTAAACAGACAATCATCTCTAGCATAAAATTGGTAGCGGAATAGTTTTGATTAGGAGGCAAAGTTAGGAAAGGTATCTGCACTGGGACTTGAGTCAGAGGGGGTGCAAATAAAAAAGAATTCTACAAGTACAGTAACGAAAGCTGGTTGACTTTTGTATCCCTTTTTTTTTTTTTTTTTGGTCCCAGTTAGCTGATTTTCTGGTTTAAACTACTCTGTGTTTGGTTCAAATTCAAATTAGATAATAATTTCTTTTTCACCTCTTGAATAATTGGATAACCAACAACCGACAGCATTTGCTTGGACAGGTTCCTGTCGCTGGCCAATTCCACATAGCAAGAGCCTTTTATGGGCATTGTATCAGCAGTGCTCCACCAGTATGGAAACAATTTGGGCAAGATCTTTAGATTTTTGTTTCTTTTCTTCCTTTTGTTTTCTTATTATTGTCCTGCTATCTATGTGTGTATGTGCACATACAGTTAGTCTCACTAATGGACTAATATAGGACCAACTGCATCGCTGGAAATGTTCCTCACATGAAGGAATAGGTGGACCCCTTTTTGCAGCCTGCTTACAGAGCAGGGCGTTTACTATTTTGTAACTTGCCAGAGCAATATTTTCTTCTTCCCTTCTGCTTCTCATTAAGAAATGATTGTTGAAGTCTGTCTCAAGATATAATGTGATTAGAAGGAATGTGTTCCCATTTTAATCCATTTCCAATAGTTCATAAGCTTTTTGCCAGGGAATTAATGAAACAGAACGTGAACCAGACTTTTGATTTCAGATTGATGGTGAATCATAT
Source organism: Lophotriccus pileatus (assembly GCA_035583135.1). NCBI lineage: Eukaryota > Metazoa > Chordata > Aves > Passeriformes > Tyrannidae > Lophotriccus > Lophotriccus pileatus. Next base: position 72,707,206 of record JAWWES010000041.1, read on the forward strand.
AAATCCATTGTGTAAAGGGAAAAGTTCAGTTCTTTATTAAGGCTTGTGGACAGATGGTTTTGATTTAAAGAAAAGAGTAGTGGGATTTCTGGAAAAATTACACAGGATTAATAAAAATGTAAGCTGAGTTCAAGCTCAGTTCACTAAAAATCTCAAGGCAAAAGAATTAGAAACTCTACTTCAGTCTGACTTGAGAAAAGAAGACATTAAACTGCCCAGAAATATATATTGAAAGAACTTGCCAGTAATTTACATTTCTGATAAAAAAATTGTTGGGAATTGTCAACATCCCTGTAAGCCTTTAATATTGCTGTCAGACTCAGATTATTGTTTATAAAGGGTTAATATATAGTTACCCATTCGAAGACAGACTTTCACAAGAAGATTAAACTGTACTCAAGCACTACCTGAGCAGCACTGGAGAAGCACATCTGAAATAGAAATCATCTACGGAGTTTAGAATTGAAAGTTAATGATGCTCTCTAGGTATCCCTTTATTCAGATGTGAGAATCTGAATGCTAAATACCTAATCTTGACTTTTTGTTATGACAACGAAAGATTAAGGACTGAAATTTTAAATGCAACCAGTGGTGGTTTAGCTAAATTCCAGGCGGTTCCCAAATTCAGCCTGGGGCATGCCTGGGTCCTGGTTTTCAGCAGCTGTCTGCTTTACACTTTTTAGGAATAGTGCTGCTCTTGGACAGGCTCTTCCACTTAAACTTGCAAAAATTGATCCTTCCGAACTCACTGAAAATACAGCTGTCTGTGGGGATGACTTTTTGTTTTGATTTCCTGAAAGAGGTAAATATGCCTTGCAGAGCTCTCCTGTCATTCTGTGGGAGACAGGTGTATTGGAAAACACAGGGGTCTAGGAGGGCAAATCCCATGAAAGTGATTAATGGAACCAACATCCACAGCTATTGACACTGGATGACATCTGAATACTGGAGGGGAGTTTGTGTAGCACTCAGAGGGCCATGCAAAAATCTCTTTGCCTAAACTCCTGTGGGGCTGTTTGTTGGCTGATAATGATTGATTGTAGCAGTAAATGTTATAGTAAAAGCATTTGTTTCAGTAGGAGGAGATGGGTCTAAAAGTAGTGTAACAGAGTGGCTCCTGGTGTTTTGGGTTGTCCTCAGTGGATTCCCATGCTGGAGAAATGAGGATGAGTTATGATCCGCTATTTGTCATTGCCAGAGACTTTATGGCTGCATCTCTTCTGGTAAACTCCTCTGTGCCTAGGCTGGCTCCCAGGCACAGGAACACAATCATTTATACAAGTAAACTGTCAGCATGATCTTGTGCCTTTGCCATCTGGGGGTCTCCCAAACGTTTGCCAGGTGCAGTTTAGGAATTAGGATAATCCAGGGACCATTCCCAAAGGTGCTTTGTGTGCCAGTCTCTCATTTTGGACAGGAGTTTGTATTAATTATGGATGTGGACAACACTGGCACAGATCCCAAGGAAATCACTGGGCATAATTTAGTGGTATAGGTGTAGTGTCTGGGTCCATCTGTTGAGAGAAGGTCTTGGAAATGGATAATGCTTTTAGTTTCTGCTTTGCAAATGTGAAGAAAATTGTTGCCAGTAGCTATGGTAGATAAAAGTGAACCAAAAGCATCTTCAAAGCTCTCATGCTCTTATGGATCTACATTTGGGAACTGGGTCATTTATAAAATGAGGTGAAGTAGTTTGGGGTCTGTGTGGGAGGAAAGAGCAATAGAGCGGTTGGAGTTTTCTTATTTTTGGTTGTCAAAAGCCTTGACATCCTCTTGATATGAAGTGGAGCACCATAATCTCAGCCATGAGGGCTGATTCAGCATTTTCACAGGCTCCACCACATGGGGTTCTTGTGTCTTGTGGGCTTTCTCTTTATGAACCTCAGACACAGTAAGGTAATGTTGTGAGTCTGAGAGCAAATTAGGCTGTGCAGTCCTACATACAGTGTTTAATTAGCTGATTATACGTTCTACCCAAATCAAATCCCTTTGCTGTTATTGTCTCTGGTATATCATAGAATCATAGAGTTGGAGAACAGTTTTGGTTGGAAGGGACCTTAAATATCCTGCAGTTCCAACCCTGCTGTTGTGGGCAGGGATACCTCCCACTAGACCAGGTTTCTCAAAGCCCCATCCAACATGGCCTTGAACACTGCCAGAAATGGGACATCCACAGCTTCTCTGGGCAACCTGTTCCAGTGCCTCACCACCCTCACAGTAAAGAATTTCTTCCTAATATCCAATCTAAACCAATCCTTTTTCGGTTTGAGCCCATTCCCTCTTACCCTGTCACTACATGCTCCTGTAAAAAGTCCTTCTCCATCTTTCTTGTAGGCTCCTTGAGGTGCTGGAAAGCTGCAATTAGGCCGCTATCAGCAGGTCTCTCAGTAGCAGTGTTAGAGCTGACAATGCAGAAAGGTGTCTTGCTAAGCCCTGGGTGCACTGCAGCAAGCACAGCCTTCTTGCCTGCCCGTGCACATCGACTCATGGTAGCACCAGGGGAGCTGGAGACAAGGTAGGGAAATCCACCAGTGTGGGTTGAAGCGGTTCTTGCTTTTCTCCTTCAGACAGAAGTGTGGCCAACAGGATGTGGGGGTGAAGAACAGCACCCAATTCACCTGGTTTGAACTGGGTCAGTGCAGAGCTTATCCACGTGCCCCTGCCTTACCAGTGTCAGTGAACCGGGGATTTTAGCAGCTTTTAAACGTCCTGCTCCACCCTGCCCAGGGGGATCCAGGGCAGAGCATAGGACATCAACTCTTAGCAAAATGCACATTAGTCACTGACTGACTCCAGTGTGTAAACAAGTCATTAAAATAGGAACTGTCACAAGAGAGAGGCTTTCTCTGGAGCAATTAAGATGACCTCTGCAGAGCAATTAGATATGCAAGGATTGCATGGGCATTCATCTAACACATCCTGATAGATGAAGGCAATCTCTTGCACTGTGTAGTTGTTACTACAACTGGTATTCTATTTTGGTGCAGCGGGAATATCGTGGGTTTCCTTGAGCAGTGGTGATGTTCACGCTCACAGTAGCAGCCAGGAAGCATCTCCTACGATCCATGTAGTTCCAGACAGGGAAAATACAGTTAGAGATGCTCTGAAAAAGGACATGGATAAAAATTTAAGAGGAAAAACACCCCAAGTAAATCCTGTTCTCTCTGGGGCAGATGTGTGCTAGACTAGGGGGAGGAAGAGCATTAGAAAAATTTATGAAGAGAGAGGAATAGACAAGCATGCTACCTTGATTTAGAGGAAAGAATGTGTTTTGGCTAACTAGTGGCTTTTTTTTTCCATGAAAAACAGATTGAAAACCTCAGGAGGGTAACTTTCAGCAAAAGTTCAAGGAGGTCCTAGCTGGACAAGGTAGGGATCCACCCTTCTCCCACTTCCCCCTTTGAGCCAGCTGGGCTCTCAAATCAGACTAAGTTTCAGTCAGTATTGTCAGTTTGGGGCTGGCTCCAAGACAGAGATCCACTTGAGATGGAAATTGTTTCCTAGTGACTGGCTTGGAAATGTCAGACTGCTGAAAACAACACATAAATTTCAGTTCCTCTGAAATATTTTTTGCAAAACAGGGTAAAACATGTAGCAGAATATTCTATTCCCATGAGAACATCAGGGGGAAATTGGTGGAAGTGAATTAGTGAATGATTTTGCTTCATTTAGATGAACTTTTAAGGAAGTAAAAGAGAAGCTGAAAACCCCCTGCAGTCTTCTTTTTCTCTTTTAAGTCATGCTACTGTGGAAGCAAGATGATCTGTCATGATCTGTCTTTGATTTTAGTCTGACACTTTGCAGTTTATTTTTTATAGACGGCTTCTTTAATGATTTTTTTTTTACTATTTTCTTCCTTTTTTTTTTTTTATTAATCCACTTCAGGTGTGGCTTAAATTTTTTTAACCATTTTATTTCTGTCTTCTGTTAAAATGCCAGAACGGCAGCCTGGGAGTGCTGGTCCAAAGGCAGCAGAGAAGCTGAGGCTGTGCAGTGCTCTGAGAACCCGACGGTCTCAGCAGTACCACAGCCAGTCCTTGGCTTTGCTGCCCAGAGTGCGCACTCTGGATGTTGGCAGCCTCTCCCATGGCATTTAACAGGGTCGACAGCTGCTTACTGGGAACTGGGCTGGAGCCTGCAGCTCACTTTTTAGCAGCTCTCCAGAAACCCCATCTGGCAGCGACAGCTTTGGCTTCGCACTGTGTCGCGGGCGCAGTGGTCAGCGCCCGTGTCTGTGTGCAGCTGGAGCTGAGTGTCCACCCAGAGGCCACCCGTGCTCCAGCACAGTCCAGGTTCGCACTGGGAACAGTAGATCTGTTGTTTCTGACACTAACAGGTTGCCTTCCACAATGATTCCATGTTGGTTTGCAGATTCATGGGTATGTTTGATGCTGTACCTGTCCCATTGAACCTGGTGCAGTCGGTGCTCTCACTTCACTTTTAAAATGGTTTCTTTATGCTATTGCTGATTTTTGTTTCATTTTCCCATATTTAAAGCTTTCCAACACGAATTACTTTTTCAGTTTAATTTTACTTGCTTATGGATTTTTTGGGGGGGTCTAATCTACATTAAGCCTATTATTTTTGTAAGACTCCTTTGCAGCATGTCATGACTATTCAGCTGTGGGTACTACTGGAATGATTTATTTTGTGACAAAAATTGCAATTTGCCTTTTTCCAGTTCCTAAATTAGCTGCCACCTTTAATGAAGTCAAATGGCCCTCAGCATAAAAATTAAGTATCTCCACATCCACTCACCTCTTGGTTATCCACAGTTTGATTTTCCCCACAGCCACGATGGAAACACTGCCCTCCCATGTTGCAGATGGGATGAGTTTTGCTGGTCTGAATCCAAACCCAGCAGTTGTGCTCAGCCAGATCATTTTTAATTTTTTTTTTTTTTCCCCAGCTGTTTAGAGCACAGACATTGACTTGGTGAAAAGTGCCCAGATACTGTTCAAAGCTGGCAGGCCCTGTTACGGCTCTTGGCATGTGCCAGCCGCTGGTGCCCTTGCCAGAGCCCTGTTCCCACGCAGGGCAGCGGAGATCTTTGGCAAAACACAGCTTTCTGGGGAACATTTGCCAACCACCAGCATCTTCTGCCAGCAAAAAGCATCTTACGTGGGACTGTAGGAGGAATGGAAAGAGGTGAATTGGAGCGACCCGTCTCTGCTTGGAAGGAGCCCGGGAATGCAGACGTGAGTGGCGGCGTTTTGTTCTTTAAAAGAGCAACTAAGCCTTGGTGTTTCCTTCCTTGATTTTGTTGGGCTGGCAGAAGTGGAGAAAACAATAGCAAAAGAGTTATTTTGGTGTAACCTCAGTACAGCTGAGTGAAATCAAAGCTACCCCCAGGTCCAAATTGCTTTTCTGTTATTTGAGGCTATTACGAGGTTATTCTGCTGAGACTGAAACCTTATCTCTTGCATAGGAGCTGTGCAACAGAATCCCCACAGCAATGACTTTCTGCAGCATTTGTTCTACTTTCCCCTCTAAACCATGGTTCTGAATATGTGACAGTGGCCATAGAGCAGCCTTGTGAGGGCAATTAGGGATCCCAGGGATGCTTTGTTGGCTTTCAAGGAACAGGAAGATGTTCAGTGCCCTCCTTGTGTTGTATATGTGTGGTAAGCATAACTCCCAGGCAAAGACAATCATAGAACGGCCTGGGTTGGAAGGGACCTTAAAGTTCACCTAGTTCCAACCCCCCTGGCATGGGCAGGGACACCTTCCACTAGACCAGGTTACTCAGAGCTCCATCCAATCTGGCCCACTGCTCAGAAAAATCATGCAGTTACACCTACTAGCACCTCCGTGGGAGGCTGATGGCTGGGTGGGACCCTGTTAATGCTGTATTTTGGGGGCTATGGGGTACTTCAAGGCTGTAAACACAATTTAGAAAGGAAAACCATTATTGTTTTTAAGGCACTGCTAGTAGGATGAGAGAAGCACTTAGTTCTTGGTTTCTAACAAATTGTGATATATATTACAGGCTAGAAGCCGTACCTCCACATGCTCTGTTCTGTAGCCAAGACACAACTTTTGAGAAAATAGATTTTTACAGCTCCCTGTGGTCTTGCCATTCATCTCTTTTCTTTCTCCCTGTATCTTGCTTCTTTTTTTTGGTTATGTTTCAAGACTTGTCTAAAATGGAGTGGAGTCTTTGTTGGTTTCATTTCCAGAATAAGTTTGTACATACATTTAATCTTGTATGCCAGGACAGTCTCCAACACAGGTGTTTGAATCTCTTCTGGTTCATTGAGTGTTGATTCAAAACAGGTCTGAAGTAAGATAGTCCCCTGACTCTTATCCTGAAATACAGGTGTTGGTGTAAAGGATTTTCACCAGTAGATCTTGGCCACCTCTACTGGCAGTGTTTTGCTGGGATATATGGAGTCTCCCTTTCTGCTCCTTACAGCAATTAACAATTACATGGTTACCATAGTCATGTCAAACAATATCTTTCATCCTCAGAATTTGTTCCTTGGGGAAGTTAGATCTCCCCCTCTCCCGTTACCAGTGCCAAAATCCTCTGCTCTCAGCCTATGTGCTCCTGTGTGATTACACCAGCAGGTCCCTTTGTGGGCAAGGAGAGCCAGCTGGCCCCAATCTTTCTGCCTGCTTCTGCATTCTCTGCAAAGAGGGAATTTTTGATTTGGTAAAGTATTAAATTTTTCTGACCCAGAAGTCTGCAAAGAAATTGGACTGTCTGCTGGTAATTTTATAGCTCTTGGGTTTCTTTGCTGTAGCTGTAAATAGCAGAAGAGGTGGATTTCTGTCCTCTCTGAGGATTTCTGAATGCTGAAATGATAGAAGTTGAGGTTGTAAATCCTGCCTCTATGTACTATCAGTTAATACAAAAAAATAGATTAAACTAATATATTACAATTAAATCAGAAATCTAATAAGCAGAGGCCTATGTACAAAATATGGGGTTGTAGGTTAACAAGGAATCTTGCAGAAATATTTCCTTTTTGTAAGTGGAGTGACAGGATGACTGGGAACTGATGTTTACTTATAAAAAAAATGTCCTAGATGCTCTATCTCAGGCATTGGGAATCAGTGTGTCAAAAAATTTTGAGAATCAACTGACAGTTTAAGAACTTGGGCACCTTACTCTGCTATAATAAATAATTTTTTTAAGAGGTCTTGAAAAATTTTGACTGATCTCAGTGTATTGAGCCAGTTGCTTCTAGAGGTCACCTCCTCCACCTTTCAGAGGTCACATGAAAGAAAGAGACTTTGGCTCTGTGTTCATTTGACACATCATATGCATCATTTTCCTTTTGTGTCTGCTCACAGAGAAGTACCAAAAGTGCTGACCTTAAAGCTGACAATATCTGACATGATCAGAGAGCAAGACCACGGGAAGTCTTTGAGGGAGGCAGCTGGAGGAGAAAAGCACATCAGGAGGATCACAAGTCCTTGTGTACAAGAGGAATGTGGTGGCTACATCAGTCTTTGGTATGATCCTTGTTGGCCTCTCACCTTGTTGGTCACTCACCCATTAGGAAGGATCAAGATAGTCATGATCCTTCCCTCTCCCATCCTAACCCAACACTTGCCCACTGTCCCTCTTGGTGAGTGCATGTAGGGAGCCTGCCAGGGAAGGGCTGAGCTCAGCCCCTGCTTGGTGTGCCCCATTCAGCCTCTGCATGCCATACGCTGGGCAAGAATGAGTGATGTCCTGGCGTCATACAAGGGATGAAAGAGGAGGTTCATTGAGGTGCCCATATCTCCAGCCACAGCCATTTCTTAAGTAGGAAGTGTCCTCTTCTGTCCTGGGCATCTCTAAACACCACATTAACCATGCTACCGTGCTGAGAGTTTTCCCAAGGAGGAGCCTGAATTCTTCTGGATAAATACCACAAGCCTTATTAGAATGACTTTTACTAATGTGTTACTGAAGAGACAATTACCCAGAGGAGGAAAATTACGTGCTTGGTTTGTCCAAGCTGTGTAAGAACCAAGGTCAGTGCTGGAATAAAAATTCACGATCGGTTTGCATGCCACCTTCATCAGAGTGGAACAGTCTGTGACGCCTCAGCGGCCAAAAGCTGATCATCTGGTTATGGAATGTGTTCTGCTGCTTTCCTATGCAATATTTCTGCCCTGCAAAGTCAATGCACCAAAGCCTCAGTAAGTAATTTCACTAAGTAATTACTCCAGGGTCATGGAAATGGTCTCACACCTCATCCTGGGAAAGTGTGATTATAAGAGGGCAAATGTTTTAAGTGGTGTCGTCTGAGGTGGAGTGTGTGTGTAAGTATTGTGAGCAGTGCTCCTCACTCTATGGTGACACCTCAGCCCTGCTAGAGGGGAATGATCAATTAAAATTTTCTCCTTGACAGGCCAGGCTCTTTGTAGCAGGCTCCACAGAACAGGTCAGGGCTTTCACTCCCTCAGTGAGCAGCACAGTTCACACCCCACTTGAATTCTTAATTTTCTGCCTACCTAAGGGCTAACTGAGTTTAAGGATTTTTTACTACCTGCATGTTAGCTTCTTCAGTATTCTTAGCACCCTGTGCTTGGATGGTTCCCTGCTTCTCCAAGACTGACACTTGAAGTACTAGGAATATCTGAGATCTCTACCGGGGAAACTCTTATAATGAACAGTGTACAGTCCTGCTTTTGATGTTTTGCTTGAATGTGATTTGCAACAGTCTTCAGCATGTGGAGCCCCTCTCCAGGATCCATCTAGAATAAGATGTTCTCCCAGCAGAACCAAAACCCCTCCCCTGGATGTCTAGCTGGTAGTGAGGCCCAGTTTGGGTCAGCAGAACTGGGAAACCATGATCACATTTACTGAGAAAACTGGGGTTGAGTTGTGAAAAAGTGTATGAGCTAAAGCTGTGCAAGATTAGAAAAGTGAAATGGAGTAAAATTGTTGCATTGGTGATATTAGCAGCTACTGGATTCAAAAGAGCACTACTGACATGAAATGGTGCAAAACCTTAGGAAATGAAAAAAAACAAAAACAAAAAAAAAAAACAACCAAAACCCAAAACCCACAGAACCATAAGCAACTCAGTGATCAGCCTTTTCCAAAACACGGAAGTTTCCTCTTGTCCAGCTGGTTGGTACCTGGTCAGCAGGTGAGTTACACTTACCCTAACAGCACATAGTCCTC
>JAWWES010000041.1:72716432-72764443 GCA_035583135.1 Lophotriccus pileatus
GGAAGTTTCCTCTTGTCCAGCTGGTTGGTACCTGGTCAGCAGGTGAGTTACACTTACCCTAACAGCACATAGTCCTCACTGTCGACTGGGAATGTCAGCCAAGAAGTGGCTGCTCTATACTCTCAAAACCTGACAGAACTGTCTGAGTCAGGGAAGGTTACACAGGGAATCTTTCCCAGTCTGGAAGGGAACCAAAGCAGGCAGCTGGTGTTTCTGATGGTGCAGAAGTATCAAAAAGTTTACTTTTTAAAGGTAGTCTGGCAGTGAGAGCCATACTAATTCTTGAAAATAATTCCAGTTATTTCAATAATATCACTGAAAACTGTGTGTACATCGTTTCTACTCTCAAATCATCTGACTTAACAGGAAGGTCATGGGATCTTTTTGTGCCTGCCTGTTAGGTTGAAGAAAGCTACATTTGCACATATTTTCCTCCACAGAAATACCTGCAGACCTAGGATCATCATGCCCCGGCTGCCTCACTCATCTTAAATGTGATCTTCTCAAGAATGTGTGCAGAATGTGTTGTAATACTTCAGCAACACACAGATTGCTTTTCTCAGTCTTTTACATTTTCACTTTCTTGAAATGTGGGCAGCAAAGCAGATTGAAGTATTCCAAAAGCATTTGTACTGCTAATAAATTCAGAATTAATAGAGTATGAACCATAACTGTCTGGATTCTATCCTAGCAGAAGGTTACAACTTAATTACATCAATTCAAGAAAAAGTCTATTTTTCTTTCCTTCGTCATATGGTTAATAAATTATTTTTATATGGTGATAGTAATATTCTTATAGATTTCATATGTCATTTCCACTGTAATGGGTATGTTTAGAGTACAGCATTGTTCCATAGACTAAGACTAGGCTTCAAAACCCCATCAAGATACTAAGCAAAAATACAGCTACTCTGAGCTTTATTTCTTCTCAGTTTGAAGTGAGATCTGGTTTGTGCCGTGCAGCCACAGCAGATGCACATATAGTATAGACACAAATCGTAGTTTGGAAAGCAACCTGTGCTTCAGCACAAGCAATTTTGTACTCTTTTAATGTCTGTTGGACATTCTGTCCAAGAATTTTTATGTTCACACACAGAGTCATGGTATATGTCCACAGAGCCAGTGATGAAGCAGAAAGACACATTTTGACTTGGCTCATTTAATTGTTCCCATGGGGGGCACCTGGCTATTACTTTTTGGCTAATCAAGCTCTCTTCAGTGCTCCCTCTTTTTCATGCAGTGTGAACTTCCATGTAAAACACATCATTTGTGGAGCAATTAGTCAGCTGTGCAAGACTGACTATTGGGATAATCAAAACCAGGGAACTTTTTCAACTGTCAAGCAGTTGACAGCAATTGCCTAAATGGGTAAATTACAATTCTTTTGGTAATTCATATTAGTTTGGCCTAGAGCAATGCAGATGTTTTACTGTTGTGAAAAACAAACACTTGGAGATGGGAACAACAGGCACAAATTAATTGTCATTTCAAGTGAAAAACATACTTGGGGAACATATCAAACATTTAACTAACACCACTCAACAAAGCCTGAAATTCCCCATGCTGATGTTATTCCTACTGCATATGCACCAGTTCTAATAAATTCTAATAAAATCTTGTTGCTAAATTTTCTTTATCCTGTTATTACCTTTCTGACTTCTCCCTGTTAATAGCTTTTTCATCGGTTGATGTTCTGATTAGCTGGTCATTTAACAGACCTGCAAGAGAAGGGAAGCTAATCAGATGGTGAAACCCTGAGCAAGGATAATGTCTTTTGATCCCCCACAGATGACAGCAGTCAGTAGGCTGATAAGGCTCCCAACTTCCTGTCCTTGTTAATCATGGTTGCAAGCATGGGATTTAAATTTTATAACAGTAATCCAGTAATTGAAGTGGGAAATTTTCCAAATCAGAAAGTTCCTTATGAAAGCTCTCCTTTATAGAAAGTATAGCATCAGTATTTTGTGAATTTACATGTCAGGAGAAAACATACAGAACTGAAGAAAACAGAATTGTTGGTTCAGATGATTATAGCTGTTTTGATTCAAGAGACAACCTCCAACCAATCTGTCTTTGTTTTCATGGACAAGCTTGAACAAGTTTGTAAGGAATTAAGCACTAGTGATTTCACAACTGAAAACAAAACTGAAATTCTGGTAGTCAGTGGGAAATTACAGTTAACTCTCAGAAGTCTTCTTCAAATCTCTGGTACCTAAATATTTTGGGAAGATAAAATGTAGACGTGCTATAGTGCAGCAAGAGAGAGGTATGCAAGAGTGGGCTGGCATGGATCATAAGGAGTCCAGTGCTTCCAATGGCAAGTGAAGGGGGACTTGAGCCAGGGAACAGTGTTTTCAGATTAAAAACACTTAGGAAAAAAGCCCGACTTCTGACCACTTCCCCACTTTTTTTTCCTCTTTTCTCTGCATGGTGAGATCTTGCACCACCTCTTTAGCACTTTCCTGTGGAAAAACGTTCTGAAGACTTCCCTCACACACCCTCCCCTCCAAAGGCACATTTAATGTTCTTTTTTTCCCACTGTTTCTGAGTTTTTGTGTTCCTGAAAGACAATTATAGCACAACAGTGCTCCTTTCTCTCTATTAATGTTATTCAACTTGCATGGAGTCCTGCTCTCCTGGGGATGGCTGAACACCTGCCTGCTGATGGGAAGTAGTGAACTAATTCCTTGTTCTTTGCTTGCATGCACAGATTTTGCTTTACCTATTAAGCTGTCTTTATCTCAGCCTGAAAGGTTTCTCACTTTTACTCTTCCAGTTCTCTCCCTGATCCCACTGATGCAGGAGTGAGCGAGCAGCTGTGTGGTCCTCAGTTCCCAGCTGGGGCAGAACTGCAGCACAGGTGCTGAAATAACTTCTTTTTTTTTTTTTTTTCCTATTAGAAACTGGAGGGAATTTACTGTGATAGAAATATATGACTGCTGGGTTTTCCACCCCCCCGCCTCATCTTCTGTTCCTCATTTAGAGTCCTCCTGGCAAGTTTTTCTGGTGGAACAGCTCCATACTGCTACCTTATCCCCACATTGCTTTCTTTTGGCCACATCATTATTGGTTTTGTCACAGACCAAACTAAGCTGTGGTATGACCTGTGTGTAAAATTAGTTTTTACCCAGAGTTGGTGCATTTTCAGTATTGCTTGGGCTTCTTGCTTGGTCCCAGTGTCCAAAAGAGAAGTAACAGGTAAGATTACACATGACAAAGTACAGATGAAATAACAGTAGGTGGGATTCATGTGTTGCTAATATGTCCTTGGTATAAAGCCAGAGCTGCACTGTGATGTCAAATTAGCGAGTAAAAATAAACCCCCGGATAGATACTTTACCACCCTTATGATCAGTGTGTTCCTTTGCAAGAACCAGCTTTTTCTAAAATAGAAGTAATGATTCAATTACTCTGACACCAAAATATGAGTTGTCTACTAAACCGAATTAAACCAAGGGAAGAGAGAGATATCTAATTATTACGCATATAAATCTTGCCTTCAACAGCCCAGATTTGCATTACACTGCAAATGGCTGTAAGCTGCAGGTCTAATTCAGTGATAGAACAAACTACTTAAAAGAGAAAAAAAATCCAGAGCAGATGAATCATTCTCCTCCGTGCAGGAAAGTACATTTAATGTTACAGTGAAATTATTGCTTTATCATAACTTTTAATTATTTTAGTTTAACTAAAAATAAATAATTCTTCCATGCTACTTTATGCAAGTTATTAAGCCACGGGGATTTGAACCACAGAAGTGTGAGAAATTCACTGTTATTTTTCTAAACTTTCCTAAGACTTATAACAGATAGAATATAATGAATATGTCAGGTTATTTTAAAATTTGATCATAGAGTCATAGAATGGCATGGGTTGGAAGAGTCATTGAAGATCATCCAGTTCCAGCCCTTGTGCCACCAGCAGGGACACCTTGCACTAGACCAGGTTGCTCAGAGCCTCATCCAACCTGGCCCTGAATACTTCCAGGGATGGGGCATCCACAGTCTTTCTGGGCAACCTGTGCAAGTGCCTCATCACTCAAACAGTAAAGAATTTCTTCCTAATTTCTAATTTAAACCTGCTCTCTCTCAGTTTGAAGCCTTTCCCCCTTGTCTTATCACTCCAGGCCCTCATAAATAGTCTCTCTCCATCTTTCCTGTAGGCTCCCTTCAGGTACTGGAAAGCCACAATTAGGTCACCCCAAAACCTTCTCTTCTCCAAGCTGAACAATCTCAATTCTCTCAAACTTTCCTTGTAAGAGAGTTTCTCCATCCCTCTAATCAACTTGGTGGCCCTCTCTGGACTCACTGTAAGTGTGTAGCTCATAAAGTAAAATGATTGTTTCTGTAGGTCTCAAACCTCAGAGTCACTGGGAATGCACGTGGTACATGTGGAACTTGTTATAGGAGAGAATGTTGTATGGCAGTAACAGGGCATGAAGTCTTTAACATCCCTGGAGGATAAAAATGTGCCCTTTGTTTTGTAATCTGAAGCCCTTGAAGCATGATTCAAAAACGTGGTGTTGAACAGTAGCAGAATATTTCAATCACGATACAAACAGGAGGTTTTGATGTAGGAAGAGAAACTTCAGTCATTGCAAATTAGCCACCTTCACAATTTTAAAGAGATGATAATAAAATGGCTGAACTGATGCATGGCAAACACTAGCCCTTAAACTGTGTTTATGGAGGGGGAGCAGAGAAGTCAACCTACCTTTCACTGTGGGTTGCTGGTATTTGGGCAGATGAGGCTCTTTTTTTTTTTTTCTACAGAGGTCCAAGATATTAACTGGTTAAAGCACACCCTGTTGCCATTTTGATTTATCAGTAGCTTATTATGCACAGTTACTTACATAACTCAGATTTAAGAGTTAGGATAATGAAAATGAAAGCCAAATAAAGAAATTCATAATGCGATTCAGAAAGTGTCATTTCAGTTTTTCCTTACAGTAGTCTACACACATCAATTTTTCTTACTCTCAAACTAAGCAAGTTTGACAAAAACCTTCAATTTTTCCAAATGGAAAAAAAAAGCAAACCAAACCAAAACCCCAACAAACCAAACCCACCTATTTAAAAACAAGTTTTCCCTGGTTTCGAATTGTGTCCAGAACAGGAAAGCATTCAACATTACCTTGTCTCTTACAGCTTAACAGGTCAGAGGGTTAGTCCTGTTGAATGAATTTTTGATCCCATTTAAATGAATGATGAAATCAACACTAAAATTGTACCCTTTAAGAGTGATTAATAGAAAACTAGTAGAGTTTATCAACAAGGATGTTCTTCTTCATGTCAAAATGAGAATCCCAATGCTCATAGGCAAGTAGTAAATACATTCCTTTGAAAATGCATGGGACAAGAAATCTTTAAGCTGCATAACAGTGTGATCTATAATTTTTATTTGTTTGATTACAACAGGAAGCTTTGCACTCATCCTATTTTTTCTTTTCCATGAACTATTCATCCAAAATATGTAAGGAATCATATTTTTTAAAAAGTGCTGTTCCTATGAATGCTGGCATTTCTTGGACAGCTCATTATGTGGGATTTGAAGACCCCAGGACAGAGAACATAATTAAATATCCAATTTTTTTTCTTGATACTCTGCTGCTGGACCCAACTCAACAGATGACAATTGTAACAATAAGCAGAACATGCATTTCATTTAGACACAAGATTATTGTCACAACTAGAGCAAAGCAAAGCTGCCAAAAGAATAAAGCTGCAGGAAGAAGCAGGAACAGCATGTGCATGTCCAGGTGCTTAGGAAGCAAGTTTCTTTTCAAACAAAGGGAAAGATTATAAAAACAGGAATTTTATATGCTTCACTTAAACACAATACCCCACCACCCACTCCAATGCAGCCCCAAAATCTAGCTTCTGGTTGCTGAATTTTCACTCAGTAAATGAAATAGCTGTGATCTGCAAATGGTATCAATAATATATTCCATCCTTACAACGTTTTTCCCCTAATCTGATCTTCTGAATAATGCAGGGCAAAATTTTGTCTAGTAGAGGTCTGAGTGGATCTAAATAACATATGCTTAGCTAACTTTTGCCCTCCAGAGAGGCATTCAGGACTGTCTGGAAATTGTTTTAATTATTTTACCACTTTCTTCAGTGATTTCTTTCTAATTGATGGATGGTCATTTTTACTGAAAATATTTGCAAAGTTTCACCTTCCTTCTAATTTGAAGTTTTCTGGCTTTTGTTTCTAGCTATCAATTCTTATTCTGCCTTTTCCAAGCAGAATCACTAAGACTAAAACTATGGTACTGTTGAAGATGAAAACAATATCTGAAACCTCCCTTTTATTTCCAATAGTCACTTCTAAACAAATTCACTGATTGTTTCAAGGTTTAATTCCATTATATATGGATGTAATACAAAAAATGAAAATTCTGTTAGTATCATGTTAATAAACAGCTTCTCACTTACCAGGAATATGATGTATAAAAGTCTGTAGGACAGTTTAAAACTGGATATCAAGTTCTTTACTTTAAAAAAAAAAAATAGGAATGCTGGAGAATTGTGAGTTCTATCCATCACGTTGCCTTTGAAAGAACCATGATTTCATAGAAGAGGGAATAGCCAGAAAAATATGGTCCCAATTTTCCACTAGGTAATATGGAGTTTATACATATAATGGCGTTTTGGAAAAAAAAAAAAACAAATCACACTCCTTCCATCTATATCATGTCTCTGATAAAAATTCTTTTAACAGCTGATTGGCACGTGAATACTTTGAGATGGAGAAAATTGATTTGTTCTATACATCTTTTGGTTTAGATCCAAGAAGATACTTAATCACCACACTGAACCTGAGCTGGCCCCATTTACACTTAAATAATACACCTAGTGCCACTCACACATGCCTATTAATAAGCTCTGGAGGACTTGGTTACCTTAATTCACGTTGCTAAGCAGTAAAAGCATCTCTCAGCTTTTACTGTGATTACACACAATCATCAGATGATGTTTTGCCTCTTTCCAAACCCCCAGAGATCTCCAGTGTGCTCCTAGCCAAGGCACTGCACTTTCCCAAGAGCAAGAGCAGCTCTAGAGAAAGCATTACCACACACACCTATAGCAGAGAACTTGGCTTCACTAAGTGATGAGAATAACTATCCCCAAGGGCCATATCAGCAGCAACTCTCTGCTTAGTGTTGCTTTCAAGCCTTACCCACCCTCATTTCCACCATTTTTCCAGGAGGCGCCTCCGATCTAGCATCAATTAAAGAAATAGAACTCCAAAACACATTCCTCTAGTCCCATCTTACAAATATCCCACACTCTAGCTTCCTCTTCAGTTACCACACTTACTCCTAATGATGGGCTCTTATCCTGATGGCTTTTTAGTGCTTCCCTAATGGTGATTGACAAGGATGTGAATGGAGCCTGCTGAGGGTCACAAACAGTAACAGCTGGATCAGGGAGGGTGGCAATGCTAGCAGCAGCAGGGAGAGAGGAGGAGATGAGACAAGGAATGTGATGACTAGCTAGGAATAACATTGCCTCCCCATCCCCTTGAAAAATTACAATAATTTTATTATCACCTTGAGGAAGGTCTTTCGACCTTGCTGGAGTAGCAGTCTCCAGGGAAGATGGATGTAGCTGTTCAACATCTCTGCAGCATGCATCAAAGTAATATGTTTTAATGAGCCACCATCAGGCACTTTCCTAATGAAGATGAGCAAAAAAGGAGTGCGAGGTAGGAAACAAATCATCACAGATGCCCTAGTGTGGCTGAGAACAAATGACAGTGGCACAAGTTCGTGGCACAAATTCACCAATTATTGCCTCGCCAATTCTGTGCTCATTTGAAGCCAGCACAAAAAGAGCAGTTTGTCCAGGTGCATCCTAGTCCAGAAGATAACTCAAGGAGCACAGGTCAGCATAAGCAGTAGGTTTCCTTCAAACACACTGTAGCCACACAGGGCTGCCAGTGTTTGTGTGTGTTGCTGATGCCATCCTTTTGTTCATGGGATGGATGTTGGTTTGCTGAATCCTTTGTGGGTGTGATAATGGATACACAAGGGTTATTAATCACCTTCTTTGGGCTTGACAACAAGAATTGCAGTCCAAAAGCTTTGGAGAGAGAAAAAAAAAAAAAGCTGTGGTTAGTATTAGGAAGGGTATCTGAAGAGACTAGTCTTTCCTCCTATGCCTAAACTTGATTAAGTTTGACATGAATTACTGAGAGGTGGGATTAGTGGAACCTGGTCTAGTGAAAGATATCCATGCCCATGGCAGAGGGCTTGGAACTAGATGATCTTTAAGGTCCCTTCTAATCCAAACTATTCTATGATTCTCTATAAAAGCACATTTATTTAATTTGTCGTTAGGAAGCCTGCTGAGCAAGGAAGGCAGACTCCACAGTCACCTCTGCTAATCTGTTCTGGTGGTTTACTTTTTTCATGATTAGGTTTTTTTTATACTCACCACCCTAAATCTTCTTTGTTGTAATGTAAGCTCATTGCTTCTGAATCCTGACCTAACCAAGTCCCCTGGAATTAGAGAACCAATTGGCTTCTTATTGGCTGCAGGGGTTTTTTGTTTATTTGAACAGTGCTGTTACACGTCCCTTCAGTTGTTTCTTCTTTGTCCAAAAAGTGCCAATTCCTGCCTGGAATAATGCCTCATTTTAAGGTATGTTTGTTGGCAGGGTTCAAACCCAGGGAGATTTTCATAATTGAGTTGTACCTTTCTCTCTTTTATCCTCAGGGAGTTTCAGTTATCAACTGTCCCGCTAGAAAAGAGTTTGTCGGGCCAAAATTAATGCAAATATTTAGTAGTATATATCAGGGGTCAACAAAAGTGAACCTAAAATCCCACAGAGCTTGTCAGATCTGTTCTTTTCCACCACCTGCAGAATTGTCTAGGGGTGCAGATCCCTGCCCACCTTTGGGAGGATGAGCATGCTGGTGGCTTCCAAAGGCAAACCAGACACTTGGATTCCAAAACCACCATCAGTGTCCCTGGCAGGCTCCTCTTTTTGGAAGGTGAAATGCCAGCAAAACCTCTGTTATTTCCATGAAAACCATCATGAAAACCACTACAATGAGAGTCCATGAATAGACAGAGTTATTTTTACTTAAGGAGATCTCACATTTACAAATTAGGTTCAATCCTGTTTTGCTAGTATATTGCAGGGCAGTAAAATCAGAGCAGGGTGGCAGTAAATTCTCTCTAATATATGCATATTTATTTAGCTTTAAGTACCTTCATGGTTCCTGGTTTCATAACCTCCCTTAGCTGCTTATTCTAACGGATATGAAATTTTTCATCTTGTTTAAGCTTAATTTTTGGAACTGCTGTTTAAGCTCATTACTGCTTGCTCTATATTCAGTGCTAATGAGAAAATTTTTTATCCCAGTTGTCTTTCAAGCATCTTTTTGTCCATTAGTAAAATGTTAATGCCTCCTCTCTGCTGAAAATCATCAATCCTTGACATTGCTGGGCCTTTTCCAGGTATTTTGTTTCTCTACTTTATGCCTTTAATTTGTCCCTCTTTAAGCAAAAAGCCCAGATTGTAAGAGCAGTACTCCTGAATGGAAGCCAGTCAGTACCACAGAAAAATATGTCCTCCCTTAGTTTTTAAACACTGCTCCTCCAGGCAGCAGAGCAGAGTTCTTGTGTCTCATGTGATAGTGTTAATCTGCCTGTAGTTATCCACGGGGATAATGAGATCCTACCGTGGTACAGTTGGCCATCTCCTGACCAGAACCTGCTTTGTATATGACTGTTTTTAATCATGAGTATTGATTGTTTGTTGTTTCAACTAAGGCTGAAAGACTAGATTTTGTCCAGCACTCAAGGACATAAATCAGACTATCTTTAATCACATGAATAAGGATGAGCTGTGCTTTAGAGCAGTAAAGTACCTGGGGGTGAGAACCCAACCTCTGCACCCCTGTGTGGTACACAAGGGACCTTGTGGGGACCCACTGACTGGCCTCAGGAGTGCCCTGGGGATCTGGCATGGGACTCTTCAGGGGGCTGGCAGGAGAATCATAGAATCACTAAGGCTGGAAAAGACCTCAGAGATCACCGAGTCCAACCTTTCATGGATTATCAGCTTGTTTGCGCATGTGCATGTATTAGGTTCACATTAGATGTCTTAATCATGCTGCTTAAGTGCTCCCTTTTGTAATATCTCCATTTCAACAGAATTTGTCATCTTGTCAGATTACTATCTTTACAGCAGTTGGTATTAAAAAGTGGCATTATGCTAAACTGTTAAGAGCTTCCATGGTGCTGTACCTTCCTTATAACCTGGCCCAGCCCTGGACTCTTGACATATTATCTCTGCATATAATTTTCAGCTCATCGTGCTTTGTCCTTTGGGAAAGGTCTGCTATTAGAACCAGAAAAGTAGCAGTGCAAGTTATTTATTTCCCATTCTTGGTAATGACTCTCTTTTAGTTAATGGATTGGAAAAAGTACATGAAATTAATGGAGCGAGGTGTTGTCTAACTGTAAAGCAGGGGATGCTGTTCCCAGCCCTGTGATTCCTCCCCAGGTAAAGGTTAGAGACTTGCTGACTTTGGGCACGTTCTGCCTTGTACTCTGTTTCCCGGCTGAAAAATAGCACCATAAATTCCATCGCTTGTGGGTTCGGAATAGATTTGCAAAGGCAAAGAGAGCAATTGGGCATTTAGCATCTATTGCAAACTAACAGGTGTCTAATTCACATTTGTCCTTTAAAGAAATCCTCTCTTAATTACTATCACAGTGCTTGGTAATCCTGGGATAAAGCTTCTGTTTATTAAAGGATAAGCCAGAATTACGAACCCTAGCTCTCTGAGCTGCTGGGCAGCCAAGTGTGTACAGTTTTTGACTAGGACACTTCAGACATGCTCCTATTTGCAGCTCTACTAATAACCTGCTACAGAGCACCAAGCAAGCCACATTCCCTTCCTACTGCCATCTGGTAATAGGCTCGGATGAAGTAACAGCTGATATCAATATTGTGACATTAACCTCTCCAGAGTTCTGTAGATAACAAGTGTTATTTAAAGTTTAACAGGCATTATGATTATTTGTTTTCCTCAGCACAGTGGAATTTCACTGGTTTTGCAGTTATTTTGTCAGCTTTTGGTTTTACTAAACCTTACAGTGTCCACTCAGATCTTCCAAGAATGAGAGTCCTGTGTATTACTTATTTTGGCAGCAGCTAAATAGAGGTAGAAAAGCTATATTTTAATAAAGTGTTAGCCCTTTTTAGACATTTGCACCTACCTGTTCTGCTTATAATATGTGAGTGACAAGGAAAAGAAGAAACTTTCCTGGAAGGCTTAGCTGAGAAATAGGTTTCTTAGAAGACGTAGAGTGTCTTCTCTTAGAAAGAGTCCTGTGAAGCTGGTTTGAAGTACATAAGCAAGGTTACCTGTAGAAACTAGTCTACCTGAAAGCAGAAAATAAAATAGTGTATTTTTATTTTTTTTCCCCTGCATTTTTCCTTATCACTGCTGGATGAACAGAAATAACAAAGGAGATCTTCCAAAGCAGTTGAGAAATGAGTATGTCTCTAAGTTGGATACAAATCACAACAAATCCCCTTTCAGATTAGGAAAAGATGGGGCAGAGACATAGCTACAAATCTGAAGTCAGAAAATATTTTTAACAGAACCTGCTACCAGGTTTTGAAGCACCCCTTTGACCAGTGATACTGACTTCATTCCTGTGCTCTATGTGCTCTCAGAAGTCCATGGGGTCATGACCTGGAAGTGGGGCTGCTCTGCCCTTCATGCTTGCTCTGAATTTTTCTCTATTTTTAGTTTCTAGATCATATTTCAACAAAGTTTGTTTGAATTTCAAAGGCTTTTGACACCTTTTGAAGTGACCATTCCAGAAAAGTTCAACCAGAGCTGACTGAGAATATGTCACAGTCCCAAAGAGCAGCTTCCTCAGCCTGTCCTCCTCCTCTCCTTAAATTATCAGTATTCTCATAGATTTTCACTGGGACTTATGGGAGTACCCAAATCTGTGTTACCACTTGTGGTTTCCCGATGCACCAGAAAACAGGGTTAGCAAAACCTGGAAACCCAAGGAAAGTTCATTTAGACAGAACTGTGAGAAAGAAAAAAAAAGAAAACTCTGTAATGCCAAGCCACAAACACACACATTGATTTTGTGCATGTTCTGCCTTGCCATTCCAAGTGACTGTTTTCTAAGATCTTTCAAAGCATCAGGCTAAAAGAACAGGGTGCATCTGATGATAGATCATTTTGTACTAATGTTGACATTACCTGATGAGAGAAAACACTGCTGAAACTGTTCACTGACATTTAGCAGTGTTTAATAAGGAGGATTTAAGAAGAAGATGGTGTGAAACACCTCTTGTATTCTGTGTGATAATTGCAAGTGGGCGTCTGATCTTTCTTCCTTTAAGTCAATGAGAAAGCTATGATTAACTTAACTTAGATCCAATACTATTTTTATTTACTTAATTGGCTTCTTCTGGATCACTTTTCTTGAAGCATGCCTGGGAAGTGCTTTTAGAAAGCACTCCAGCTCTTCAGAGACCTCTCTTCTGTTCCCCAGTGGTGCTGATTTTGACAGAAGACAGAAATAGATGTGGTAGCGTGCAGTCAGAAGTTGTGGGAAAAGCTGAACAACATCCCCTCAAGGGTGACAGATTCTGGGAAGTTTTCCTTACAGACACATCTTAACTAGACCTAAAGGGTATTGGAATTTGAGGCCTGGTCCACCTCCTGAGGATAACCATGCTCTTCTCTCTGCACAGGGAAAAGCTTAGTCTGTGTATATCAGCAAAATGCTTTTTGTATATCAAGGTTATTGCAGTACACGGAAGAAAAGTAATCATGTCAGACCTTCAGTCCCACCTGCCCTTTCCAAAGTGCATTACAGGAGCACTGGGATAGCAGACAACATCTTGGCTCTATTGTATTTCCCGAGGTCATATATCTTCCTAACAGACCAGCAAGGTATTTTATCACTGGATGCAATGCTTTTCTTCAGAGGTCATACCTGAAAAAGAAAGCATCCAAAGCATCCAATGGGATCTGGAAATAAGTAAGCACTGCCTGAAAATGGGAAATCCCAGAAGTGGGTATGAATATTAATATTGGGCTGATTAAATTAGTTTGTTGGTGTTGGTATTGGTATAGATATTGGCCATGTTAGCCATGACTGTGGAGATATCTTTTAGAGGAACAGTGCTACAAAATCTTTTGAAGTCTGGGTGAAAACCACATCCCTGTTGAATGTAGCAGAGCTGTGATTTTCAATATTACATTAGTGTTCACCTTCTAAGTTTAAAGATGTATAGCAACTGAGGGTCATTTCAGGCAATGCTGGGATGGCAAAAAAGCTTGTAACAAAAATATAGGGTATAGGGTGGACAGTGACAGGTGTCTACTATACAATAAGATCACTGTAAGTTGATCACTATATTTGCACTGTAAGTAGCAGTCAGTAAAGTTTTCCAGTAGGATCTCATTATGTTTTGAAATACCCACTGCCCTTTCTTCTTATATATTTTAACATGCCTCCTTTCCACAGGTTGCTGGGGTTTTTTACCTCCCAGAATTTTAAATCTCTGACATTTTCTCTTTCCATTTTTCTCTGACTTAAGTGACACTGACAACCGTGTCAACAAAATAGCTCAGGAAGGAACGGGCCCCTCATTTTAAGGAGATTCATATGGGTATAACCTGAGGGGGGAAAAATGTGATAAAATATTCATGTGCCAGCAAAAGTAGGTCTAGAAGAATGGTTCAAAAACCTTTTCTTGCATTATTATGCAAGAAAAAAAAGTGTAATAAGGGTTTAAGATATGTAAAGTGTCAGAGATGCCATATTTGGGATCATATTTTTTACTTAGAGCTTCACTTGGAGATTGAGAGTGGATGTATTTGGACAGGAGAGAAAAACGTAGGGAATTGGAAGGTCTCTACCGGGTTTTTGGTGGGGAAGAGTGAGATGGTGACCCCCATTTTGAGGTACATGGCCCTTGGCCCTGTGCTCTGCTTCCCTCAAGACATGCTCAGCCCAGCTACTTCTCCACAGTGCCATGTGGAAACAGCATCTCCCATGTGGAATCCTGAGGGGCTGTGGAGGAGGAGGAATGACACGTAGTTTTGGTCCCACCACAACATTGAGGTGGCTCCTGTGCAGGTCTGGGAAGGCCAGGCAGCGTTCCACACCCAGATGTGGATCCATAGTCTGAGCTCAAGGAGGTGGCTACAAAAAGGAGCTCTTGGGCAAGGGGACAGCCACAAGCTGACACTGTTCCTTAGCCCTGCCTGAACAGAGTGTAGCAGCTTGTTAGCCTTGTTTTTCGGAGTTGCTTTTAGTAAACCCCAAACTAAACCTACTGAATCATGCATAGAACAGCTGGTTAAGTAATACATAACTTTTGAGGGGAACTCTGTGCTACTCCCAGGAGGTGATTTCTCTTCCTTTCTTTCTTTCTGGATTTTGTTTGGTTGAGTTTTTGTTTTCATTTTTATTGGGGGGGAGGATGTTTTTAATGAAAATACCAAGCTATTTGATGTTTTGCAGTGGAAACAAAAAGCTGTTTGTTTGTCTACTACTGAGCTTTCTTAATTATTTAAAGTATGAGCTACTCATTATCGAGCTTCCAGCTAACTGTTTTTTTCCATCACATTGCACCATTGAAATGGTTACATAATATTAATAACTGCTTTACATAACATTTCTGAAATAGTGAAATCGAGCATATTTCGTAGCTACTACAGGAGTTTCAGTTGCTCTAATAAATGATGATAACAGTGACCTGGTAAAATATACTCTTCAGTAAAGTTTCTAATTCCCAGCTGGTTAAAAAAATTGTGGTAGCACAGATTGTGTTTGTTGCACACTTCGAGTAAGTTACCACTTGTAAAAAGCTGTTCATCATCTCTATTTCTGATGCTACCTATAGATTTTATTGCTTTCTGAGGTAAGCCATTTATGTGCTGATTTTATATTCATAGAGAGTTAACTGGAGTGTGTCATGAAGCCCAAGAATGTCTTTTTGGATGATGAATATACTGATATTGTAACTGATGTGTGAAGCTTGAGAGTTGACACCACACTCGTATCACCTGCAGTTAGTCTTTTCATTGTAGTCATTTACTCAGACTAATTGAAAAAAGGTGCTGCAAACATCACTGCAAGTACACTAAATAGAAAAATACATGGATCTTGGATGGATACAATTGGAAATGTCAGATTCTTGATTATCACTTTGTGATCAGCTGTCTGTGAGAAGCATCTTCAAACTACCTGTTTCTGTAGATTTTCTTCAAGAGCTGATTCACCAGTCAGACACCTCTGCTTAGAATGAGTTTGTGTCATTGTTTGCTGTTTATTTTCAGTAATTTGTGACTTGCAATTTTTTTCTGATTAGCTATTCTCTCTAAGATAAATCAATATTTCTGAATAATTATCTAGACTCCTGTTGCAGCTGCTGCTGTTCAGAATAGCTGATCTTCCTGCATGAGCAACACAAACCATTTTGTTGATCAATACTTGCCAGAGCTCTTTTCCTGGTGATGTATTACTAGTATGAAATTCCATTAGCCACATGGCAGCTATTTGTACATATTGCCTGTTTTAGGCATGATTAGTAAACCAGCTTTAATAAGAGCTGAAGGGCTCTCATTGTGTGCAGACTGAGATAGTTTTCTGCCTATGGGTCCTGTACTCCTGAATGGATGGACTCTTCAATGTGCTCTGGGTACTGTGTCAGTGCAGGTCTCTGTGTGTGCAGGTTACATGTCTCTGCTGCCAGTGGACAGCTTGGCATTAGATACCAGGGGTTAGTAGAATATTCTCCCATGTTTTCTTCCTTCTCCATTGTAAATAAAGAATTATTAAGCATGGATACCTCAGCAGGAAACTCCTTGTTTTTGTAACATTTTTCTCATAATACCACCAATATTATAACACACATGAGACCAAGTTTGTGTTTTTGTTATCCACTCAGTTTGAGAATAATCTATGTGTCATTTTTTCTATAGGCCAAAACTGCATGCAAACCACTCATATACACTTAGCAAGTATATTTACATGATACACATTTAAACTTCAGTAGAGATTGAATACTCTTAGCTACACTGAAATTCCAATTAATTCTGATAATGAACTTAAATGTGACATCAATATGTTTTGCCCAAAAAATTTTTTTCTTGAGATCTCAGTGTGTGCCATTTTTTGCATTGTAATGAAGACCTTTTTTTATTAAGAATAAAGAAAGAAAAAAAAAAAGATAAAAGAAAAAGTATGTAGAATATCTTTACACTCCAGGCTGGAGGCTATGGGGCTCCTCAGAAATTATTTAATATCTGTTTCAGATTACTCAGACCAGGGCCTTGAACTTCAAATTCCCACACTGCAGCAATGATGTGCAGAAAAGGATAACTGGTTAGACATTCAGGCTGTGGATCTGCACATAAGGGAGAAAGTTAGCATCTTGCTTTTCTCCAGCCATTAAGAAAATACCTGATTTTATATAAAGGTCTTGGGACTTTATTCGTCCTGGTTTGGAAAACGCTGTATCCCTTGATCTTTGGGTTCAGCTGCTGTGGACTTTAGTGCCAGCAGCAGTTTGGTGGATTAAGTTTTTTCCTGTGCCTGGAAACCACAGTCCACTGCAGGGATATTGCAAGCTGCTCTTCCACATGTTAAATACTTCATCTCGGATAGCAGAGCTGATGCTTGCTAGATATTGTTATTAAATCTGTTTAGCAATTGGTTGGATGGTGCCAACATAGTTTCAGGTGCAAGGAGCACCATGGAAAGGAGCAATGCATCTTTTCACCTGTGCATGGAAAGCATCCCTTTCTCCCGTGGAAAGCCAGCTGGTTTAGGAAGGTTAATTGCTCCTGGGAATGGGGCATTGTGCTGCTTTGATGTCAGATTTGACAAGAAGGTACCATCTCAGGGCAAGGGAGTAGGACATCAGGTCCCAGTAAGCTTGATATAAAACAGGCCGTGAGGGAGTGGTAGTTACAAGCCAGACAACAAATAATTTAAGAGCTGAACAAAAACATGACTGGGAGCAGTCATGTGGTAATGGGATTTGCACATTTTACCTCCCTACCCACTGCTGGCATGACAGCTTGTCCCAATGAATTTCCTTGTTGTAGAATAGTAAACTTTGTTTATTTTGTCCAAATTCAGCTTAAACAAGCTGGTAAATACATGTTGTGATGACTCTTATTTAACATTTGCTATTCTTCTGTGTATTTGGGTGGGTTATATAATTTACTAGTAAGGTATTTAAAAAACCCTTTATAACCACTTCTTTGTCAGGTATTGTCTGAGCCAGCTGCTAAATTCTTATTTTACATCTATGTTGACTTAATCTTTTCTTCAGGGAAGAAATTACTGTACATAATGATAGACAATTACTGTGACATGCCCCTCTGCATGAGAATCTCAACTGCATTCTCTTTCTTTGTGCTACATATTTTCCTAGGCTTTTTATTCTGAATTTCCTTGCATTGTGTTCTGCTCACTGCTTTGTATTTCTTGGTTGTCCAAGTGTTCTTATTTGACTGCTTTGTCTTCCCTGCCTGCAGATAAATGTGTTCCCTTCATTCATGTGCTCTCTTGTGTCTTGCTTCTGAGGAATTGTCTGCTGCCTTTGTTGCTCTTGGTCTCATCTTTAATTTTTATTTCCCTAACTCAACAATTAAGTGACTTATCTGGGGGAATGTTTGAGTGAAGTAACTTTGAAGCTTATATTCATCTGAATGCTGTTACAGATTTGATATAAGTTAATTACTCTTATCTACTCTACTCACATTCTTGCATGTTCAAAAGGCTTCAGCTATTTATACAGTGATGCCTATTGCTTATTCAGAAAAAGGGGGTTTTCAGTTTTTAAGACTGATATCTAGTTTTAAACGAGCATATGTTGAAAACTATGACTTTGCTGACATCTAATTTCCTCTGCATGGAGACTTGCTGACCCAAATGACTCATCAGCCTGCTGGCTCTATTCATATCTCTTGTCTTTGGGCAAAATTTCCAAGCTGAGCTAGGAGTCCAGTTTCCCTTTCATTTTCATTTGGGACAGTGAGGGGGGAATGTCGAAAGCCTTTGAGATGCAGACGTTTTTCAAGCCCTCAATTCCTAGCTGGCTGGTATTTCTTCAATTTTTATTTTTCCAAGTCATTTTTCATTATCTGTTGGGGTTGGAGAGTGAAAGGGTTTGAAAAATAAAGCTTTTGCTGCCACACATGTTTGTGTACTATCACACTTTGGAGAAACTGGAGTTGAGGGCTTCTCTGGCTTCTTCTGCTCCTCCCTCCCCTTTTGTTTCTTATTTTCCAGTGTGACTACTTTATATTTGGACTACCGTTTGACCAGTTTCCTGAACTATCCTTTGGAATTGGTTTCCTTAGTCACATGGATGAAGGCTTCTACCTTACCCCTACACTGCCTTCCAAACCTGATTTCCCATATCCTTCAGCCTTAATGAAAATCCTCTAGGACAAACATTAGTAATTTATTTAACATAGCATTTCTTGGGACTGTTCTTGCCAACATAGGCAGCATATAGACTACTAGTCAAGGCAATGAGCTGGCACTGGGGAACTTCACTCTCCTGTCCCAATCGGTGGTGTATCCTTGCCCTCTTTATCTTTTTTCCTTCTCTTTCCCTTTGTCTGGTTTGTCTCTTAAGACAATAAACTTTTTTTTTGTGTATGTCTAATATTCTTTTATGGTTCAGCTTTACAGTGTCTACATCAATTATAATCACAGATGGAGCCCCCAGGTGTAGTTGTAATTCAAATCTTTGAGAAGAGTAATCTGGTTACAGATGATTTGAATGTCTATTGAGTTCTGAAGTAGAGGATAATCCCCAGAAAGAACTAGGCAAGCACTGCATATAATGCCTCCAATTCTGTGAGGTTTTTAATCTGGTTTATTTTTCTTCTCCCCCTCCCCCCCAAGAATAAAAGAACCCCTTTGGGACTCTTATGAGGGAAAATTTTCTGTTCATCCTTTCCATTTCACAGTCTATTCAACTCCATACTCTAGCCAGATGAGGTCTGAGGAGGGTATTTTCAAAAGCTCACCTCCTAAATTCCTGTTATAGTTAACATCAGATCAGAGCTGGGCTTTAATTGCTTTAAATAGCCCCCAGAGAGGATCTTGTGATGATGGGGGAAGACAGGAGAGTTTGTCTCACTAAGCTAGAGGCAGCTTTGGGAAATAACTTCTTAAGATTAAAGAATAGTGTTTTCTTCAAAGTCTGTAAAGATATTTTGTTGTCATTTTATTAATCAGCAATCCCTGACCTGGAAAAATGATTAAAGAAACAAGTTAAAGTCGAAAATAGTGTTCACTCTCCTTCCTTGATTTAAGACTTACTAGTCTCTTCTTCCTTCTTACATTACCTCACTGTGCACATTAGATCAGGGTGAGAGCCTTTGCTTGCGCTCACTTTACTGCTATAAATGTGAGGTTTTCAACTGCCTCGTTCACCTGCATTCATCCAAACCTTCTGGAAGGAGTGATACAGCACTCTAAAGATAATAGAAAATAGAAAACCTCCTGATTCCTTCACTGGGCTTTTGCTAAGACTCTCTTTAAACGAGATCAAGAGTGAGGAATTTCGTAAATCTGCAATGCCTCTTTCTTCAGTGTCGTGTGGGTAATGTTCTGCCCAGTGTTGTGCAGGTCTCTGCAAGCCTTTTGGTTGACACATTTACCCTTTCTTTTCTGAAAGAAAAAAAGATGAAAAAGGGGAAAATTAGGTTAGCTATACAGAAGAAATTCTTTCCTGTTTGGTTGGTGAGGCACTGGCACAGGTTGCCCAGAGAAGCTGTGGATGTCCCACCCCTGGAGGTGTTCAAGGCCAGGTTGGATGGGGCTCTGAGCAGCCTGGTCGAGTGGAAGGTGTCCTTGCCCATAGCAGGGGGGTTGGAACTAAATAATTTTAAGGCCTCTTCCAACCCAACCCACTCTGTGATTCTATGATTCTTTAGGAAACATTTTCCATGTGCAGCACCAGTTGAATAAAGTAATTGATGCTGCACACAGAAAATCCCTTGCTAATGGCCTGGAACATGAGGCAGAGAAGTCAGGGGCTGGCGGCAGCAGGTTTCCTTGGCAGAGCTTACCCCAGGCTGATAGTCCTTCTCTGATGAAAGTGGAATTTGTTAAGCCATGACATCTTTGTGTCGCATGTAGGATCCCCGTGGTAGGGCGGCGTGACTCCCCTGGGGAGGCTGTGAGGACGCAGGCAGCAGCAGTGGTGATTTTCAACATGTGCCACCCCCGACTTAGCATTAGGTTCAATTTATCTTTCCTTCTCATTATCTGGGTCTATCTAATGCTCAGTGAACCCTGGCCTCACATGAATCAGCAGTGCAGCTGGAGCCCTAAGGGAGGACAGTTATGTAAGTAAATATTGTTAAAATCTGTCTTAGAAGATGAACACAAATTGGAGGCAGCATCCTCGATGAGTTTTTCAAATACAACTGGCTGCAAGACCTTTCTAACTGTACTGGCTCTTTCTCTAACAGTGCTTCACAGCTGTTTTAATTCTTCTTGCACTTCTACTCCATTTATGTGTTTTGATTTGAGATAATAAAATGGGAAGAAAGCCCTGCCTATGAACTTTAGGATTATGTTTCCATTCTGTTTTATAAGAGCAGATCTGAGAGTTTAGTGATGGGCTTGGCAGTGCTAAATTAACAGTTGGACTCAATGATCCTAGAGGTCTTTTCCAACCCAAATGATTCTACAATACTCTGCTCTGCACAAAGTAGGGCAGGATACTAGAATATTATATCTTAAAAATGACAACACACTGAGTGAAAAAAGCATGGAAAACTTAGGGTTTGCTTTGTCTCTGGAGGCTAAACAAAGCCTGTTCTCTTCGTCCAGTTGGAATTATATTGTTTTCTTGATAAAAGAAAAAGAATAATTTTACTACTGGGTTTAGTTGGCCAAAATATTTTCTGTCTCCTGGTATTTTGTTTAATTATCTTTACCAAGATCCTTCAAATATTAAAATTAGGCAAATTGTCTTATAAAATCCTTTGTCAGGAAGTCTGAAAAGAGAAATCTTGAATTTTTTACTCCTTTTTCTCATTTATCCATGCCCATTCCTCCAAATGAAAGACCTTCTTGGCTAAAGGTGTTTGTGAGATCATCTGTACCTGCAGTTGAAGCAATTCTGCCACATATCTTGCAGATTTTTTTCCCAGGATTTTGAAGCATCACAAATGGTCCCTGCCTTATCAATAAGGAAAGAATCAAAAAGGGACTTTTTTGGATCTTGTGAATTGTTCTTCCCTCTCTGTTATAAGGTCTACCTGATAGGTTTACCACTGTTCCCTTTGAGGCAGGAACACATCTGAGATGGAAGCTGCCCTGTTTGGGGGCTGTGGCCTTGATTTGACTCCTCGCTGTGTTGATGTGCACAGTGAATTCTTCTCTGGCTGATTCATCTTTTTCTAGTCCCTTATTTGTCCATGCAGTGTGGCACAGATGGCAATGGATTCACCTTTCCATATACAGCCTATGTCTTAAAACTACAAAAGTTTACCAGACCCACAAGTGCTGTTTTTAGAACCTCATTTTCAGCTCAGTCATCTTATTCCCTGTGCCCTTATTCATGCTGTTTCAGCTTTCTACAAAGCCTACCTTCTTCCCTCGATCCAAATTATTTTTAGGAAGAGTAATCTGGAGTACAAACTCCAGATTGAGCATGTGCTCATTGAATGCCTCTGTTTGCCAGTTCTGCCTGTTCCCTGTGTGGGAACGCCTCTTCCTGGATATGTGTTTACCTCTACAAAACCAAAAATGAACCTCCCTGCAAATTTCATATATTCTCCTGTTTTCTTCCTCCAGAGGAGATACTTCAGCAATAGCTTCTGGAAATCTGCTGTGAGAGTTGTTTTTGGCATGCAAACCATCACTGGTATAAGCCCTGCTTTCAAGACCACCTTAAAATTCTAGGTGGAAGGTCTCTACGTATGACCTCTAGATTTCTTCATTCTCTGTTGGGCTGGAGTGGGAGGTGAGCCACCAGAATTACAAAGAGCATTTTAAGCAGTTTTAAACACGGTAGCACTTTACTTTTGTAGAACTTTGCACTGCTTTGACTGCATTATTTCCAGAAAACTACATAAATATCCTCTGAGGTTTGATTAATAGCCCTTTTAATTTCACAGCACTGTTGAGGTGAACATTAATCTACAGCTCTTTAGTTAGGAGTGTTTTCCCCTGAATATTGTGAAGTGAGCCATTTCACTTGGGTCTGATCATAACTTCCTTTCTCTTTCCTAATGTTCCCTGATAGATTTTTGAGTTATTCTTTTCTAGTTAGTTAGTTTGTGGTGCAAGGGTTCGTAGTGCTCCGTCTTGTAGTCTTTTGCATGTTTGTTTGGAACTTCCTGGTGCCTTTATTGTGAGGCCTTGGTGTGTGTAATTTAGGACATGCTTGGTGTATTTAATAAAAGAAGAAATGCCTCTCTTCTGATATAGTTAAGAAAACATTCTACATACTTTTATTTCTGCAGAGTTTACTGACACAAAGAATTCATGAAAGCTGGTGGCTTCCCAAGGGGTTTGTATAAATATGTTTTATTTTAACTCACAGGGTTTTTCTCAGTTGAAGCCAAACATTTTATCTTGTGCTTTCTCTGGGAAGAAAGAAAATAATGCTAGGAAATACCACTTAATCACACCACCAAAACACTCCTAGCAGTTCTCTTGAAATGCATACGAGTTATAAGAAAGAATCAATCAGAGAGTTGCTAACTGGATCTCAGCAGACAACTGCGATCTTTTATAGGAGATGAGGAGAAAGACAGATCTCAAACACAGGCCATGCTCACATCTGGGATTTGGGTCTGTGACCATATCCTTTTGTGACAGGCCAATGGATATTTGACGACTGGAGGCTTTGATAAGATAAACATCAGATTTATTGGATTGTCCTAAAAACATTTATTCTTCTCTGTGCTCTAGGCTATTTCACATCTTTCCTGCCAGGAAATAGCAAGGCAAGTCCAGGTCCTGGTGTGCTAGCCTTGTGGGCAGCCGAACCGCTCCAAATTCACATCACTGCTGCTCTCCTGAGAATTCCAGTCTCTATTTTGAATTAAAGAATTCAGAAAATTGTATGTGACTTCTTTAGAAACATAAAGTGGTGTTTAGCTGTCCTTAAGAATAGCTAATGCTTTTGCTAAGCAATGATCCTTGTCAAAAAGGTCTGTGTTTAATCAATCTTTACATTCATAGTCAAAGGGTAGACCTGGACATCTTGTGATTTTGTGTTAATATGTATTCATTAAATGCTTAAATGCACATTGTCCGGTTTGACATTGACAGATTTGAATGGAGGAGAGTGTGGCCAGCCCAGAGGAAATGTGAGAGTCTCTTGTCAGGCTTCTGACGGCTGAGTGACACGTGACACACCTGCTCGGCACCGGGGCTTTCCACCAAGCAGAAGTGGCACCCAGCAGGCAAGTGGAACAACTGTGATATGCAGGAGCATTATCCTGTCATATACTTGTAAAGAAGCCCTGAACTTTTCATTTTGAAACCCAGAGGAGCCTTCCCAGGTTTAGGGCACCTGTCAAATATAGTCTTTGTTAGCTGAGTGAATGATGGTTGCACAAACAACTCCACTGGTTTCTCCACTTTCTATATGAAACAACATAATAATAATCTTGTTTCATATCTAATCCAAGCAATAATAATCCAAGCAATAGGACAAGAGACAATGGTCAGAAACTAATGCACAGTTCCACCTGAACAGGAGGAACAACTTCTTTACTGTGCGGGTGACCGAGTACTGGAATCGATTGTCCACAGAGGGTGTGGAGTGTCCCTTGCTGGAGATATTCCAGAACTGTCTGGACAGAATCCTGCGCAGTGTGCTCTAGGATGACTCTGCTTGAGTAGAGAAGTTGGACCAGAAGACCCACTGTTGTCCCTTCCAACTTCACCCCTTCTGTGATTCTGCGAAGATACAACAAAATGCCCTGAAATAGGTCTCAAGCTGTTGAGCACAACTCCACAGAAACCTCAGTATGCTTCTGTCAAACAACAGACACTCTTTATTTCACATGGGCAAGAGAATTTGCACTTCTCCTTTCATTCATTTTGTGCCAAAACAGCCTCAGAGGCTTTGGGATAAATTCTTGCATCCTGTAGCATGTTAATAAGGGGCAGTAGTCAAGGGGGACACCTTTGCTTTCTATTTAGAGATACGTCACTGTGTGCTACTGAGGCATCACATTTACCCTCTTTGTTTACAGTGGGCTTCAGTTAACTGGAAGGAAAAATATCTGTGATTTATCAGTGGAACAGAAAAAGATTGTTTTCTTGACATCAGTAAATAACCTACTGTTTACTGGTTGATTTTCTAGTTCAACTGCTCTGTGTTATTGTACATGTACTGATAGCTCTGTCAATACATCAATCCCTGTCTCACACACTTATTTTCTCTAAAGAGCTTTAATAATTTTGTTTCGACAAACTTGCTTAGCATGTTAATCTGTGCTGCACAATACATGTCACAATCCTGAATCTCAAGAGAGGCTAAATGGGAAGATGTGCCTTTTAAATGCAAACTAAAACCCGAGGTCAGAGAGGGCAAAGAGATGTTAAACTATCGAGTCTGATTTTTTCTGACAGTACAAGATCACTGCTTGAAAAAAATGCCACTCTGTGTACTTACATTTGAATATGAAATATATGCATTTCCTCTTTTTTATGGAAAATATTCTGTACTACTCTTTTTAAAATGAACATTGACAAGAGACTAGTCCACAAAAGAGAATCTGCTGTTATTTATGTTGCTAATGGCTGTCAATGTTAGCAGTAAAACAGAATGAATACATTCAAAATTAATTATTCAGCAGCACCTGCTGGTATCCTTAGAAATACTGCAGCACATTTCTGGTAAATGTTTCTTCATTACCCTAAATTTTTTGCTACCCAACCCATCATTCGGGTGATTACGATATAAGGAAAGGAAAAAACATATTTTCTTTTAATAGCCATCAATTCTTTTTCTTTATTAGACTTACATCCTTGTCTAATGGAGATCTGCCTCTCCAGGGAGCAGCAAACCAACCACGGAGGATCTTGGTCCCATCTGTGCAGTAACAATTAGAAGCATTTTAACTCTGTATGTGGAGGGATGAAATTACATTATTCATGAAGTGGTCCCTTGCAGCTGTCTGGCGTTACCTCAGCTCATCTCATGGATTTGTCACTCACTCGTTTTCAATCAGTGGCAGCCATTCACAGCAGCTCATACACAAGCCAAGGAAGCACCACCACTTCTAACAACAACCCAGAGTTTTAAAAATCGCTTGTGATCCGTAGGTTGGTAGTTTCATTTTTTCACAGTCAAAATTTCCACTGACACCACTGAGGATGAGTAAGGCTGCTATTTCATTAGGTGTTTTCTGGCATGTTTAGGGAGCCACCAACATGGCCAGCTCACCACATTCGTGTGAATTCTGGTTTGGATGTTGCATGGTTGTGAAATGAAACTTCTCAGCACCTCAACAAAAAGTAAGAAAAGGGCTAAAGGACATGGTGTGGATTATACAGCAATGCAAAGACATATATGCAAGTAAGTACTTCTTCTCTTAGAGGTTTCTGTGGGCTGCCAAAATATGGGGTCAGGCTGATGATGTCATCAGCTGATGACAATAATGACATGGAGCCCTCCTAAGTGGCTAGGAGAGCCAGGCTGTCATGGCAACACACCTCTTGTTTTGCTCTTGTGTTATTAGTCCTTCCTTATTCTTCTGTGGAGAAAGCAGGGCAGTTTCCAGTTCATTCTTGCAATACCAGTTGCCCCTTACGCCAACAGGGGCGCAGGGTGCCAGGAATGGAAAGAGAGCTGCTGTTTGTAAAATAAATTATGTCTTCTAAGGTGCTCACTCAGCTCTCTCTCCATCTCTAGATTAGTTAATCTCTGAAAAGGGCTACACAACGTTCACATCAATCTGTATGGGAGCAAGCCAAGATTATCCTCAGCAGGAGGACATGTGTAGGATGTTATATATTATGTTGTCTCCCTGTTCTCCAGATATAAAAATGAGTGACTGCTTCTGCTAATGTAACATATTTCTTTATTGCTGATGGTTGGGAAAAAAAAAAAAGAATAAGCCTCCATCGTGTGGTACCTTTGAGAAAAGTAATAGGAAGGGTGTTAGCTCCAGCTTTCAGCCACTCTCACTAATCTCATGTTGTGAGACAGTTTATCTTTGGCCTTGAAAAAAGCTGGAGGTCATAAAACAAAAAGAGAAACCATTCAATTAGAGATAATAGGGGAAAAAAAATCTATGCTACAGAGTCCATTTTATGGCCTCAGTGTCTCCTAAAAACAGAAAAAAATGTTACTTACCTGAGTTGTTTTCTTAAAGAATTCCAGATATCAAGCATGAAACAATGAAAATCCTCTCCAAAATCATTTAAGACCCACCCTAAATTGGTTTTCCCACTGAAACTCAGCCGAAGAATGGAATTAGACTGATTTCAGTGTTTCCTGAGAAATGACTGAGTGCAAGGGCCACTAATTATTAGTCTCTCAGGCTGCTGCACAGCTCAGCTCTCTCTCTCTGTACCTTCTGGTTACACGTGGTCATTAAGAGTGAATTGTGCTGACAAGGGCATCCTTATTATGATGAGGCAAAATTTCTTCACAAGGAAATGCCATTCATTCTGCGGAGATGGAAGGCAAACCTTGTCCAATGACTAAATGAATGATCTGGAAAAATTAAAAGGGGGAAATGATTGTATAAGCAATAGGGTTTCTAAGAAAATAAGTCAAGGAAGAAGAAATACTGTTGGTGACTCAAGTATAAATACTGCAGTGAAATACTTTTGAGTCTTTTCCTGTCTTTTCTGTAGTTCTCAGGCCTCTGCAGGATGAGATCTAAGCTCTTAGAGTTTGAGCTAGTTTGAGTAGGAGGTCTGGAGCACCCATTTCTCTCACTTGGTTGCACAATAAAATAGGTCTGTAAAGGAAAGGTGTGTCAATTTAAAGGAAAAAAATGTATCTTGTTAGTCCAATTCTGCTCAAAATGAGCTGTTTCAAGCATTCTGCAGCATTTCCCATTTTCCCCGTCATCTCTACAGTGCAGTCTCTAGGGCTCCAGGGCAGGCATCCGGATTGAAGGGGGAGTTTGGGAAGACAGTGAGGATTTAAGTACTAACAGAATAGATTGACTTCACCCCCACCCAGCCACCTCACGCCTCTGCTGTTTTGTCATACAGAGGGCAAACATTTCCCTGAGATTTATCATCCTGCTAATTAAGCAGCAGCTGCAACCCTCCATGTAATTTCATCTGCTAGTGGCATGCACGGGTTTGGAGAGCTGCAAATTCCCTAATCATCAAGTTTACCAGGGTGTGAATTTGCTCCCTCTGATGCTAAGGGCCATAAATATACACCTAAAACACACTGTTGAAGCCAAACACTTTTACCTTGGCATTGTGGTGAACCTTAGTTGTGTATGTGATTCATTTTGCTTGAGGCAAATAAGAAATTATTGTACGGGGCTGAAATACCAGCTGCTGCATAAACACAGATCATGTAACTGCAGTTTTATTGATCACAGAGTCATAGAATCATGGAATGGTTCGGGTTGGAAAGGACCTTAAAGATCATCTCATTTCAACCCCCCTGCCATGGGTAGAAATGCCTTCCACTGCACCAGGTTGCTTGATTGGTATTGATATGTTTCCAGATTTAGTTATTTAAAAGTTTTCCTACATAAAATGTATTCCAAGCAATATTACTACAGGTAATATTTGAACTACAGCTAGTAAGTTGTTCTCCTTCGCTTGATATTTAAGGAACACTCCAGATTGAAAAATATCCATTATAAGCTTTATTAAGGATCCAGTATTTTGTTTCCCTATTGTAATTTCTCTTTTATTCATCATTTGCTGTATTAAGCTAAATTCCTTGCTGTCCTGCTTCTTGGTGATATCCAAATCAGAATGACATTTTTCTAAATCCACTTATGTCTGAACTTGCAACACAAGGCAGTGCAGAGACAATGCTGTCACTTGTGAATGATTATGGTCACACCAGCACGGCAATTTTCCTGAATTAAGTGGCTGAGTCACCTGACTAATTAGGTCAGGCACAGCAACACAGCAAGGTGCCTATTGCCAGTGTCTCTGTACCCCAGATACACTGGGATCAGGCTTGCAAAGTGCCGTCACATATCAGTCATCATCCCCCAAAATGCTGAAAAACTGGAGAGGGCTTCATAAAACACTTCCAGAATGACTTCAAGGCTTGAAAATCTGAACTATGCTGGAGGTTTAGGAAATCCTTTTATTTAGTTCATGGGAGAGAGAGCATGAGGTGGTTGTGGTTTGAAACAAAATTATTTTCTTTGGTTAAAATAGTGCCAGAATTAGAGTTCAGGCAGAGGTAAGATGGGGGCTTACCTTTCTAAGTGTAGACTTATACAGTGCAAAAATATACTTGAGGCTGTATATCTTGGCATTCAGGTACAGCAATAATGTATGTCTGGTAAATATACCTCTGGTAGATACACCTGAACTAGACCTTCTTTTAGCCAATAGGAGAAAAAGAAGTGACTTGTCTAGGCCATTATTTAGTTATCTAAAATAGGTCATATGAAATGTGCTTTAGCAACACCTCTTTTTTTCCACTGTCTATAAAAAGAGTCTAGATCAGGTGTAGGTGTCTAGAACTGAGAGAGAATAGTTGCACTCACAAGGTACATTTGAAAACTGTATGGGTCACTGTGAACTGGAACAGCTTGCAAAGGGAAGGGGTTGGGTTTTTATAGCATTTGCCCTCTTTAAATCAAGATCAGGTGCTTTTTTTGAAAGACATGAGTATTTACCAACCTGAGCTTGGAATAGGAATTATTGGGTAGGATGTCTTGGGTGGTGACACACAGACCGTTACAGTCCTCTCTGGCCAAAAATAACCCGTGTCCATAAAGGATGATACAAATGCAGAGTAATGAAGAATCCTTACAAGTTCTTGTACTGTAGCATTGTGTTTCTAAAACATCAAATCTTCACCCTGAAAGAGTTTAATGCTGTTGACTTTGCTATTAAGAGGTGGTGTGAATAACCAGGAGCTTTTTCAGCACGCTGCAGATCATATGTGGGTATGACACACTCCAAATTTAGCCATCTGGGAGGTGATTTAAAGATGGGGAGCCAAAACCACATCTTTAGTGTCTGGCAGGGATAAACTGAAGTCAGTAGTGATGCAATGCACCAAGAGGAAGAGGCCAAACAAACCTCAGCCACTTGAAGGTAAATTGCTATTTTGAGTATCAGAGCTGATTTCCTTACTGACTGGTGAGACCAGTCACTAAAACATGGGGCTCCTTTTGCTGCCCACTCCTAACTGGACAGTGGTACACACCAAAACACTCCCATTGCCCCCAGGAGGAAAATTGTAGCCTGGTCTTGGGGGAAGATTTTTTTTTTAATTCACCTAAAGACTGTGACAAATCCACGTTTCTCCAAATAGGAGAACTGTCGGGAAAAAGGCTATTAAAGTAATTTCAAATAACTTAATTGCCAATAGCTTTAAGTAATTGCTCTGATGATTATAAAACTACAGAAGGTGTTATGGATGCCTGGTTTTCCATGTGCTATATGTTAATTAGAAATTGTGTCAATTTGGCAGTATACCAAGTTGAAACTAGTGAGCTTTCCTTGGGTGTCCTCATGCACATATAGAAGTCAGTGCAATCAGAAGTAAATTGTATTTCAGGATTTTTCTGCTTTAAAAACATAAATTATGCTAGAAAAGCAAGAAAAAAGACCATGAATTTTAAATACTATGTTGTCCTCACTAAGCACTGAGTATTCCTTGCATGCAGTTTAACCAAATAACATGAAAATAAATTCTAAGTCACTAGAGACATGCCAATAAAAATGTCTTAGCTGCTAAATCCTAACCAAATTATGATCTTTGTGTCTTTCTAGAACAGAAATTTAAAGTAAAAATACAGCTTATATTTTCTGTTAAGTTTCTTTTTAGAGTTTGCAGTCAATTTATATGTCTGTATGTAACACCCTGGAATACAGAGGTAAAAACTTACTGCCAGAGTGTTCATTCCACTTTAGAAAAGCTGGTAATGCTTCCTGATCAATAGCAATTCACTGTTTCAACCAAGTGTAAATGTCACAACTGAAATAGGCTGGTGAACCCTGTAAGGAGTTCAAGTCCACAAGTTGCCGCTTTCCACGAATGCACTTTCCTTCAAAGGTTCAGGAAAAAAGTCGTGAATGTGCCTGTACAACCACAAGCAAAACGGTGTAGGAAATGAGTTAACTGGCAACAGATTTTATCTCATACTGTGCTGTAAAATTATTTCTCAAGCAAAGACCACTTTTTGAATAAAAGATTCTTGTCAGCTCTGCTCCTACACATCCCAGCCCTGCCCACGCAGCACGTTTGGCTTGTGGTGGCAATTGCTGGGGGGGGTGACGGGGGAAATGGTCAGGTCTGGCCACTGGAATATTTTAGTAAGGGTAGGGCAAACCTCAGGTTCTTACAGCTCAACACAGCATGTTGTTGTAGTTTGGGTGTAATTAGCTCCATCACTAAAGAGGCAAAGGTAGTTGCTGCTTTGTAATGAACATGAGGTTCAGTAATTGCTGCAGCATGTTAGATGGCTCTTCAATCTCTCAGACAGAGGTCACTGGGACTAACAATCCAGTCCCGAAATATTTATGAGTGTACTTAGGTCCCTTTGTCAACATGGCTGTGTGTTAACATTTAACACGGTTACTCCTACATAGGCTGAGAGCTTGTGCTTCAGTAGGCAAAATGATTGCTTTTTCCGACTTGGACGCTGGTCCTTGTCTGACACAGCTGCCCAGGATGTGTGGGTGAGGATTTGGGATTCCCTCAACCATACTCAAAAGAACTCCTTTGGAGTAGTGCATGTATAGTCAAAGCCAGCAGTGGTGTCAGTGATGTGAAGGTGGGAGCAGAAGGAAGGGGACCTGGTAACTAAAGAGAAAACCTGAGTTTCTTTGATCATCCAAAGGATGTTAATCAACAGCACAGTTAACAAGTCTTCAGAATTAATGAGGATACACTCATATATTTTTTTTTTCCCCAAGATCTGATTTCTTGCAAGCCTTAGAGCTTGTAGGTTTGAAAGAAGGAAGTTTGGCAAAACTAAAAGAATATGTTATTGTGGTATAGCACGAGGAGCTAGAATTTAAATATTGCCTCCTCTTCCAGACCTGCCAGTGAGGAGTCTTACCCGCCACAAAACATAGGAAGATGTAGCCTTTGGTACACTTTCAGAAATGTTGCCTTATTCTGTTGCCACCAAGAGGCTGCAGTGAAGAAGAGCATTCATCAGTACCTTAGAAGCAATGAGTAAATTAGAGCTGAGGCTTCAAAGGGTTATCTATACCCTAAGATTTTCCACATGATACTTGCCATGGAAGAGAAACACAAGATTGGTGGAAAGGCAATTCTACGTGTCACAATTATATACCGAGTGCAGCAGTTATTTATTAAATGAGAAAACAAAACTGAAATGTCAACATATTTGGGTGCAGGTGTTACCTGGTGCCAGTTTCCACTCTGGTCCTTTCAGACATGCCAAGAAGAAGGCAGAATTAGTAAAAACAGTTTAGCAGATCGTTGTGGTTTAACCCCAGGCAGCAACTAAACACCCCACAGCAACTCACTTACTTCTCCCTCTCTGACCCCACAGGATGGGAAGGAGAATCGAGGAAAAAGGTAAAAACTCATGGGTTGAGATAAGAACAGTTTAAGAGCTGAAACAAAGGAAAATACAATAATCATTATTATAATAGTACGGAAAAGGAAAGAAAAAGAAGAATAAAACCCAAGAAAGACAACTGATGACACAGCACAACTGCCCTCTGACTGATGCCCAGCCCATCCACAATTGGCCATCAGCAGCTTATGGCCAAATCCTCAAGCTTATACGCTGGTATAAAATGTCCCTTTGGCCAGTTTGGCTCATTTATCTCAGCTTTTTGCACACCTGCTCACTGGAAGACTATGGGAGTCTTGATTTAGGGTAAGCACTACTTAGCAACAACCAAAACATCAGTGTGTTATCAGTTTATTCTCATCCTAAATTCAAAATCCAGCACTGTATCACCTACTAGGAAGAAAACTATCTCCAATCCCAGCTGAAACTAGGACACAGATCTTTCTTGGTGTTGCTCTATACTCATAAGACACATGTTGCAGTCCCACAACATATTTATTGGAGGTTAGTGAGCCACTGTGCCTCAGACTATGAACTCTTAGAGTTATTTTGAAGGTTATACCGGGCAACATTACTTTACCTTCTGGTCATCCATCCTCCAGCATTGCTCAGAATCTTGTTTAAATCCCATACAAAATAAATGCCCTCTGCTTAACCCCTTAGTTAAAATGACAAGCAAAAGTATTAATCATATTGATAAAAACTAGGTTTCTATACCAAAACATTGGTGATAGTTGTCAGAGCAATAAAGGTTTATCTAAAGGTTTTTCTCAATTGCTTGTCTTCCACCGTTGTGTAAACATATTTGATAGTCTCAATTTCACTCAATATGTCCAAGCACACGGGTTTTCTTTTCTGGACATCATAAATATGGGCAATCTCTGGAGGAGATTTAAAAGCTAATGGCTCCCATATGTCCACAGTGCAGCCTGGCTTCTGCCTGCCCGTTAATAGGCACATACATCCCTTCAGCTTCATGTCCAAAAGGAGTGGTGACAGCACAGAGAGGGGGCCAAATTGGGTCTGAAGATCACAATGCAGCATCACAGATGACCCTTTCCTTTAAAGTAAATGCACAAATGTAACCCAGGATGCCAAACAGGGCCAAGTGTTGCAAATACCAGGCCTTCATTTAAAATGTTTCGGATCTGGCATCCTGACTCCATGTTGGGGTGCATGAGAGCATTTGTTAACAAGGAATGCTGGAGCAGCTGGGAGAAGAGAAGGCTTTGGGGTGACCTAATCAGAGCCTTTCAGTACCTGAAGGGATCCTACAAGAAAGATGGAGAGAGACTATTTACAAGAGCATGTAAGGACAAGGGGGAATGGCTCCAAACTTGCAGACAGTAGATTTAAGATTAGATATTGGAAAAAATATTTACTGTGAGGATGATGAGGCACTGGAACAGGTTGCCCAGCTGTGAATGTCCTATCCCTGGCCAGGTTGGATGGAGCTCTGAGCAATCTGGTCTGGGGGAAGGTGTCCCTGCCCACAGCAGTGGGGTTGGAACAAGATGATCTTTAAGGTCCCTTCCAACCCAAACCATCCCATGATTCTGTGAAGTCTGTGGATTTCTTTCCCATCTATCTCCTCTATCATAGGGTGTTTTTCAGTGGCATTTGCCACACCTGTCCACTAGTTTGTATCAGGCACAGCATTTAGACAATGTACATTCTCCCTACGGACCAATCTGAAAGTTAAAAGAAGATGTCTAATTTATTGGCGAGAAAGGAGTTTTGTAACAGCTTTCCAAGTTATAAATCTTACAGACTGAAAACTTTGTTACAGCCACTTTTGAGGGAGTCTCAGATTTTATGTCCTCTGTCTCAGTATTGGAAAGTGTTTTGAACCTGTGCCTGCTCTCCTGGATTTGTGAGGAGAAAAGACTTTTGGGGGTTTGGCAGATCTCAGCTACACAGATCGATTGTATGTATTTGGTGTTGTTCTGTGGGGTTATTTTTTCCAGCTTGTGGACTGCTTTATTAGTGTGATGGATGCAGTGTGAGGCTTGTGGGTGAGGGAACATTGAGGTAGATGTCAGCTCTCTCTTCTGAAGCATTTCTGTAATTTGGAAGCTGCTGTGATGACTGATGTACGTGCCATGCAATGGAACAATGTCTTCCATGTTACTGATGAGCAAGACCAGTGGCATCTGCTGCTTTTTAGAGTGTTTGGCTTTTAAGGGCTGTATTTTCTGAAGTTACCAACAGTTATATTCTATGGCATCTGACTTGTAGCAAGCTTTATCCAAGGAACATTCTTTACCAGTCAATGAGGGTAAATATATTTTTAACACTCCAGAAGCACAGAGACATTACTGTAATAGAGAAAGGTAAGTACTTTATAAGAGGTAGCTGTGTAATAGGTTGCTCTATTAAAAACCCATGGAGTGAATCGTCAGATGATGTTATCATCGCCGCCTACCTACCCTGAAGTCAGACTGATGATCAGGGTCCTCTATCCTCATGTTTTCATCCATTTTCAATTACCATCTAAGCACCAAGTTGTCGTGTCTCACTGGATCCTGCACATTGCAGCACTGTCAAAGAGGTGTCCCTCTTGTGTTCTGTGCAAGAAGAAAAAAGGCCAAACCACATATGTTCTATGCAGCGCTTTGGCTGGATTCACATATTCTGAACATGTCACTGCCTATGACTGGGAGGCAAGATAATTGGATGGGATGAGTAAGAAAATCATCAAGATACAGAATAAAAAAGTCCATATACCACATCTATATGCCTCAGCACCAGCCAGATCATTTGGAGGGAGCCAGAATTTGGCCCACCTCCTCCTATTTTATACAAAATGTGTGAGTTATACACTTGTCTGTACTATATCCAGATAGAACAATATCAAAACAGATCAGCATAGATTTAGGCCAAAAATCTGGTTCCTTATTGTTCTGGCACAGAAGTGAGTATTCAAACAGTTACAAGATCTTGAATTCACACATTTACATACCTAATAGTCTTACTCATAAGAAAAGCAAGAAGTAACATAAGCCTAATTTGCCTTTCCTCCAGAGCAGATGCTCCTTCAGATTCATGTGCTGAATTATTCATATCACAGTGAGTTGAGTCCTGTCATTCTTTCTGTTAGAAAATTTCCATGGTGGACAATATACTGCACATATAAAACTACATCACTTCATAACTCCTGAATATCTGGTCTTAAGTCTCCTGAGATGTCTGCAATTGCTCTATCTTTATACCAAGACTACAAATGAATTTTTTTCTCTCTCAAGTTGAAGTTCAGTATTACGTTTATATTGGTTATAAGCCATCTTTAGATGTTAAGGCATCTGTACATGTTTTTTTAGGAGCTATTTTCTCTGTATT
Organism: Lophotriccus pileatus; assembly: GCA_035583135.1. NCBI lineage: Eukaryota > Metazoa > Chordata > Aves > Passeriformes > Tyrannidae > Lophotriccus > Lophotriccus pileatus. The sequence continues at coordinate 72,751,513 of JAWWES010000041.1, forward strand.
TGAGATTCAGTATTAAACTAACAGTGGTTCTAAAACTTCAGATGTGAGGTGTTCTGGCTTATAACTTAGGATTCCTCACTTACGCATTAAATAAGAATTTCTCAGAGACATCCAAAGCACCATATAGGCAGGTAATGTATCAAGAGAGGTGTAGGTAATGTACAAGGTAATGTATAAAGAGGTGCTTCCATAAATCCAAACACTGAAAAGCATATCCTCACAGCAACCTGTGTTTTGATTATTTTTTGAATTGTGTATGCTGTGAAGTACGATTATTGTACGTTTTACTTCTGTAGCTTATGAAATAATTATCAACCATTTATATATCTCCATAAATTTGCCACCACAGAGCAAAGCACATCCACTGCACAGATGTTCTCCTGCATTTTGTAATGTAGCATTCTGGGTGCATTGGATAATTCTGAATATGTCAAAATCTAAATGTACAGTCAGCAAGACCTGAAAGACATCCAAACTGCTGAAATGCTGCAGTGTCCTCTGTGCCATCAGGTATCAAAATTCACTTCTCAATTCAGTGTCATAACAATTTTGCCATTCATAATGTGCCCCTTCTTAAATTGGTGCAAAAGGAAGCACAGATTTGTCACTGCAATGGGTTTAGATGAGGTAGTATTTAACAGTTTTACAAACTATTACTTGTATTTTTATAATAATTAGTATTAATGCTAAGACACAATTAATAAGTCACACATTTAAAGTCAGTTTTATCAGGGATGTCCGAGGATTAGATGAAAGTGCTTAAATGCCAATGGCAAGTTAATAAAAATCAGCAATTACCATTTTGTGGAAGAGAATTCTCTTCTCGAACAGCGCTGGAAAGCTTTCACTTTGATTTTGTTTCCTTACTTGAGATCCCAGTGTTGCAAGATTGAGTTTGCTTGTCCAGAAAATGTTCCTCTGTCCTTTCTTCTTTTTTGTCTGCCTGTCTGCCTTTCTGGCTCCCAGCTCTCAGCAACATGGCTGAATAATTTCAGAGTGTAAGCCCTATTCTGGACAGGTGAGAAGGTGATTTTTTTCAAACCCTTGTGGTTAACAAGCTTGAGAGGCTCAAACACAACCAGCAAAGTTAAAAAAGGTCAGAACTGGGGACGGGGAGGCAGAGCCAGCCCCATACCTGTGCTACGGGGCAACATGGCATTTCTCTTTCTCAACACATCGCCCTCCAGCTTAATTCGCTCTGCTCTTAAATCATTTTGGTGGTTTTGCTTAATGTAGTTTCTTTTTGATTCCAGAACAATATTATTTCATGCTCGACAGTCCCTGGTGAAGGCAGCAGTGCGTTAATGTGCCTGCATTAGGCACGCGGCTTCCGCAACTTTCCGGTGGGAAACGGAGCTTTTATAATTCACGGATGTGCTTTCTGAAATAATAACTCAAAATTGCATTCTGGTTTATTTAATCTTTTTTAATTGGCGTCTCAGAGGCTTTGCAGGAATCGGGCTGCAGATTTTCCACTTTCTGTTGGATTATATTTTTTCCTTTTTTTTTTTAATTTACTGCTAACAGCTGTGTGCAGAGAAAAGCACATTCTTTGACAGCAGTCCCTGCATGAAGATTCTTAATTAAATTGTACTCAGCATGTTATGAAAATTGCAAGGATTTGGAGGCATGAGGTGTACAGATAATGTGGCATTTTACATGGCAGCTTTGCATTTCAGCAGGATTCCACAGCACTTTCTTTGCCTCCGACATAAAATACTGCTAAAGGAAATGGCCTAAAAATTGCATATACTTTGTCTTCTGTTAAGTTTTAATTTTGCTTATCTTTCTTAAATGTTGTCAAAGGCTCAAAGGCCTCTTGCTATCAATGTTGGGATATATAAAGCATTTATTCATGCATACAAGATAGATTTAGGATAAATTCCAAGCTTGTACACACAAATATCCAATGGTGCATGACTCCAGCTGGTTAATTAAAATAGTTAAAAAAAAATGAAAAGGAAAGAAAAGGATTGAAAATAAGTCCCACGTATGAGACACACTTTGGATTTTTTACTAGTTCTATTCATGATGCTCCTTTTACCCATAAGGACCTCTGTTCCTCCTATGTGCATGTGTATACACACATGTCACAGAAAAGCAAACTTTTGGAATGAGAGAAAGGAGACTTTAGACTATCCCTCATCCCAGAATATAATGCCTCCAGGCTCCTCCCTTTCCAACTGGATTCACCACTTGCATTTTTGTGTGAAAATACTGAATTCCCACAACTCACCAAGCACCTCCTCCTCTTGGCTTGTCCCTGTCCTCGTTGGATTTATGGCAGATGCACCAGGTGGGACCCTGTGCATTTGTGGGATCACCAGGGGCCTGCTGATGCTGAACACATGAAGGTGCCATTCGGCACGTGCAGGAGTCTTGGTGCACCCAGACACAGCTGGGTATGCTCTGATTTGGGGATCAGTCTGTGGAGGTGCTGCAGTCATTGAGCCGTGGTGCCATTTTCTCCATTAATCAAGTGTTCACAGACACCTTCCTGCAGGGCATTCCCTGGCCCTGGACCACTCTGGGATGCAGAGTATGAGGAGAAACAAGTTTAACTTTTGCCAATAAAGGTCAGTTTGGGCTGTTTTTAGGCTTTTGCAACACTTTTCTCTCTTTTGGCCAGGCTTTTTCTGTTCTCCATTTCAGGGGACTTCAGTAGATACGAGTGCCTCTCTGCCACACTCCTTCTAAACAGAAGAAAAACCACAGCTTGCTAAATTCAATGCAACTGCTTTAAGGACTAATGCTAAAAATCCAGAATAAATTAAGGAAATAAGGGAAAAGACAAAGCAATGGGGGAGACTGAAAAGTGTACCTGCCCATGGCAGATGGATTGAAACTAGATGATCTTTAAGGTCCCTTCCAAGCCAAACCATTCTGTCATTCTTTGATAATGTCAGAGGGCAGACAACACCACGTTGATTAATCAGTTTGATTCAAATGACTGTTATCTGGATGAAAGTGCAGACTGTAGCCTTCAGGGAATTTCCTCTTCTGTCCTCTTCTGTGAGGATGTCTTTCCTGCATTAACAGCAAGCAGCTCTTTAGAGCATGCAGCAATGAAATAAGCCACTTGCACCAGGATAACTGGTTCCCTTCTTGGCCAGAAGACATCCCTACCTGCCTGCTGGGCTTACTGCAGGCACAGCCTGGGCATGAAATGCACATGAGTGGGAAGGACTTTCCCAAAAGTGGTGCTTCTTCTTTCTCTATCAGTAAGGGCTGTGTGCTGAAATGCTGCACACTTTTTTTCTTGTAGAGTCCAGGTTCTCAGCAGTGGACAAGCTGCCAGAAGAGGTCCCTCTTCCACCACTGCCCACTCACCTGCTCCCCCTGCCCAGGCACTGTCCCAGTCCCAGCCTCTCACTCCCTATGTCGTCTCTTCACCAGTCCCGTGACAGCTCTTCCTGGGGTGTATGGCAAGGCCAACTCTGAAATCATTGGGGAAAGCATCACTCACCTCTCCCTGGGAAGTTTATTATCTGTATTTAGATCCCTCACCTCTGCATTCCCAGCACAGCCCTACAGCTAAAGGCAGCAGTGTGCCTTGTGGAGCAGGAACAAGCTGCTGGCAAGTCTTCACATGACTTTACACTAAATAAAATGTCATATTCCCCCTGTTCTGGGGGAGTGTGAGAGGGATACTTACTTAACTGCAGAGGAGAGCAATTTGCAAGGAGTAGGCAAGGGTCTCTTCTTGTGCACTTCCCTCCGTTGTCCCCAGCCTTCCAGTGTGAGCCCCTGTGGGGAAATCTCAAGTCACAGCTTTGAAAACTTCTTCCACACCCTTGTGCCCACACTATCCAGGGGGACTGTGGGAGGGAAAATTAGCAGCGACTCCTTTAGAGGTTTCTGGGACACACTGTGCTGATGTGGGGGAGTGTTAGCTGTCCTTTTCTTTTCTCTCATCTAAAAGATGCTGCTGTGAGCCTTGCAGGCAGGCATGTGGGTCTGGCAGCTCCTTCAGGGACTCAGGACTGGTGGATGGGAAATGACAGACACGGCAGACCAGCAGCTGGGCATTCAGGTGAGCCTCCCCCCTGCTCTCACTGAAAGGAAGGGTGACTCTCAGGACCACACGGGCTGCAAAGAGAGTAGCAACATGAATCCACGTAATTATATGTAATTTTCGGCAAAGCACAGTCTGTAACCAAGTCTTGCTTTTCAGGAACTGCTGGTGAATTCAGCCCTTCAAAGGAACCTCTGACTGTGACCCTTGCAGAGTAAGGGCTCTGCTTACCCCTGGCACATTTACTGTACGTGCAAGGTGGCATCCTTGCATGCAGATATCTTCCCTGTGGTGTGACCTGTGGGGCCATCTGCCAGGAGATGTCCAGGTGAGGTGAAAAAACCCTCAATATTAGTAACAAACACCAAGGAAAATCATGTTTGGAGTCAAGCCATGGTGTCTCCGCCACGTGTCATAACGTGGTCAGCCTGGGTGCTTTTTCCTAAACAGAACTGAAAAGTGGGGCACAAGAAGCTCACCCCGTCTTTGAGCTGTTTGCTCACATGTGTCCTGCCAACCCACGTATCTCTGGACTTCCTGTGGTCACTCATCAGGAATGAAATCAGACAGTGACAGACACATGTCTTTACAGATAGCAGCCATTATGATATGACATATATGTGCCTGCAGGACTAAACAAACGTTATGTGAAGATCAAAGCCTCTGAGAAATACAGACAACTGTAAACTGGAAAAATCTCTTGAGCTCTGTTGCCTATTCCAGTGTTGAACAGGCATTCGTTCCTCCCTGTGACCTGCACACAAGATGTAACAAAAATACCCACTATTTATCTCTATGAAGATTTCATGACACTATAGCACATCTGGATGCAAATTGAAGTGCTTACATAACCTCAAGGGAATCTGAAACAAACCCCAGGCAACTAGTCCTTGAAATAAGCTCAGTATAAACCAGATTAAAAAAATCCGTGTTTCATCAGAATGAGGTACGTTCTCCAGCCCTAAATATTCAGGTCTGTGATCAATCACTAAAATAGTCTGGCATAGATATTGATAGAGCACTAATTTCTCTAGGCTGTGCATCCTTCTCTTGACTGTCTATTAAGAAAGCCTTATCCCTATATGTAAAAAACACACACCCACTCTGTTGTAATTACTTACTTTAGAACATGAAAGCACTTCACTAACAAACACAGAGATCCAGATATGCCCTATTACTGTTTCCCTGTGGTGAGCTCTAAAAAAAAAAAAAAAGAAAAAAAAAGTGCCATTAGAGCGTTTTAAATTCAAGTAATCTGTAAAAACAGCTTTGCCACAAAGTTTTCTCTGCAGTGTATAAGAGTGTGTGGGAGGTAGTTCCTGCAGGGAGGTAAAGAAAACGTCTGTAATCCCAAGAACTTGCTGGAAAAATCCAACCAGTGCTTTCAATACAAGATTTAATTGACTGTTTTCAATTTTCTTAGAGAATGGGACAGAAATACAACCTTTGTAGTCCAAAGATGAGAGAATAGCAGATTTGCTAGCTCCCAAGCTCTTGAGATGGATGTCTTGCTCCTTACACTCTCTGTCTTTATTTGCAATAGCTATCTATGTTTAGTATAACCTGGACAGTTTCCAAGCACAGCCCTTCTCAAAATCCAAGGAGCTGGCCTGAACCCTTTACTTGCATAAATCTCTGTTACTCCATGCAACTGTCAACAGGGCAGGGGCTGAATCTGGTCCTGATCCAACTAATTTTTGATTGTTTTTTTTTTGTCTAAGGCAATCAGTTTGTGAGAGAAGCATCAGAGTGTTTTAGTTTTCAAGCCAGAATTACCCTTATAGAGTGGGTGTCCTTATTCACAGTGTGCATCTGGTCCTATCTGGATTGCCTTCTGGCTCACTCTTTTCCTTGTGTATTAATAAGTTAATTTCACTGATTTGAGTGGGGTCACTTGGGGTGCTCTGCACAAAAAGGCTGATTCACCTCACACGAGGACATGACCCAGAGAACTGGATTTATGCAAAGGGAAGGAGACTTACTTCCCCATCAGTTAAAGAAAAGGAAGTTTCCCCAGATTATGATGACTAAAGAACCACCAATCTCACTTGAGACTTAAACATGACAACTGATGTTCATTCAAGCACCCATTCATCTACACTTCAATCTAGATCTCAGACTAATGTTAAAGCCACTTGTTCAATTAATATGCTAGCTAATTAATTCTGCTGTCATCTATTTTCATTTCTCAGCAGAATAATCAGATATCCCTTCCCTACTAAATCAAACCTGCCTGCAGTACATCAGAATGAATAAGACCATCTCTTTAATTTCCCAGGCATTAAATAATTAAAGCTTCCTTGCATGGGAGGACAGTGTGTTACTGCCACTGGTGAACAGATAGGACAGATATGTAGTTTCTTTAGGGAAACATACAGAAGACGAAATATCTCCTATCCATGTATGCCACAGTTTATCTCTGTGCTTTGCACTTATTACTAATGACCACTACTAATTAACTGTGCTAAAATACTTCTCAGGGGAGCGCTACATACCTGAAGTGCAATTTTGTCAAGTGGATCATTTCAGGGCACTTGGAGCTGATGTGCCCCACAGAAGGTCCCCAGGACAAGACTGTGCTGGAAAACAGCATGGAGAGCACTGTAGGAGAAGATTTTTCTGTCCACGGACTGTGTTGTGGCAACACTACTGTTGTGATATGCTCACACAGAGCAAAGCCACCCCTAAAACTATAGCCATGCGGGTCTTGTTGTGCAAGGAGTAGAGAAAGGACCCCAGTTCTCCTTTTCTCAGAACCCAGCTCCTCTTTGAATGTCTCTGAATCCCCTTCATGGAAAGGTTTGTAGGAATTTGAAGTTCAGTTAAAGTGTGGGGGATAAAAGATAGAGAAAGGGACACTTCTAGGAAACACTGCAAATAACATCAGCACTCTGTTGTGCAGTGCAGCAATGTCTGTGCACCTACCTGGAAGGAACTTGAGAGTCCTGATGTTTGCCCTCAGGATGCAAGAGAGATGGAGCAAGATTTGCTCAGGAAAGACAAGTTGCTATAGGGGAAGTCATGGCACACCATCCACTGAGAGATACAGGTTTGAAGCCAGGACGTATTTTGATGACTGCAGTCATCATGATAAAGCACATGTGAAGCTGACCTGCAGGCTTTTCCCTGATTAGACTGTTTTCAGTCTGGGAGAGTGGTTATTAAGCTCTCGCTCAGTAGCTTTTGACTTCTCACTGTTGAAGTAAAAAAAAAAGGGCTTCCCTAAGGCCAGTTACAGAAAATACTCCATGTGGTTATGGGTTTAGCTGGGCAGAGGGAGGACACTGCACCAGGGGAGGTTCAGGTTGGACATCAGCAAGAATTTGTTCACTGAAGGGATGGTCAGGCATTGGAATGAACTGCCCAGGGAGGTGGTGGAATCACCATCCCTGGAAGTGTTCAATAAATGACTGGATGTGGCAGTTAGTGCTGTCATTTAGTTGACAAGGTGGTGATTGATCAAAGGTTGAACTCAATAATCTTGGAGGTCTTTTCCAACCTAACTGATTCTGTGACATGTGAGAAAGGCTCTTGCCCCACTGGAGCATTAGGAAACTACTGGTCAGAGCTGGGGGCAGGATCATACCCTTCTCCCAACCAGCACTCTACCCAGACAGGTAAATCCTACAAATGATCAGGGAGAGAGTAAAAAAGAAAAAAGGCTACTGCTTCTTTTACTGATGCTGTGATGGCTCCTTGCCTGGCCTCCCTTTCTGTGGAAGAGAGATGAGCATTATTTGATACACTACTTACAATGCTTGTTTAGGATGATGAGTTTGGTTTCTCCTTTGGAAACAGACTGTCCTCTGATGTGAAGGTAGACAAAGGCGGGAGAGGAAACTGATTAGGTGATGGGGTAATAAGTTGAGTGGCTCCACAGACCAACTTGCTTTATGAATTAGTCCTGTCATTTAGCCCAAACTAATTAAGGAAGTCCCCCGCAAATAGACATTCATACCAAAACCACATCTCCAGCCAGACTATGCAGTTAAACCTCAAGCAGACACAAGAACTTCCCCCTTTGTGCAACAGTGGCAAGGTTTACCTGGGGGCCAAGGGGACCTAGGGAGCAAAATCCAAAATGTCCAGCACAGCACTGTTGCCCAGCACTTCTGGCCATCTGGAGGTCTCAAAAACTGGTAAAGGGGCAGGGGAACGTTGACTCCATAGTGTACACATGCCACAATCCTTCTTGCCCTTTTCCCCATCTCCAAGAGTGTTTGGGCTTGCCCCTCTGGCTGTAACTCCAGCTGTTTGGGTTAGCCCTGGTTTGACATTCACAGAATCACAGAATCAATGCCTTCTGCTCTCTTTCCCTTTCCCCACTGCTTTAGCTTGAACTTTTTAATAACAGTGCCCCCCAGTCAACCTTGAAGATGATGGTGTATGAAATGATACCATGGAGTGAGACCAAAAAAGCTTTGGCAAACCCCCTAGGTTTTAAATGTTCCTTCTAAAAGCTGCAGAGAGCACCAGCTGTCGAAGAAACTAAGTTCTTCCCTTTCATGTTTGATACCGAAGGATAATATGGGCCACTGTCATATCTGAAGCTTATTCTCACTCATCTTGCCTTGAAGATAATCAGACCTGACCATTAAAATGAGCCAAACGTTCAGAGCTGAATTCTTAGTTATCTCTGAATATTGGATAATCTCCAGTGAAACTAGGTGTGAATTCCAGATTGTAACATCCAGGAATATATACGACAGCTCAGCATAAAAGCTAATTTTTGCTAAATCTTTTTTTCCTGGTTATAGATGTTTCAGCCAGCCAGGAAAGGGAAGAAAACTCCAAGTGAAAGGATGCAATTTGCCACTCAAGTAAATAGCTGAAGCAAAGTTTCCCACTAGTTAAAAAGATTGTTATGTTGATTAAATGACATAGAATTGCATGTGGTGGATGCATTTCCAAACATCGAGTTGGTATTGAAAATATTCCACCATTAAAAACTAAGCCAGCCTAATCACGGGCTTTAAGAAAATCTCAGTGGTGCTGTCCCTTGCTTGTCCTAACATTGATCTCACTTTAATTTCTTTAGTCTACCTATTTTTGGAAGTGTTTCCATCAAGTGGTGCCACCTTTTGCCCCTTCAGAGTTCCCTGGTTATCTAAATGCCAGTGCTCTGGGAAAGGTCTTCGCTGTGGCTGACTGCATTCAGGGGGACCGCTGTGTCCAGAGGGACGAAGGGGGAATAAACAAGAGATTTGTAGCTCAAGAACAGGAGATATTGATGAAAAAAGACAAGGGAGGAAAATTTCATTCCAAACAAGATAACAGGAATCACTGTGTTAAAGCCAAGAGCCTGTTCTTCATGCTGCTACATTCCGGTCTGGCCCTCAAGTGCCATCAATGTCTGGGTTTTTCTCTGAAAAAAATTCCTTTCAGAAATGTTGAGCCTCAGCCTAATACAATTAAGATTCAGGGTAGCTAAGTGGGCAGGATGTAAGGAGGGGGAGCCACAGTCTGTCTGTGTGTGTGTCTGTCAGATTCAGTAACCAGTGTAAGGATTAAAGTCTGTTTCGCCTTATGAAATCCTGTGAACAGACCATCCTATCTCCTGTTCCAGCTGTAACTGCAATTGCACAGCTCTTAGGAATCCTCTTTATTAAGGTTTTGTGCTAGCCTACAAAGTGCATGGTAGGATATGTTTTCCACTTAAATTAAGTAGTGTACTTGTGATTTATGAAAAAGTACTAAACGATAACACTGCATGTCTTAGGCAAAAATACCAAACAGAAGGGACAAGATGATCCTGTCGATATCTGCTATCCAGCAAGCCTGACACATCAGGGGCTGGACAGAACAAGATGTTCTTAGAATTTGTTACGTTGAATATTATGTTCTAAATAAAATAAAAAGCTGGGGAAAATTGATTTCCCTGGCTGTGATGGTGCTCAGGAATTTTATTGGTCTCTTTTGTTGTAAAGAGAGAGATCGAGGTACAAGAGTATTGCGAAGATACATCAAAGCTTTTGCACTTGAATTGTTGCAGCTTCAGAAATTCCCCAGTTTGGTAATTCACATCTGATTAATTGGGTTCTAAATCTCTTTAATCAATACCTAGAGAATTTGGCCAGCCCAGCCAACAGCCTTTTATTCCTGTTAGCAGCAAGCAGCAGATACTGTTCCCAACCATTGCATACCCATGTGTGCAGCCACAGCCACAGGGCAGCTGTGCAATGCCTGTGGGGTGAGTCCCAGTCCCAGTATGTTCCTGGGCATCTCAGTCCCCACCACTCTGAAAGGACAGCCTCCAGAAGTGCATCCTTGGACTGCCTCTCTCCACACATGGAGTGACACAGTTTACTGAGTCTAGTGGCAATTTTGGGCATGAGGGGCCTTTAGTGCTCAAAAAGACACCTTCTAATGGTGCCCTGTGCCTGTAGGCCACGTCTTGCTGTCTGGGAAGAAGCCAAATCTGGTTTTAAAGATGAGTTTGAAGCACACCTCAAAATAAAATTTGGGCATATCTGTTACGAATTCAGGCTGCCATGCTATTGTAGCCTTGGCCATGCATGAGTGAAGGCTGATCTCTATGTTTGTACTAGCACTAGTACTCTTTGTCATCATGGTTATTAATCTTACATGTAATTCCTTAAAATCCTTACAGACACTTTGTTTTAATTTACGTGCACAGTCTGTAACATCAGCATTTTAATCTGCTGCATATATTTTAATCCATTAGCTGATGACTGTTTGATAGCAGGACAGAAGAAAATAGGATTGGATCACCGCAATTAGTGGTGAAAATGTCTCAGGGATGTCTCAGTTCACTTCATAATCCACAAAATTACAAACCTTTTATTATGTGACAAACCAATGGATTAGGGACCATGGGAAAGATAAGTTATATCTGAAATGTGAAGCTTTATTAATATCACTGCTTTCCATCAACATTGTTTAAAATCCATCTTAGCTTTTTAACAGATCATAATACTCAATCTTTCTCCATCCTTCCCTCAAGACAGTTACTTCAGTAGTAGATCTTTATACACTATAAAATGGGTTTGGCAAATACAGGGTAATTATTAGCTTTCCAGGTCAAGCTACAGGTTCCCTTGTGTGTGTATTTTTCATTCTTGTCTGAGGACAGACAGGCTAATGGATCACTGCACTGCAGGGGAAGAATTATTTAGTTGGTGGTTCATAGATTTGCCAGTATCAAAATGACCCAAAACTGAACTTACATTGCTATTGTGTTGATAACATTTTGCAATATAGTGGATGTGGAATACAATTATCAGTGGGTTTGTGTGCTTATAGGGCATACTAATGGCAAAATCTCTTGCTAAGTGCTTTCTTTTGGATATATAAAAGATTAATTTGGGTGGATTGGTGTATACTGAGCTAAACTGTTGTATTCAATACTCAACTGCAGGATCTGCATAAGGCTTTTACTCATATTTATTACTGGCAGAAAAATAAAATTAGAATTTGGTACATGTAGTCAAACACTTAATTTTAAATATCATATGGCTTAGCAAGTCTCTATCAAGCATCTGAGCTTCCATAAGCAGCAATATGCATACTTTCAGTCTAACTAAAAAATCTAATGCATTAGTTCAAGCTGTGTCTATTCTTCTGTCTGCATACTGACTCATTAACCATTCTGTTACCCTGGGTTTTATGAAGGTATATTTGTTTTGTCATCCATGAAACCATAAAAATTCTACTTCTGTTTTCAGGTTAAAAGACGAATTTTCAGTTTTTAATGCTTCAATGTCTAATATAAGTCTTACTTGCTGCATTCAACACAGGAAAAAACAAAGAAACTTCATCCTCTACTGACATGGGAGAAGCTTTCTTTGGTAGGAGATTTGTTATGTCCCTTCACTACCAGGCTGAGGTGGGTATAGTGAAGAGCACAACTCCTTCGGAAGCTCATGTACCCTCAGTTCCACTCAGAGCCTGAAATCCACTCACTCTTCTGCAAATAAACAGATAATCTCTCTTGTAAATATAAACAACTAAACCCAGCAGTCTGAGTGAGCAGATGAAATTCAGGCAAGTAGCTACAGTGGGCAGAAAGACTTTAGGTGGTAGAAGTCAAATATTTGAAAGGTTTGCTGTTATAATTAAAAATTCCTGAGAAAAGAAAACTGCTCACTGGCTCACATTTCGTACACCTGTCCAGTGGATATGCAGTGTACATTTTTGCTTAGTTTATGGTGTTTCAACACACTTTCCTAAAGCTCGGTATCCTGTGATTTCTTTGCAGAAAATTACTCTCTCTGCACTCCACCAAGCAGCTAAAATGGTTTGTAACAGCCCACATCAATGGCAGCTATTAAGATATTACTCATTTCTTTTCCCCTTCAGTACTTCATACAGCAAAGGCACAGCTGTTGGCTTCATGCAGACAGCACTTTTAGGGAAACGGAGATGCTTAGAGGCGATTTCCTTGGGGGGCTTTTTTCCCTGGCCATGGGAGGTTAATCTCAGATGGTTGAAGTACAGTACCCTGATGGAAAAGCTCTGTGCTTCAGATGTCAAAATAAACACCCTCAATGCAAGCAAATGACTAGATGACAAATCACAAGGATGTACCTCAGTAAGTTTCAGTTTCAATTTGTGTAAATGTTTGACTCCTGAGTTTAAAATGAATCCCTGCAGCTACTCCCCTGGTAAACGGTTCTGTCAGCACCATTTTAGACTTCATATCTGAGCTGGACAGAAATGGAATAAGCCTGGTAAAAAGCAGGTGGTAGGAGAACTGAGGCACTTGGCAACTGATGCAGATAGAAGAAAAAGTGAGGCTCAGCAAATGGCATTAGGAAAAAATTCTTTACTGTGAGGGTGGGGTTGCACTGGAACACATTGTCCAGATGTTGTGGGTTAGCAGGGTCCCCCCCCCCACCTGGGGGACTGTGAGATGGTTTGTCCAGGTTGATTTCCTGGACAAAACCAATCAGAAGT